>OW569415.2:440000-1040000 GCA_937662695.2 Halyzia sedecimguttata | reverse complement strand
GGTTTAGTAAACTATTTTTGGCGATAGTATGTTGCTGTTATATTTATTAACGTGAAAGCACATTCGAACGTGGATGGGACTGCAAAGCGGTAAACAGTCTCGAGAATAACAGCGTATCAATAATACAATAGTTACTACGTCTGAACACCTGCCTGAGCTGAGTCGTGGTAAGATATGTCTGGGTAGAAAGAGCATTGGTTCAGTCATTCTTTACCGCGTTGCAGCAGCATGTATGCGTTGCAGCATAGTAAACAATGCCAATACGCTTCCGGGCGAGCCACCTCTGATGCATGTTGTAATGGATATCTTTCGTAAAGGCTTTAATGACCCTCTGAGACGATTGCACGATGTTTCAATTGAGGAAACAGTCACTCAATATTAACAATGTGAATATGCATCAAATTGAATTCCATCTTATCAAACTCCCTGCGTCCTACAAGCTGGATCGTCTAGTCTTAGTTCCTTAGTTGGAACTTAAATGACTGATACCAGTCTCTAGTGAAATAGTTGCTGGACCAATGTAGATTTTGGAGATATACCGGGTGGCCCACCACAGACGCGGAGCTCGCTTTGAGGGAGTAAATGAAGATATTTTCTTGTGAAGTGTGTAAGGTGTTCAAAAGCACATTTTAAAATAATTTTCATATATTCAAGGTGTTCGAAAACAAAGATATAGACCAAAGTTACATTTTTTTTAATGTAACACCCTGTATTTGACCTCAAAAATGGAATCGCAAACTCAAACTATGACGAGTTTCCTCGGAACATTTTACACCTTAGAAGCACCATTTACGGGAAAATGGCGAAAAATTGAAAATATGGAGTTATTTGAAATAGCAATTAATGAGGAAACCAGTTACGCCAGCGATACAGACAGTATTCTTTCGAGGAGATATATTGGCTACTCCTATACAGAAAAAAAAAATACTCTGAAATATAAAGAGTGATCATAATAAATTTTCAAACATCAACTACAAATAATGGTCAAAAACTTTCTTATTTCAATTGGCAGACCTGGTATTTCTATATCTCGTTGAACGTAAAAATTAATTTCGAAACTATCTTCATAAGGTTTTCCTACATCTAAACCTGATAGTTTCTCAGCAATTTCCGACTATTATTTGTAGTTGATGTTTGAAAATGAATTATTATCGCTCTGTATATTCCAAAGTTAATTTTTTTTTTCTGCATAGGATTAGCCATTATGTATACTCGAAAAAATATTGTCTGTATTGCTGGCGTAACAGGTTTCTTCATCAATTGCTATTTAAAAACACTTTTTCAATTTTTCGCTATTTTCTCGTAAATGGTGCTTCTGAGTTATGAAGTGATCTGAAGAAGCTCATCATGATTTGAGCTTCTCATCCGATTTTTTTGGTCAAATACAGGGTGTTACATTTAAATATATAATTATAATAAATAGCTGTTATACACAATGAATGGTCATTATGACCATTTATATTGAAAAATGAAAACATTTGCCGAAAGAAAATTAAATTTCGGAGAATTTTTATCACCTGCATTTATTTCGTAGCTTCAGTAATTTCAGAGTAAAATTTCCACGGTTCACACCAGGACCCCGAATTATCTTTGAGTAGGAAAAAATTATGGAAGGGGTTGTTTGTTTCAACCCCATGAAGATATCGTAAGGGAATGAACATATTATGGTACTTGTACCATGTAAGGTATATTACAACTTTTCAAAATCAATTTGTCTGAGTATTTCGATTCGGTAGATAAAAAAAATTAATTCAAAACGTAGGCCTATGACTCACCTCATATGATGGATTTACATACATCAGCAAATTATAATAAAACCATTCTATGAAATCATAAATTCACGATTAATTATTGAAATTTTGAAAAATCATATGTCCGAAAGTATTAGTTTTTTAGATTTGCGAATACCATCAATGGATTCTTATGATGAAACTGCATCTCAAAAAAAATTGAACTTGAAATTTGTAATCTAAACAAATATTTTCTTTTCTTACTCCAGTAACGAACTTAACCGAGATATTTATCCCCCAAACTTACTCCAAAAATTTCAACTGTTTAGCCCATTCAGGTCGAGAGTTATCGGCTGGCCGGATGGCCGATTCTGACCTCGGAATCTTGATCAGTGAGTAGAACCAAAACATTTGAGACCATTTTCAGCCAAACATTCAAATTTTACAGACATTTGGGCACATTGATAAGCATTCTGTTCCGAAGAACAAGAGCTCCAAAAATCAAATCATCCTTTGAAGGGTTGTAACTCAGCTAGGGGAATGAATTCAAAAAGTTTTATACAAGAAACTATAGTTCTATTTTTGGCCAAGAAAAGTTTAATTTCCTGAAATTTTTCGTCGTTGTTTAATTAATTGTCAAGACAATGGGATAAATTAATAATTTTCCCCGGATATTATTCATAATAACTGGTCAACATTAGTCAAAGTAATAAATACAAATCTAGTTGTTAACAAATGAATATGTTCAGAGTGTTCTGCTATTAGGGTTTTGAAATGGGTATACTTATGCATAGAGTTCACAAATCGAATTAACACCCAAGGGTTGGCTGAGTTCCCTGTTTTCTCCCATAGGCGAACGCGCAAAATCTTGCAAATTATACAATCCTCTTACCATCCGAACCCAAGTGTAAACCGTGAGCTGCGACTTGAACTCGTTGACCTCGAAGTGTCTCAGACCAAGTCCGAATCGGACCAGAGTGGTGTTATAGTGCTGAGTGGGCCTGGCGAACTTATCGTAGTTCAGCAAGAGGTCCTGCCTCAGTTTGTCCGTGTAGGTGGCGTTCCAAATCGGCTGCGGACCGCTTTCTGAAAGAAAATACTACATTGATCAAAAAGTTTTAATTGGATCAGATTTGTATATTCTGAGTTATTTATAGAGGAAATAATAGCAAACATTTCAGATGAGTATAACTCCAAAACTATTCAGTCGATTATGCCAATTATCGAACTTGAACATCGCATTCGGATGCGCAGTCTACCCTGAAAATTGCAATACGCTATCTCTTTCCGTTCTTGAATATCAAAAAAAATGGGTTCAAGCCCTGTGGACAGGAGCTTTCTGGCGCTCTAGTTCAAACAGACAAATTATATCTCCGAAAGTATGGGTTTCTCAGAGTTGGGAATTATATCAATGTATTCTTATGATAGAACTGCATCATAAAGGAAATTCAATTCAAATAATCGTTTATTTATCAAGATTAAATGAGCAATCTGAGAATGAGGACTGCACCATGGAAGAAATCAAATTAAAATAGATTAAATGAATTTGACTCTCTCTTATAGAACAGGATGACATGTACGAGTATGAACACAGATCATATAATAAAGCTTAGATAGAATAATTATAGCATTCTGTGAAAACATAGAAGTACGTTTCATTATTGAAATTTAGAACTTAATCTTAGCAGAAATTGAATTCAAACATCATAGAAGAATTTAAATTCAACAAGAGTGCCAAAAATTAACAATCCAAAATCAATAGACGAATTCTACCCAACAACGAACTCATCCGAGATATTCATTCCTCAATTCTATGATGAACGATAATATATATCTTTCCTCAAATCTACTCCAATACACCAATATTCCAGTTTTGATTTTAGTGGAGATATTCTGAACTCAATATTATTAACTTACCATTACCATTCCCATCATCATATGGATTGACCATCGGCATGAAAATATCAACCAACAAAAAGTATGATATTATATTATAATTCTCATATTTATATTGCTGGAATGAATGACAATGAGAAAACGACATGTCTCAGGAAAATAAGTTGACATTATAACAATTCATAGAATACCCACAGAATAATTCTATATGTAGTGGCCCAATTGGCCCTATAGCATATCATATTACTCATGCCATTGAGTTAATCAATCCACAAGGATTGTTTGTATAATTGTTTCTATAAATCACATATATCTTTCGATTGTTGATCAAGATGTTTATAAACGCTACCTTGAAGGGTAAATATATTCACCGTCTCCAAATGGGAGCAGTCATTCTAGTTAGTCTAGTCTAGAGTCTAGAGTCTACGTTACTCAGACAATGTGTGATTAAATCTATCATCTCCGAGAGTGAGTGTTTTACTTGTACCCCTTCGGCATGCTAGATTAAGGCGAACCACCGGAGAACATCACAATTCTGGGAAAATGTAGAAATACGATTTACATTGAAATTTTGAAAAATCATATCTCCGAAAGTATTAGCTTGTTAGAGTTAAAAATAATATGAATGGATTCTTATGGTAAAACTGCTTATTGAAAAAAATTTAATTTGGAATTTGTTTTGTAAAAAAAAATTTTTTTTATGTTACTCCGGCAGAAGTCCCTGATATATCTCTGAAACTTCTCTGTGTTATCTGAGAAGTACAAATCACAAAAATACAAACATTTTGAAACATGAAACATTTAGTTCAATCACCCTGTATAACCTTACGGGTGGAACAGCCACAGTCTATAGATAATTTTTGGCTGAAAATAAAGACATTTGTTAACCTGATAGACCTGCTATATTTTCCATTTCGTCATTCCAAGAATCCGATCAGGTGAAATAGAAATGGCACATAATAAATTGGCAAAAGTGGTCGTATCCTTTAGCGGTGAATTCCGGGAAAAGCGACTAACCGGAACAAGGAGCGTATCCAGAGCAACCGGACGGTTACCAAGCAACAGACCATCCATGTTTCCGAGATGGAAGTTCTTATCTTGTCGGCCTACGGTCCGGATTATTTTTCACTTTTCCTACCAAGCTAACTTTTTTAGCCTTGTGGACTGGAGGACATGACGTAGGAACGAGTTTCTTATACGATGGATGTATATACAGGGTGAGTATTTAAGTTGTACAATAATTTTAATCATAAATTCCTATCATTGAATAAAACACTATTTTCATTTACAATATTTTTCCAGATTCGACTCAAGTAAAAAGATACAGGCTGTTGAACTAGCAAAAAAATGATTCTTTTTGTGCGCGTGTTCCGCAAGGAACAGCGTGCTATCATTTCGTCACAATGTCTGTATTTTTCGAATTTTTTTTCCAAAATGGTCTCAAACGATTGGGTTCGACTCCCTGATGAAGAATTCGAGGTCAAATTAAATTCTGTCCGTCCGGTCCGGCCGGCCGTTAGCACGATAACTCTCGAACGGAACGACTTAGAGCGTTCAAATTTGCAGGGTAGTTTTGTAGCGTAAATATCTCGGACAAGTTCGTTAACGGGCGAAATCCACCGAGCGGTTTCGGAGTTAAGGCCGTTTTTAGTCAAAACGTTTTTTATGAATATTTCCGGAGCCGATCACTCGATCTTTCTGAAATTTGGCACCAAATTGTAGAATCATGACCTTTATATGCCTGCGAAGTTTTGTTATGACCGGACAGCCCTAAAGTGGCAAAAAAAAATTTCAAAAATTTTAAAATTTTGTTTTCATGATAACTCGAAAAATACTGATCTGATTAAATTGAAACTCAGTAGTTAGATGCAAAAGACCAATGCAAACACTTTTGCAAAATAACGTGAAGATCACGTGACATGAAAAAAATCAAAAAATTACTACTACTTTACGGAATACTTTGCTTAAAATGCCGAAACCTATTTTTTTGAGGTTCATGCTTCCTTTTCCGGGCATTTTTCGTTGTGCGCATGCGCAGATGAGAAGTCATTTAACTGCTGTAGTTTTCGTCAGAGAGGATTGGGGTTTTGGGGTGGAGGATGCTATTCCTCCATAGAATCCAGATCCCTGATGAGGGTCTGCGCATGCGTAGATTAAAGATGCGATATCTCCCGAACCACTAGTGTTGGAGAATCGGAGTTTTTTGTAAGGTGTGTTATTTTGAGAGGACTTTTAGCCGCGAGTAGATTGCGCATGCGCAGAAGAGAAGTGACTGTTTTTTAATTGGATGGGTTATGTTGGGAGTGCTGAGTCGATATTGTGAGGTTTTAAAAGAATATTCATAGCAATTCAGTTCAAGGACAAGTCAGTTTGGGGGATGTAGCGTTGTTTCCGAGTTAAAGTGTCCGTACCGTGGCCCTGGGGCTAGTTTCGAAATTGATGTACCCCTTACGGGCATTTTTCGTTATGCGCATGAGCAGACCATCAGTGATTTAACTGCTGGTGCTTTCGTCAGAGAGGATTGGGATTTTGGGGTGGCGGATGCTATTCCTCTATAGAATCCCCTGGTGAGGGTCTGCGCATGCGTGGATTCAAGAAGCGATATCTCCTGAACCACTAGTGTTGGAGAATTGGAGTTTTTTGTGAGGTGTGTAATTTTGGGAGGACTTGCAGCCACGAGTATATTGCGCATGCGCAGACGAGAAGTGAATGGTTTTGGGTTGTTTGGGTTATGTTGGGAGTAATGAGCCGACTATGTGAGGTTTTAAAAGAATATTCATGTCAATTCAGTGCACGGACAGAAGTCAGTATGGGGGAAATAGTGTTGTTTCCGAGTTGAAATGTCTGTATGGTAGCCCTGAGGTAAATTTATAAATAACTATATTCGGTAGATCTATATTAAAATACGTTTGGATTTGGAGAAGAGGCAATTGCTTTCCTAACGGAGGTCCCACAACCGCAGTTTTTTTTGATCTACAGTAAAGCTAACAGCCAAACTGTATTGATAGCTATATTTGTTAAAGGAACTTGAAAAAAAAAAAGCACTGACGTGAAGTCAGTACTCTTTGGCGCGCGTGTTCACGGTGGCTAATTTGAATTGAATGATGAGTACTTCAAGCTCAGTGGATAGAGCGAGCCGAAGATCTACCCAAAGGATAGTGGACACCATTCACTGTCGGTTCAAAAATTAACAGTGCTGTATCTAAGCTGCCATCAGGATAGAGTAACAAAGTTGGAAAAGAACACAACTGACTCTCCTTAGTCGCACAAGCTCCTAGAAGATTTGGGAGGGTCAGTATAATCCTAATCATGTATATAGCACGCGCGCAAAAGCAGAGTGATTTATCAATGAAAGAAAAGTGTAAAAAGTCAATCTGCTTTGGCGCGCGTGCTATAAACATGATTAGGATTATACTGACCCTCCCAAATCTTCTAGGAGCTTGTGCGACTAAGGAGAGTCCTTTGTGTTCTTTTCCAACTTTGTTACTCTATCCTGATGGCAGCTTAGATACAGCACTGTTAATTTTTGAACCGACAGTGAATGGTGTCCACTATACTTTGGGTAGATCTTCGGCTCGCTCTATCCACTGAGCTTGAAGTACTCATCATTCAATTCAAATTAGCCACCGTGAACACGCGCGCCAAAGAGTACTGACTTCACGTCAGTGCTTTTTTTTTTTGTATAGCTTTGACATGGATATTCAGAATAAAATGAATTTTGGTGTGAAGTTTTCTATAACTATTACACATATTCTCTAATTCACAGTTTTTTCCTAATTTCACTGGTTTCCTAGTATAGACTTCGCGGATTCATAATACTAAATGAAATTATGAAAAGGAAAGCAGGTGAAGTTTATCTTAAGTCATCATAAGAATCTTCAATCATTTTAGGAATCTGCAAAAATGAAAATTTGGGTCCAGCACTGACGTGAAGTCAGGAGCTTTTACGTGCTTGTTCTATTGCCTACACACCTAGCTCTATTGGGCACTACGAATTTAGCATCGATATATGTATACCGCTTTCTCAGCTTTTTGGAGCTCTTGTTCCTCGGAATAGAGTGCTTATCAATTTGCCCAAATGTCTGTTATTTTCCAATATTGCGATGAAAATGGTCTTAAACGATTTGGTTCGACTCACTGATCAAGAATACGTGGTCGAAATCGATTCTGTCCGGCCGTCCGGAGGGCCGTTAACACGGTAACTCTCGAACGGAATGCGCTAGACAGTTGAAATTTTCAGAATAAGTTTGGGAGATAAATATCTCGGCTGAGTTTGTTATTGGGCAAAATCAGCCCGATGGTTTTGGAGTAACGGAAACAAAATTTTTTTCTTACATTACAAATTTCAAATTCAATATTTTTAAGATGCAGCTTCATCATAAGAATCCATTGATATCATTTAAAACTCCAACAATCTAATACTATCGGAGATATGATGTTTCAAAATTTCAATAATACATCGTACTACTATATATGTTATCACCGATTGCGAATTCTATGTGTCTGTGTGACAGATATGTCAAATATATTGATTTCTATTCTAACAAAGTATGATTGAATACAAAATGAACAATTATTTGATATTATAATTACCCCTACCTTATATGCCCTTGAATAATCCATATGATGATGGAAATATATTCAGAATATCTTCAGTGAAAACAGAACCGGACTATTGGCTGTGTGTCAATTGATATAATATACTTTTCAGAGGAGATTTGAGGAATGAATATCTCGGATAAGTTCGTTATTCAATTTTAATTTCGGAGATGAATTGTCAGTTTAAACAAGAGCGCTAAAGCTCCTGACCACAGGGCTTTCCCACATTTCCGGTCGTCCGGCCGTTAACACGATAACTCTCGAATGGAATGAGCTAGATATTTGAAATTTTCAGAGTAGGTTTAAAGTGGTTTCGGAGTAACAAAAAAAAATACATAACAAATTCTAAATTCAATTGTTTTTAAGATGCAGATTCGTCATAAGAATACGTTGATATGAGTCTCAACTCTAACAAGCTAATAATTTCGGAGATATGATTTTTCGAAATTTCAATAATTATTCTCAATTCTATATCATTTCATAGAATACTCTAATTATAATTTCCTGATGTATATAAATCCAACATGAGATGAGTCATAGACCTATGTTTTGAATTTAATTACGAAAATTCTTGAGAATTGACGTACAGAAGCCAAATTGAAAAAGTGGGAAAGCTCTGTGGACAGGAGCCTTGGCACTCTTGTTCAAACTTTGATAAATCATAACTCCGAAAGTATTAGTTTATCCATAGTTGGAAATTATATGAATGGATTCTTATTCAAGGTATTTTATTTTATGATGCAGTTCTATCATAACAATTTGGCCGATTATGCTAATTGATGAACCTAACTATCGCATTCAGATGCGCAACATATACCCTGAAAAGTGCAAGTCGCAATCTTTTTCCGTTGTCAAGTTTTCGAGAGGTGAATAATATGTTTTCGTAATTTCCTTGAAATTTTCTAATGGTAGGGTCCTCACAAAATTTCACACACGTCTTTATGCTGATATTGTACAACTACTTTCCAAGCTTCAATTCTATATCGGGTCTGTATTTTTTTAGTTCGATTAAATAATTTTCCAGATGGTTAAAACTCCATAATCGTTAGGCCGATTATGCCCTACAATGAATTTAACTCTCCTATTCGGATGCGCAACCTACCCTGAAAATTGCAAATCCCTTTCTCTTTTCCTTCGAAAGTTATCGAGGCAACGGTCACCCATCATCCTGAACTCACACAAGGCTGCTCGGATCTCCAACAATAATGACCCCCGATCGTATTAAAACTTGGAAATTGGCAGTAGAGTAAGGCTTTGAAGGCTCTCGCAACATTTCAGCGATGTCACGAATTGTTTCTGATATACAGAATAGTTTTCACAATATTTTTTTTGATTTTCTAGTGATACTATCCTCACGAAATTTCGCAAGATTTCGCTTTGGCATTCTACAACTAATAACCATGATGGATAGGATCGGATTAGTATTTTTCGAGTTATCGAGGAAATAACAACCAAATTTCAGATGGGTATAACCCCAAAACCGTTCGACCGAATATGCCTATCAACGAACTCAAATGTCGAATTTAGATGCACAACCTACCCTAAAAATTGCATGTCGTTATCTATATCCGTTCTCTGGTTATCATGACATAGATAATATTTTTCAATAATTTTTTTTTTTATTTTTCAGCTATACGATTCACACAAAAATTCACAAACATCTATAAATTGGTATTCTACAACTACTCACCAAGGTTCAATTCGAGCGGATTTGTATTGGTTGAAAAGAAAATCTTTACTCGGAAATCATTGGGCCGATTACGCCCATTAACGAACTTGTCCGCCGCATTGGGATGCGCCACCTGCCCTGAAAATTTCAAGTCGTTATCTTTTTCTGTTCTCAAGTTATCGTGACAACGGCCGGCCCGACAGAATCAAATTTGACCTCGAATTATTCATTAGGGAGTCGAACCCAATCGTTTGAGACCATTCTTGGCAAAATAATCGAAAATTAAAGACATTTGTGCAAAATGATAACGCGACGTTTCCCAAAACATGCGCGTAAAAATAGTGTTTTACTTGATCAAAGCAATATCTTCAGTTTATAGACTCACCAGTATAGATTCGACTCGGATGGATAAACATCAAGAATAGTTATTGTTATTGATGAATTATTAACTGTGGCAGTAGGTACAACATGTATTTTCATGCTGATACAACTAAAAACTTGGTGGTAAATTGTCACCACGCTTTATAAACTAAGACAAAACTGATTAATGAAACAGAAATATCCAAAAACTGTGGACATGCAGTATTCCTTATATTTGTGTTACATAATTCGTATACAGGAGAAACATTGGGAACACAAGTTAAAGAATATAGGGACAGACAAAAATAAAAAATTGGTTCAAGCACTGACGTGAAGTCAGTAGCTTTTGCGCGTATGTTCTATTCTCCATTCTTTCTGTATTGGACACCCTTAATCGAATTTACCATGGTAAATTATGTTGTCCATTCTCCTGTACGGTGCGCCTCACTACACGAAAGACTCATTGCACAGAAGCTCTACTGCATCGAACTTTACTGCATCGAAGAGTCACCACATCGAAAAACCCCCCACTTTAGAAAGTGGGCGGCACTAACTAGAGTTAATGTTCGTGCTTTCTCCTGATTGGCCGAACGTGAAAACCCGTTTATCGATCGTCTTCGACGATAGTTTCGCTCGATGAGAGGCAGCGATGCCAGATGTACCATAATTATGGAATTGTACCATAATTTATACCTCAAATTTAGAGCATTCCATAATTGTACCATAATAAATAATTGTACCATAATTTCCATCGATTCTTCCATTCAATATTATTCGCAAAACTATTCAGCGAATATGTCAAGTCCTCTGTTTAAATGGCTTTTTTCTGGGTTTTTTCTCTCAAATTCCGAAAAATATCACAGTACTTCTTATTTAAGAAAGATCCTATTATTATTGTTTTCTTCACATATATGTAACTCTAATCATAAATATATATTGTGAGCAGTATAAAAACTATTAAACTACATTTTCCTTCCCATGAGTTATGTCAATTTTGACAGGAGTAAAATGAACTCCGAGTCGAATACTCCGACTTTTCGGACGACAGTCACAGAGTAAAATTTACTCAACCTTTCAGTTTTCGCACGCAATGGAGTAAATATTACTCTACGGAGTTAATTTTCTACTGCCACAGAAGTGGTCGTATAGTGCCAGTACTGCCAGTATTCCTTCCCCAAATTCAAATAGTTTAGGTTATGAGTCTCTTTTAGTACTAATCAACATCAAAACTGTAAAATCGCTATCCCTGATTATTGAATTCAATAAGACTTGGTTAATTTCAGCCATCGTTTCACCCACCGATTACAGACCTAACATTTAAAAGGACTTCAAATATGAAAATTATAGGTTATGTTGTTCCTTCGTTCAAAGCTTCGTTTGTTACTGCTCGAACGTTCCGAAAATAAACAACAGTTTGAGATTACTGTCACTGAAAAGCGTTCCGATATTGCTTACTGTGGCCAGTAATGCCAGCAATTTCGGAACGCAAGGTCTGAGCAGCTGTGCCAGGGTTGTGTTCGAAAATTAACTCCACGGAGTAGAGTAGAGTTTTTGAAGGTTTGACAGATTTACTCTGTAGTTAACTCTGACACTGACACTGGCACAGTTCTGTTCCAATATCGGAAAATAGGTTATGTTGGTTTAAGAAAGAACCTATTATTATTGTTTTCTTCACATATATGTAACTCTAATTATAAATATATATTGTGAGCAGTATTAAAACTATTAAATAACCTCACAGAACATTCATAAACAGTGAGACAAAGATACTAGATTTGCCGTCCCATGAGCTATGTCTATTTTGACAGGAGTAAAATGAACTCTGAGTCGAATACTCCGACATTTCGGACGACAGTCACAGAGTAAAATTTACTCAACCTTTCAGTTTTCGAACGCAATAGACCACATTAGTTAGGTTAGAATCAGTCGCTTGGCGGGAGATCCATATTCAAATCTTTTAACAAGGAATTTCAACTTTGAGATGAAACCACCCTATTTAAAAGAGAATGTTAGTACAGAGACAACAAGTATTGGGTACCTTTATCATTAGTGCATGTTTTCATGTTATTTCCACATTAAAATCTACTTCTATTTATTCTTAAATCAAAATTGAAACCATTCTAGTTCGAAAGATATCCGTATGTCGTAGATGACTTCTGTTGTGCGTCATCACAAGGCCGATTTAGGGTTATGTTATTATTTTTAACTGATTTCGAGTGAGCTAAGACATACGTCAATCGAATTTGGTGAACACTTTTATATTTATTAATTATTTTGGAAATATACAATTTTGTTTTGAAAACTTGATTCTAGATGGTTGAGAAAGGTTCACAGAATCTATTTTAACCAAAATAAACCTTCAGAAATTAGCCAAAGTATCTAAAACCAGGCGAGAAATTCGCGTAAATTTTAGGTCCATAAGAAATGCATGGGGAATTCAGTGCCCGGATCCACGGATGGATCGTAATTCAAATTTCCCGCCTAACCTAACTAATGTGGTCTATAGAGTAAATATTACTCTACTCAGTTAATATTCGAACACAACCCTGAAGTACCATAATTATGGAACCATAATTTTCAGCATACGGTAAAACTACAATCGATCTATCGATCGATTCAATATTTTGCTGAAAACTAGAATATGACTTTCTTGTGCTGAAGCAGACGGTTGTCTTAACTTATAGGGATATTATACATACTTCAACTCCACAAGTTCCTAAAAATGTAATCTTGTCATCCGTATTTGAATCTCTCAAATTTTACAAGAAGACTGACATTTTCGTTTTACCAAAGTCAGTTTCAGTTTAAAATTTGAGAAAAATCATAAATCTACCCAAATTAGAATATAACAACCACTTTTGCGACAATGTCTGTAATTTTCGAATTTTTTTGCCGAAAATGGTTTCAAACGATTGAGTTCGAATCGCTGATGAATAATCCGAGGTCAAATTCAATTCTGTCCGTATGGTCCGGCCGGCCGTTAGCACGGTAACTAACGAAATGAGTTAGAGGATTGAAATTTGCAGGGTAGTTTTGTATCGTAAATATCTCGGACGAGTTCGTTAACGGGCAAAATCCACCAAGCGGTTTCGGCTTAATCATGTTTATAGCACACGTGCTATAAACATGATTATGATTATACTGACCCTCCCACGACTTCCCCAAGGAGATCCCTCAGAAGCTCCTAGGAGCTTAATTGTGCGACTAAGGAGAGTCAGTTGTATTCTTTGTCAACTTTGTTACTCTATCCTTATGCGAGCTTAGACACAGCACTGTTAATTTTTGACCCAAAAGAGAATGGTGTCCACTATCCTCTTGGTAGATCTCCGGCTTGATCTATCCGCAGAGCTTGATATACTCATCATTCAATTCAAATTAGCCAACGTGAACACGCGCGAAAGAGTACTGAGTTCACGTCAGTGCTTTTTTATATTTTAAAATACTTACAAGTATACAAGCATACAAGTAGAGTCTGCTCTGCTCTAGAATGGGTATAGCAGATACCAAGTTAACAAATCTTTCCGTAAAAATCGGATACAATCCCATGATCAAAAGGAACCTCCAGAGAGATTTCCTCACAAAGCTTTCCTTCCTTTCATCCGAGGTCGCATCCTTGAGAAACAGAAAATAAAAACAGAAAAAAAACAGCATCACAGAAATGTATTTGATCTATATTCTATAGTCAGAATTACTGAAATTTGACTTAGACTTACCATTTTATAGGTTATGCCGGCGTTATGCATATGTATATTATATGTTCTGTGTATAGCATATAGAAAATACATCAATTCATTCATTTCTAAGAATTTTCTTGTTTGATTTTTATCACTGTTAATAAAATCAAAATGTGCAATAATCGATTCATGTATTGCAGAATACGTTCGAAATATTATTGTATAAATATATACAAATTATTCGAGTATGTACAAGAAGCGCCTCAAATTTTCAGTCATCCGTCCTCTCCAAGACGCGAGAAACCAGTTCTAGACCTTCATCAGCGATGATTCACTACCTATCGATAGATGCCTTCCGAAGCTTGGAGAAATTATCCCAGTAAACGAAGCCTTTCAGATATTTTGAGTATGGGAACCATATCGATGCCAAACAAATTTGCTCCCCAGTCATTCAGAATACATTTTGAAAGAACAAATAAAAACAACATTATCAATTTAAATATCCTTTTTTAAAGCACGTTAGGAATTTTCTCCTTGTCAAAGTGGAAAAGTTGATCAGACATTCAGAACTTTTAAATTAATTTATACTTATATTTCAGAATTTTGTTGAAAAGAACTGAATTTAGAATAAAAATATATTTATATACTTACCTTTTTCCTTCATTTCAAGCTTCCTGCCATTGTTATCGTAATATATTTCTACCTTCGTATTAAAGGGTTATAGGTATCTTTATACAAATTTCTTTATTACGAATAAGAAGTAATATAGAAACCAATCAAACATACTTAAATGAAGTGTTTGAAATCAATATTAAAGTCAGTGGTATAACAAAATATCCTGCTCTTTTAATTGATGAACGTTTCAACTTGCTTCGATAGATATAATAAAATGATATTTATATGTGGTCAGATTAAAAGTGATAAATAATACAGCAGCATTTTATTTAGATGGTACATCTGGCATCGCTGCCTCTCATCGAGCGAAACTATCGTGAATGACATGTTGTCATGATGACATCGTAAATTTTTCCGGCTCATTTTTCCATTATTTTATACGATACAAAGTAAAACATCTATCTATGGGAGATGATAGCCCTAAATAAGGGCCCTGTAGCAGTCTTCGAACATCTGAAGTTCTGAATAATCATCGCTTGGACTGTCAGACCTGGTATTGAAAGAGACCCTCCTGGCCTTACGAGCAACATTTTCCTTTTCGAATTCAAATATTGAAGGGATTTCTAAGAACAAGAAGGAATATTTTTGAAAACTAGCGGAGGTGATTCTTCTCCAAGAGAACCCATGCGCCTACAGAGAATTATATTTGTGAGAGGAGACTTTTGAAAGGTTATGTAGTATTTAAAATTTGTTCGTTCTTCTCCTCTTGTCTTTTCATTTTTCAGGAGTTTCAGGTACCTTGGAGAAACCTCTCCGTTTTTTGACGAAGGAGTCCATATTGAAGAAATAAATATCAATATTTTTAAATTGCAGTAAATTTTGTGAACAATAGTTACAAATCACGACACTCACGGGGAGACAGGGTTTTTTTGCTGAGGTTTTTCCCTAAGCTCTTGTATCATACGTCGAATTGTATGGTACCCCGTTACACCAACCTCTGCTAACACATATACAGCTCTCAGTCAAAAGAATATATATATATCGTGGAAGACGATCGATAAACGGGTTTTCACGTTCGGCCAATCAGGAGAAAGCACGAACATTAACTCTAGTTAGTGCCACCCACTTTCTAAAGTGGGGGGTTTTTCGATGTGGTGACTCTTCGATGCAGTAAAGTTCGATGCAGTAGAGCTTCTGTGCAATGAGTCTTTCGTGTCGTGCACCCTACTCCTCCTGTATTGGACACTCTTAATTCGAATTTACCATGGTAAATTCGAATTAAGATTTTTTTTCGTGATTTTTTTGAAATTTTCTAGGAGTACGGTTCTTAAAATTTTCTTTTTCGTCATTTTTTTCAAATTTTCTAGGGGTACGGTTCTTACAAAATTTTAAACACGTCTTTATGTTGATTTTCTACTACTAGTTACCAAGCTTCAATTCGATCGAATATTTATTTTTTGAGTTATCAAGGAAATAATTTTCCAGTGGGGATAACTCAGAAACCGTTAGACCGATTATGCCCCAAATCGAACTCAACTCTACCTTTCGGATACGCAACCTACCCTGAAAATTGCAAGTCCCTATCTCCTTTCGTTCGAAAGTTATCGAGGCAACGGTCACCCATCTACTGAACTCACACAAGAATGCTCGAATCTCCAACAATATTTAACCGATCGTATTTAAACTTGAAAATTGTCAGTAGAGTTAGGTTATGAAGGCTCTTGCAAAATTTCAGCAATTTCAAACGATTAGTTACTGATATATTGAATTTTTTTGCGCGTATGTTCTGGGGAACATACGCGTTATAGTTTTGCCCAAATGTGAAATTTAATTCTGTGGTGCCGTCCGTTGCCACGATAACTTGAGAACGGAAAGAGCTAGCGACTTGAAATTTTCAGGGTAGGTGGCGCATCCCAATACGACGGACAAGTTCGGGTATAATCGGCCCAATGGTTTCCGAGTAATAATTTTGTTTTCAACCAAAATAAATCCGATCGAATTTAAACTTGGTAAATAGTTGTAGAATATAGACCTTAGCACGTTTATGAAATTTTGTGAGAATCGTATCGCTAGAAAATTATTAAAAAATTATTAAAAAATATTTTTGTTGTCATGATAACCTGAGAACGGAAAGAGACAGCGGCTTGAAAATTTCAGGTTAGGTTGTGCATCTGAATGCGACATTTGAGTTTGTTTATGAGCATAATCGTCCAAACGGTTTTAGAGTTATAGCCATCTGAAATTTTCTGAAATTTGGATGTTTTTTGTTCCTCATTAACTCGAAGAATACTAAACCGATTGGATTCAAATATGGTTATTAGTTGTAGAATGCCAACGCGAAAATTTTTGCAGAATTTCGTGAGGATGGTATAACTAGAAAATTAAAAAAAAAATAATTAAAAATAATTGAAAAAAATTCTATATATCATAAACTATTCGTCTGGCATGGCTGAAATTTTGGGAGAGCCTGCAGAACCTAACTCTACTGCAGAATTTCAAGATTGAACACGATCGGATCTATATTGTTGGAGAAACGCGCAGCCTTTTGTGAGTTCGGTAGCGGATGTGAATCGTCGTATGATATGTTGTCTATGGTCGTATTTTTGCGAGAACCTTCAAAAATAAAAATATGAATGTCATGATGACATATCTTTTACGCGTATGTTATGGGAAAATCGTATTATTTCATCACAAATCTATGGGAGATGATAGCCCTACATCGCATGCGCCCCGTTTTAACCTCAACATCGAATCTGAATCTGATCAAAACACAATTCACAAATACAAAACGTAAACAAAATATTCTCAATCCACGAAGTACGAACGAGTATTCCTTCCGTTGAAAATAATCGAGATTACCTTGTATTTGAAGATTGGAGGAATCTAGAAATATTGTTTACGTATGTGAAAGAAATTCCAAATTATGGAGAACTGTGGAAAAGTTGTTCAGAAAGAAGATATCTGGTATATGTCCTTCAGGATTTCTGGCTAAAAATCAGCAGTAAGTAATAGAAGTGAATTGAATGAATTACTTTACTCAGAGAAATCCAAGTCTTAATATTTCCTTTCAGGTTGGGGTGAATTAAGGTCCAGTTGACGTAGAGCAAAAAAGTAATGCTTTTCGACAAATAGAATGCATGAGTTACTCTTGGAGTTACTGCAGATAGAATTCTTAAAAACAAGGTATATGGAACTTAGTCGATTGAATATTTGTGAAGCTTAAGTATATCTCATGAGAAAATTTAATATTGATAAGAGGCAACCAAGATGACATGAACACTAAAATTTTTAAAGTTCAAAAGTGGAATAGCCAAGAAGAAAATCTAGTGTTTCTATTCAAACAAATCTGTTTTCCTGATATCATGGGTCTCTTACGATCCATCATCAGGGTGTTTGGATGCCAGCGTGTACCTATATAATAGGCATTTTTAACGAAACATTTTAATTTTTCTAATTGCAGAATATTTTAAAATATAGGAGTAGAAGGTGATGCAATATAACATGTGTGTAGGTATATATTATGTATATTGTTTTCCCGTGGAACTTCAGGTATATGTTTCTTAAATGCTTGTTGCTTAGCATGCTTAACAATGAATACCTCTGAAGAACAGATTTTACTAATATTATAATAGAATGGCTTGATAATTCAACGCTAACTTTGAAAATGATGTATCCTAGTGTTGCGGAGGAAAATCCAAGTATATTTTACAACGAGAAGTAGTATATAAGGAAATGGAGAAAGTCAGTTATCATATTTTAATAATAATCTATATACAAGTATTTATCCTCCCTGCAGTGTTTCACGAATCCTCCATGATTATGTGGGCAGCAGTGGTCCAAAGTCGAAAAAATGCATTGCATGCTGCTTGATGTAGTATTGAATTTTCAAAATGAATGTTATTCTTGATCTCTCTTGAAGTAAATAATCGAATATGTTAATAGAGTTTTATTCGAAATTATTTCCTTTGTTTGTATTACGGCTTCAGTGAGGTATACAATTTTTTTGTTCACTGAAGGCTGATATATTTTACGACCTGTAAACTGTCAAGTAGCCTTACCGAAAGGAAAGTAATCTGTAAATGTTCACTTTAAAGGGGATCAGTAAATTCAACGAGCACATAGTTGACGAATACTTTATGGAGAGGTTGAATAAATCGGCCCTTAGTAGATAATATAAAACAATATATAGATTGGTATCTAAATAAATGAATCTTATTTTCACAATAACTCTTTTCCCCTAACCCATGAAAACAAATTTTCACAGACAATTTACATGAATCATTAGCTTCAAACGTTCATTATCTTGAAATACAAATGAATAAGTGGAAATTTAATTTTAATATTTCAATATTGAATGGAATATTTAGAGTTTATCTATAATTTCAGATATCTCATCTCATCAACGAGTGACAAAAGTATTGAAATTGATTATGCATTAAACGATGTGTTCAAATGTCAAATTATTACCATATTCCATATCGACAGACATTCTTGTAATGATTATGAAGAATTAAAAAGGTTTGATGGCTAATATAAAAATTTGTTCAAGCACTGACGTGAAGTCAGGAGCTTTTGCGCGTATGTTCTATTGTCCATTCTCCTGTATTGGACACTCTTAATCGAAAAAAAAAATTGGTTCAAGCACTGACGTGAATCAGGAGCTTTTGCTCTTCTTAATCGAATTTACCATGATGAATTCTATTGTCCGTTCTCCTGATTGGACCCTTTTAATCGAAAAAAAATTGGTTCAAGCACTGACGTGAAGTCAGGAGCTTTTGCGCGTATGTTCTATTGTCCATACTCCTGTAATGAACACTCTTCTTAATCGAATTTACCATGATGAATTATATTGTCTATTCTCCTGTATTGGACACTCTTCTCAATCGAATTCACCATGATGAATTCTATTGTCCATTCTCCTGTATTGGAGAATGAACAATAGAATTCATCATGGTGAATTCGATTGAGAAGAGTGTCCAATACAGGAGAATAGACAATAAAAATCATCATGGTAAATTCGATTAAGAAGAGTGTTCATTACAGGAGTATGGACAATAGAACATACGCGCAATAGCTCCTGACTTCACGTCAGTGCTTGAACCAATTTTTTTTTCGATTAAAAGGGTCCAATCAGGAGAACGGACAATAGAATTCATCATGGTAAATTCGATTAAGAAGAGCATAAGCTCCTGATTCACGTCAGTGCTTGAACCAATTTTTTTTTTTTATTTTCAATGATTTATTAAAAATTTTCTACAAATGCTATCCTCACCAAATTTCGCAAACATTTCCGCGTTAGCATTCTACAACTAATAACCATGTTTGAATTCAATCGGTTCAGTATTTTTCGAGTTAATGAGGAACAAAAAACCACAAAATTTCAGAAAATTTCAGATGGCTATAACTCTAAAACCGTTTGGCCGATTATGCTCATAATCAAATTGAAATGTTGCGTTCTGGTGCACATCCTAACCTGAAAACTTGAAGCCGCTATCTCTTTCCGTACTCAAGTTATCGTGACAACAAAAATATTTTTTAATAATTTTTTTATAATTTTCTAGTCATACGATTCGCACAAAATTTCACAAACGTGCTTAGCTTTATATTCTACAACTACTCACCAAGTTTCAATTCGATCGGATTTATATTGGTTGAAAACAAAATTATTACGCGGAAACCACTGGGCCGATTATGCACATTAACGAACTTTTCCGTCGTATTGGGATGCGCCACTCACCCTGAAAATTACAAGTCGCTAGCTCTTTTCGTTCTCAAGATATCGTGGCAACGGCCGGACGGCCGGACGGACAGAATCAAATTTGACATCGAATTCTTCATTGGGGAGTCGAACTTAATCGTTTGAGACCATTTTCGTCAAAAAATTCGAAAGTTACAGACATTTGGGCAAAATGATAACGCGATGTTCCCCAGAACATACGCGCAAAAATAGCAGAACATGTACATGTACAATCAAAGGAAACTCAAGGAGTCGAATTGTATTTTGTTGAGTTGAGAAATCAATTTTGCAAATTACTCGATTGGCATTGACCATATTTGGCTAAAGTTGAAGAAAGAGTTAAAACATGTAAATTTCTATGTATATAAGTGTAATCATAACCAATCGGTTATGATTGAAAGGGATTGGTCTTAGCCACTGTATTTTGTTTACCCGCTTAAATTTGACTTATATGTTTTTGCGCGCATGTTCCGGGGAACATCGCGTTATCATTTTGCCCAAATGCACGTAATTTTCGAATTTTTCGACGTAAATGGTCTCAAACGATTGGGTTCGACTGCCTGACGAAGAATTCGTGGTCAAATTTGATTCTGTCCGACTGGCCGTTGCCTCGATAGCGACTCGAAATTTTCAGGGTAGGTGGCGCGTCCCAATATGACGATGTTCGTTAATGGGTATAATCGGCCCAATGGTTTTCGAGTAATAATTTTGTTTTCAACCAATATGAATCCGATCGAATTGAAACTTGGCGAGTAGTTGTTGATTACAAACTTGAAGATGTTCGTGAAATTTTATGAGAATCGTATCACTAGAAAATTAAAAAAAAATTATTAAAAAATATTATTTATGTCACGACAACCTGAGAATGGAAAGAGAGATTGAAATTTTTAGGTTAGTTTGTGCATCTGAATGCGTCATTTGAGTTTGTTCATAGTCATAATCAGCCAAACGGTTTTGGTTGTTATTTATATGGTCATACAATTAGAAAACACCTGTATAATATGTCTCCGAAACTTGGTTTATATGAATGACAATACAAAATGAAATTAAATCAACTGATACATAATCATCATACTCAAAAAATAAAGAAACACGTTTAAGCGGTCCAGCCTTGTAATCGTCTGAAATCAGTCTTATGTAACTCTTGAGTTTTTTTCACGAGGATTCATGAAATCTGGTCAGTGTAAAATGAATCAGTTATATTCAGGCTTCAGTAATGATGAGTGTTTAGTGACTATTGTCCGCGAGTCTTAATTATAATTCGATGAAATTTTCGAGTTTCGGGTGTGTGAAGTTAAGTGAATGTAGAGACTTTCTGTCAAGTAAACGTGGAAACGCTGTGAGTACAAAATTATTTATTTCACAGAAGAATTTTCACTCCTACATAAATATGTGTAAATGAACAACGTATGTCCATATCAATGATAATAATAACTAGATGCGGCCTAGCGTCATCGTGCCGTGCATTGACTCCAACATTAAAGAGAGAAAGGGTTATAGGCCATTCTTCATGTCCAACTGAGACGGGTAGAAAATGATCACGTGACTTCGGGCAAAAGATTCAAATTTAATATTGCGTTGTATAGGAGATCCTTTTATTTTTCCAAATTTGGAAGTATTAAAGGGCTTTTTAATGAAAACTTCGATTGTTTGATAGACAACTAATTATAATGAATTCATTTGGTATGATTTTGGATGGATATATTCCTGAATAAACAAAATATTATGATTTTACTATACCTATGCCATTTTCCTTTGCTCTAAAAAAAGTGCTGATATTTTTGTTGGGAGATATTAATTCAGACTCAGGTAGCAGAGAACTTTGTTGGTAGTTATCCAGTAGCGAATAGAATAGTTTTGGAGGCAACTTTGTTTCATAATAAAAAAAAAATCGAAATATAAGACTGAACCGATAAAATTTAAAAGAAATTTTACATTGTGGAAAAAAATAAGAATGATTTTTTTCAATAAATGAAAAATGTGGGAAAGCCCTATGGACAGGAGCTTTGGCACTCTTGTTCAAACTTTGACAAATTATATCTCCGAAAGTTGGTTTCTCAGAGTTGGGAATGATATCGATGGAATCTTATGATAGAACTGCATCATAAATGAAATAAGAATCCATTGATATAATTCCCAACTCGGAGAAACCAATACTTTCGGAGTTATGATTTGTCAAAGTTTGAACAAGGGCGCCAAAGCTCCTGTCCACAGGACTTTCCCACTTATTCAATTTGGCTTCTGTGCTTAATTTCTCAAGAATTTTCTTAATTAAATTCAAAATGTAGGTCTATGACTCATCTCATGTTGGATTTATATACGTCAGGAAATTATAATAAGAAAACATTATAAAGAATTGGGATAATAATTATTGAAATGATGAAAAATCATATCTCCGAAAGTATTAGTCTGTTAGAGTTGAGAATGACATCAATGGATTCTTATGATGAAATTTGCATCTTAAAAAATTTTCAATTCAAAATTTATAATGTAAAAGAAATGATTTTTTTGTTACTCTGAAATCACCTGGCCGATTTGGCCCAATAACCAACTTAACCGAGATATTTATCTCCTAAACCTAGTCTGAAAATTTCATCTATCTAGCTCAATTCGTTCGAGAGTTATCGTGTTAACGGCCGGACGGACGGCCGGCCGAACAGAATCGATTTCGACCACGGATTCTTGATCAGTGAGTCGAACCAAATCGTTTAAGACCATTTTCAGCCAAAAATTCGAAAATTACAGACATTTGGGCAAATTGATAAGCACTCCGTTCCGAGGACAAGAGCGCCAAAATAATCATAGGGGTATATTTTTGGCGCTATTGTTCCTCGGAAAAAAGTGCTTATCAATTTGCCCAAATGTCTGTAATTTTCGAATTTTTGGCTGAAAATGGTCTTAAACGATTTGGTTCGACTCACTGATCAAGAATCCGTGGTCGGAATCGATTCTGTCCGGCCGGCCGTCCGTTAACATGATAACTCTCGAACAAAAGGAGTTGGAGGATTGAAATTTTCAGAGTAGGTTTGGAGCGTAAATATCTCGGACGAGTTCGTTAACGGGCGAAATCCACTGAGCGGTTTCAGAGTTTCGGCCATTTTTAGTAAAAACATTTTTTATGAATATTTCCGAAACCGATTACTCGATCTATCTGAAATTTATCACCAGATTGTAGAATAATATCCTTTATGCGCATGCGAAGTTTTGTATTGATCGGGTAGCCGTAAAGTGTCAAACTAAATTTTTTTAAATTATAAATATTGTTTCTACAAAAACTCTCGAACAGAATGAGCTAGGCAGTTGAAATTTTCAGAGTAGATTTGAGAGATAAATATCTCGGTCGAGTTCGTTAGTGGGTGAAATAGGCCGGATGGTTTCGGAGTAACGGAAAAAAGAATTTTTTTTAACTTACATATTTCAAATTGATTTTCTTTTAAGATGCAGTTTCACCATGAAGCGAATACTTTCGGAAATATGACTTTTCGAAATTTTAATATAAATCGTACTTCTATGTTTTCACAGAAAGCTATAATTATTCTATCTATGTATTATAATATGATCTATGTTCATATTCGTACATGTCATCTTGTTCTATGATAGAGAGTCAAATTCATTTAAGCTATTTTAATTTGATGTCTTCCATGGTGCAGTCCTCATTCTTAGATTGCTCTAATTGCTTTAATATTGATAAATAAACAATTATTTGAATTGAATTTCCTTTATGATGAAGTTCTACCATAAGAATCCATTGATATAATTCCCAACTCTGAGAAACCAATATTTTCGGAGATATAATTTGTCTGTTTGAACAAGAGCGCCAGAAAGCTCCTGTCTACAGGGCTTGAACCAATTTTTTACCTCACAAATTTCAAATTCAATTTATTTTATGATGCAATTTCACCATAAAAATCCATTGACATTATTTTCTAATCTAACAAGCTAACACTTGGAGATATGATTTTTAGAAATTTCAATAATGAATCGTTGTTTTTGCAGAATACTATAATTATTCTATCTATGAATTAATATATGATATGTGTTCATACTCGTACATGTCATCCTGTTCTATAAGAGACAGTCAAATTCATTTCAGCTATTTTAATTTGATTTCTTCCATCATGGTGCAGTGCTCATTTAATCTTGATAAATAAACTATTATTTGAATTGAATTTCCTTTATGATGCAGTTCTATTATAAGAATACATTGATATCATTCTTAACTCTGAGAAACCAATATTTTCGTAGATATAATGTGCCAAAGTTTGAACAAGAGCGCCAAAGCTCCTGTCCACAGGGCTTGGGCCAATTTATTTAGAATCAGTTCCAACGCATGCATAGAAAGTACTCACTTGTAATAAATCCACTTTTAACAAAATCTAAAAAGCACAAAAAAGCGAAAACTGCGGGTACGAAACCCCCGGAAGAAAATCGATGCATGATGCTTCTCGCCTTCGAGACGGCCGAGAAAGAACAATGAAGAAGGAAGTCTATTATTGGAACCACGAACGGCCGAGCTGATGTGCATTGAATGCGGCTTAATACGATAAATATTTCCTGTTTGAGGGCCGTTTTATCGTCTCTCAAAGTCAATTTTGTCGCGAGGATCGTGTGTATGTCAATGTTTTATCTGCTGTGTTGTGACATTGATGGTTCATTCGCTTGTCCTTGCGAGGGAATACTGGAAACATTCTTTGATTAGGTGTTATTGTTCGTTATCGATCAAATTTTTGTTACAATCGCTAGGATATAGGAAAAATAGGAGTGTTAATCAATGGTATTCTAGTATGATCACCTATTTGCTGAAATTGAGGCAGTACCTATAGGTAGGGCCTACTTCGTATGGTCGTAAATCAACAAACAGAATAAGTAACAATACCCACAAGAATAGGTACTATTCACTGATGAACTAAACATTAATAAACATTGAAAAAATTGGTTCAAGCACTGACGTGAAGTCAGGAGCTTTTGCGCGTATGTTCTATTGTCCATTCTCCTTTATTGGACACTCTTAATCGAGTTTACCATGGTAAATTCGAATTAAGTGTCCAATACAGGAGAATGGACAACATAATTTACCATGGTTAATTCGATTAAGGGTGTCCAATACAGAAGAATGACTTCACGTCAGTGCTTGAACCAATTTTTTTTTCGTAATTTTTTTCAAATTTTCTAGTTGTAGGTACATTTTTTTTTTCGTAATTTTTTTAAAATTTTCTGGGCGTTCGGATCTTACAAAATTACACGTCTTTATGTTGATTTTCTCCTACTAGTTACCAAGCTTCAATTCGATCGAATCTTTATTTTTTGAGTTATCGAGGAAATAATATTCCAGGTGGGTATAACTCGGAAACCGTTAGACCGATTATGCCCAAAAACGAACTTAACTCTCCCATTCAGCTACGCAACCTACCCTGTAAATTACAAGTCCCTATCTCCTATCGTTCGAAAGTTATCGAGGCAACAGTCACCCATCTACTGAACTCGCACAAGGCTGCTCGAATCTCCCACAATATTTAACCGATCGTGTTAAAACTTGAAACTTGGCAGTATAGTTAGGTTCTAAACGCTCTTGCAAAATTTCAGCAATTTCAGACGAATAGTTACTGATATATAGAATTTTTTTTCAATTTTCAATGATTCCTTAAAAATTTTCTACAAATACTATCCTCACGAAATTTGCAAGAATTTTCGCGTTGGCATTCTACAACTAATAACCATGTTGGAATTCAATCGGTTTTGTATTTTTCGAGTTAATGAGGAACAAAAACCAACCAAATTTCAGATGGCTATAACTCTAAAACCGTTTGGCCGATTATGCTTATAAACAAACTCAAATGTCGCATTCAGATGCACAACCTAACCTGAAAACTTCAAGCCGCTATCTCTTTCCGTTCTCAGGTTATCGTGACAACAAAAATATTTTATAATAATTTTTTAATAATTTTCTAGCGATACGATTCTCACAAAATTTCACAAATGTGCTTAGGCTTATATTCTACAACTATTCACCAAGTTTCAATTCGATCGGATTTATATTGGTTGAAAACAAAATTATTACTCGGAAACCGTTGGGCCGATTATGCCCATTGACGAACTTGTTCGTCGTATTGGCATGCACCATCTACCCTGAAAATTTCAAGTCGCTAGCTCTTTCCGTTCTCAAGTTATCGTGGCAACGGCCGGACGGCCGGCCGGACAGAATCAAATTTGACATCGAATTCTTCATTGGGGAGTCGAACCAAATCGTTTGAGACCATTTTCGTCAAAAAATTCGAAAGTTACAGACATTTGGGCAAAATGATAACGCGATGTTCCCCAGAACATACGCACAAAAATGGGTGTTTCTGGCTTTTCAGTATTCCTACAGAAAAATATTATATGTGGATATATAAATATTTAGAATAGTTAATTAATTAATTAATTAATTAATTAATTAATTAATTAATTAATTAATTAATTAATTAATTAATTAATTAATTAATTAATTAATTAATTAACTATTCTAAATATTTATATATCCAAGGTGGTCAATTTGTTAACGACACAGTTGTACACTTTTATTTGAAATAAAGAATTAATTGATTAATTGAATTAATTAATTAATTAATTAATTAATTAATTAAATTAATCAATTAATTCTTTATTTCAAATAAAAGTGTACAACTGTGTCGTTAACAAATTGACCACCTTGAAATGAAACAGTGTCTCACTCAACAAGACTGCCCCAGAAGAGGTCACAAAAAAAAAAGAAATCATTCTGTTGTTTCTTCATTCTCCAAGAAATTCGTCCACTGAGTATGGTTCAATCTCCAGGAGCAATCTGTATATCTGCCTTTCGAAACTTGCAAGGTTTGTTTCAGCTCGAATTTTGGGTGGAATCTTGTTATAGTACTTAATGCATTTATATTTAGGGCCCTTCTGTGTTACCGATCGCTTGTGGGTTGGATACTTCAAATGTGTAGTTCTTGTGTCATATGTTGTAGATGTTTTTTCTTCGAATTTGTCCTTGTTCTTATGAGTAAATATCAAACACTCCTGTATATGAATTCCAGCTGTTGTTAGAAGCCCATATTCACGAAATTTTCCTCTACACGAATCTCTGTGTTTCATCTTTAGAATAGTTCGCAGAGCTCTTTTCTGCAATGTTGCCTCTTTTTTCATATCACTGCTTCCTCCATAGAAAATAATGCCGTACCTCATTTTGGATTCAAAGACTGCCTGATATACCATCTTCAATGCGTTTATGTTAGATAATTGCTCATTACACGCAGAGAGTAGCATATGGAGCTCAATGCATTACAAGTCTCTAGAATGTGCTTCTTCCAGTTGAGTGTTTCATCAATATGTACCCCCAAAAACTTCGACGATTTCTCAAACGCAGTTTTGCCAGATCGTAGTTTTAGGTGACTTGGTGTTTCGATGTTTGTGTATGCTGACTTGAACATAGTTGCACAGGTTTTCTCAGCGTTCATGTGTAGCTTGTTTCTATGAAACCAACTATTTGCTTCCTCTATTACATTATTCGTGATATTTACTGCTTCTGGAAAGGTTTCACCACTAATTAGAAGGTTCGTATCATCTGCGTAGTTCACCATTGATGTTTTTGGTTTTCCTGTAGTGATGCTATTCAGGTCATTGATGAACAATATAAACAATATGGGACCCAATATACTTCCCTTGGGCACTCCAAGTTTTATCGGCAGGGCTCCAGATTGTACTTCCCTATCTTCCCTGTTTACTGACACTCTCTGTGTTCTAGGACTTAGGTAGGAGGAAAACCAATTCAGTACTGTTCCTCTAATGCCACATTGTTTCATCTTTGCTAATATATATTCATGTTGAAGCGTATCGAAAGCCTTTGACAGATCGAGAAAGACCCCGATGACAATTTCAGATTCTTCTAGGGCTGTAATTATGCTCTTAATGAAGTCATATATTGCTGTTTGCGTCGATTTGCCCTTTATATATCCATGTTGTGTCAGTGGTAGGATTCTGTTTTCGTCCAGGAATTCAAGTAGTTGTTTACAAATTGTCAATTCGAAGATTTTTGAGAAGGAAGGCAGGAGACTTATAGGTCTATAATTTTCAAAACACTCAGTGCTGCCTTTCTTGTGAATTGGTTTTACTATTGCCTTCTTAAGCTCTTCAGGAAATATTCCATATTTAAGGGAATTATTTATGATATAAGTGATGGGTTTTGCTATTTCTTTTATACAACTTTTAATTATACTAGTTGGAATTCCATCAATACCTACCACAGCTATTTTTATTTTTCAACATTGAACCAATTTTGATTAGTTATTTGTGTACCAAAGACAAAAAACTGTCTATTATAGTAGAGCCAGCAAATTACTATCCGAGGCGAAGCCGAGGATAGCAAGCAGGCGTGACAATAGACAGTTTTTCTCCCCCACATACTTTTATGAATTTCAGGCTTCTTAAATAATTTCACAACAGCAAATGATAGTAATTCTCATAGACGGTTATGTTTGTATTGAACCGTATCATGCCGTATTCATAGTGACCACAGCGGACGAAAAGTGTACATAAAATGTAATTTTTCATAGAGGTCGACGAAAAATGTACCAAGGACGAAAAACTGTCTATTATAGGCGAGTCTGAAAATTGCTCTCTGAGGCGGTGCCGAGGACATCAAGCAGGTGAGACAATAGACAGTTTTTCGCCGAGATGCATATTACATGTGTGTGCTGATGAAGAATCCGAAAGTTACTTGAGACGTCAGTTTTATTATATTATTAGATATGTAACGAATTTCAATTCCGATAGAATACATATGTCAGAATTAAAAATTGTGTGATCTTAGACGATTCTCTCATTAGATACTTAAGTCTGTCATTAAAATGGTAGATACCAAATGTATTGACATCTTAAGAAAGATGAGAAAATGATCTATATATCGATGGTGAATTCGATTAAGAGTGAGTAGGACAATAGAAAACATTTCAAAAATTTTTTTCATTACTTTATTATAGCCTTCCTTTGGAACTGTACCCACAGCGAAAATTACAAAAGATGTTTGAGATATATTTGCATGCAGGACACACTCATGGGCGTAGCCAGGAGAGGGGAGGCTTTGGGGTTCAAACCCCGCCCTCCAAATGTTAAAAATATTATACCACTTTTGTAATGAAATAACGAATTTTTCAACATAAATATAAGTCATATTGTTTCATTTTCTTGGACCCCACCCGAAATTAAGACTTGGCTACGCCCGTGGATAGACTTAGGCTTGACAACATATAGCGCATTCGCCATTTCGGATACCTAAACATCTGCAGGTAGTGGTTCATGTTGGGAATACGCACTCAGTAAATATGGAAATTATCTCGTTAGATAAAGATATAAGGATAACTTATCAATTTACATTCTACGGATAATAATGGCTTTCCTATAAAACTATTCAATAGGCAAAATTAAATGTCAGTCGATAATTCATTTATTTCGAATACACAAGAACGATCAGTGGCAGATTTAGAGTAAGGTACCCACCCATTAGAGTAGAGGGGACCCATTAGAGGAAACAAGGGAGGATAAGTCTCCTCAAACAACTTCACATTTTCGTTACTGAAAGGTTCACTGTGGACTATGCTCCTCAAAATTGTTCTCGACCATCATCATGGAGCATTGAATATGTAATTACACAAATATCCTATCCAACACATGTTTTTTGGATAACTAAACTTACACTATACCCCTTTCGCCCATTCCCCAACAGCATAAATAATATGAAATCTGTTATACAGGCTGTTCCAATGAAGAGGACCCACCCCCGATATTTCTCATATTATAATGACTAGCGAAATTTAATCAGATACATTTATTAATGTTCGTAGGGGGGCAAACCCTTAAAAACGCGACACTCTATGGACATAATAGACCTTAAGGTCGCAATGCAACGTTACCCCCTACAATAATATACAATGGACGCTATACAACCCGAAGAATTTAAACACGGAAAAGGGGTCGAGCGACACCCCTTTTTTAAGATCTTGGAATTTCCTTTTCAGAGTTTCAGTCTTTTTGCGCGCATGTTTTGGGAAACATCGCGTTATCATTTTGTCCAAATGTCTGTCCATTCTACGGGACCTCTACGACCAATCTAAAGCTCGGGAAAATTTTCACTCAGAAAATAACGAATGGTGGTGCGTAATAAGTAAGTGCTCCATACTCTTTCAAAAATACTTCATCTTCGAGTAGGTACTAATAATTTTGAAGTAGGTATATATTTCCATAATTTGAGGATATATCAAATTTCGAGCATATCCAGATAAACAACATCATTCGAACCAAGTTTCTCGGAAGAAAATAAGTGGGAAAGCTCTGTGGCAGGAGCTTTGGCGCTCTTGTTCAATTTTTGACAAACCATATCTCCGAAAGTATTGGTTTCTCAGAGCTGGGAATTCTATCAATGGATTCTAATGATAGAACTGCATAATGAAAGAAACTAAATTAAAATTAAATAACGAACTTATCCGAGAAATTCATTCCTCAAATCTACTCTAAAAATTATATTATATCAATAATTATAACTTAAACAATATTGCAGTTTTGTTTTTACTGGAGATATTCGGAACCCAATTTGATAAACTTACCAAATTATATATTTCTATCATCATATGGATTATCCAAGGGCATATAGGATAGGGGTAATTATAATATCCTAATTGGTGATTTTGCGTTCAATCATACTTTTTTAGAACAGAAATACATTCGATATCTGTCTGTTATATGTAGATAAGATGACATTTATGAACAGTGAACATCAGAGATAGAACACAGAGAGATAGAATTCGTATTCTGTGAGAACATAGAAGTACGATGTATCATTGAAATTTTGAAAAATCATATCTCCGAAAATATTATTTTGTTAGAGTTTAAAATATATCAATGGATTCTTATGATGAAACTCAATCTTAAAAAAAATTAATTTGAAATTTGTAATTACATAAAAATTTTTTTTTTCATCACTCCGAAACCGATTTTGCCCAGTAACGAACTTTACCGAGCCAACCTACTCCCAAACCTACCCTAAAAATTTCAACTGTCTATAGCTCATTCCGTTCGAGAGTTATCGTGGTTACGGCCCGCCGTACATAATCGATTTCGACCACAGGCTTTGATCAGTGAGTCGATCCAAAACGTTTGAGATCATTTTCATCCGAAAATTACAGACATTTGGGCAAATTGATAAGCACTCTTTTTCGAGGAACAAGAGCGCCAAAAGATAGACCGACGATATGATTGGCCGAGATTTCTGCCCAAGCATATTGGTTTTTTGGACGTTGAGTATGTCCTTCTCTCATTAAATGAGTAGGTGAGTGATATTTTAATAGCTATTCTGCTATTAGAGACACAGACAAATACAACAAATCCAATATCACAAAGATGAGTTATAAATGCTGCATAAAATATACATATAAGAAGAATATAGGTGAAGGTTTAAAAAAGGATGGATAAAACTTTATAATATTTTATTAACAAAAATCTAAAACAAAACAGTCAATTTACACGTCCCTATAAAATACAGAAATCATCACTGATATATAAAAAAAATTGTTTTCAACAAAATATAGGTAGATATTATCTAATATACGATTCATATTCATTAAGTTAATGGATAGGTAGGATACGTACAATCTCTATCTTCGATCATATTTACAAGAGGCTCAAATTAATTGATTCTCTAGACTTAAATGAGCAAGATGTTTTCAAGATAACAAGGTTCATGCGAGGTGTTTCAAATAAAGGTGCTACGCGCCTTTACGAAATTATTTTACTAAGCAAACCCCCTTTATTTTTCAGGATTCTACCACTCCAGCGCCACCTCTTTTCAAACACCCTGTATATCTAGAAATTTTTAAACCTCCTTTTTTGAAGCCGGGTAAAAATACGTTTACATTCATTAAATCTAACTCAGGCCATTCAACTGAATTGTATGGCATTAAAAAATATAGTGTTTCGAACTTTTGGAATACAAAATTTTAGGAACTAGTGAGGTTGTAAATATCGCCGACGAGAGGTAGGAACATTTGTGAACAATCCTCACCTATCCATCATCTTTCTTCTGAAGGAAAATGAACGATTTATTACTGAAAAATACACTTAGCGTTCATCATTATATTAGATAAGGTAGGTATTGATAACCTAAAACAAATGCCTAAAACGACATTCAACAAAAAACCTTGTTCGTAACAGTAAATTTCAACACTCAGTCCTCTTCTGGAGCACCACCTCCACTACAAAATGTATCGCAGAGGAATATACCTAAATAAAGTTTTTGGTGCTCTTGTTTTTTCTGCATTAGATTTTCCGGGGTTTCCTTTCAACTGATCCACCGAATTTTAGGCAAAAATCATGGAATTTCCGCGTTTATTGGCCACTGTGATTCTTGACGAGGGATAGTCATGATATAGGGCGCTTAATGGTAAGAATATGCGCATTTTCAAGTTTACCTGCTGTCGCCGGACGCTGGAGATCAGATGTACATTCAAAGCTCAAGCTTAATATTCTAATAGGATTAAAAATAGTTACTATCCGTTGTTTCATAATTTCTCCACGGTTTAAATATTGAATTTATACAGGGTAATTCTTAAATCTGTACATTAATTTTAACCATAGATTCCTCTCATCAAATAAACACTTATTTCATTTACCATTTTTGCAATTTCGGCTTAGGTAAAAATTTATACCTAAGCGTTTAAAGATTTCACAATGTGCTCATACATTCCTGCATATAAATTATCTATGACATTGGACGAGAACAGAGTACAGCCTGATTCGGAATTCCAACGCTCAGAGGCGGATCCATAAAGGTAGTGAAATTTCTGGAGTTTCCCATTTTATAACATTCAATGAAGAATATCTCGAAAACGGTGCGTTTAAGGAAAAATTATGATAGATAATTTAATGTTCTAAAACGATTGATTACTCTTGAAATGACTCAAGAAAAACTGTATCTGCTTCCTTTATGTTAATTTCGTTTATTGCGCGTATGTTCTGGGGAACATCGCGTTATAGTTTTGCCCAAATGTCTGTAACTTTCGAATTTTTTGACGAAAATGGTCTCAAACGATTTGGTTCGACTCCCCCAATGAAGAATTCGAGGTCAAATTTGATTCTGTCCGGCCGTCCGTCCGTCCGGCCGTTGCCACTGTCTAGTTCATTTCGTTCGAGAGTTATCGGGTTAACGGACGGCCGGACAGAATCGTATTCGGGCACGGATTCTTGATCAATGAGTCGAACCAAATCGTTTGAGACCATTTTCAGCCAAAAATTCGAAAATTACAGACATTTGGGCAAATTGATAAGCACTCTGTTCCGAGGAACAAGAGCGCCAAAAAAGGGTTTTATTTGATGAGTGAAATGGTTAACATTAATGTTCAACTGATTAAGGTGCGATTTTTCAATAATTCTTGCGATTTTATTTACTTGGTGGAATTTGTCTACAGTTGCACCTAGGGCAAATTAACCTCCCAGACCACCGAAAATGTAACCTTAATCCATCTTTAAATACCAACATAGGTTCTTGAGTTTTGAAGTACAACTGAAGCCAACAGACAATTATGTAAGTATCCTATACACATAATACAAAGGCGACCATGGACGCAACCACAAAAAAAATCATGACCTTGAGAAATACCATTTTTATTTTAATCTAACATTTAAAATCCCATCAGGCCGTAGGTACCTCATAAACCGCGTCATATAATACGGATTAGAAGGCGAAACGGGTTTTCTCGTGATATCGTTCATATACAGTACGCGTTAAAACTATGGAACAAATTCATTTTCTCAGAAGAAAAATATTTGCCAACAAAATCCTGAAACAGGTCAATTTTTGTTTCACATTTACCAAATTTTTATGCATTTTTGAAGGATTTTTGTTGCACCCTATGCCATCCCCATCAACCCTCTAAATTTTTTGAATAGGGAAAGTGGGTCCTGTGGTACTTCTTTGGCAATGTATTTGTATCTTCTTTACAGGCGTGCAGAAATTTTCAAGAAAAAAATTCTGTTTTTTGAAAAATAGTTATTTCTAAGAGGTTTTCAGTATGTGCACTTTGTCATGGCTCATTTACTTTGAAATTATGGTACCTGATGAAATTTGTCACCGAATGAAAGTCGACCATTACAGTTTTGTTCATGCACAACTTTCAACCCCCTCACGTGAAAAATTAGAATGTGAGGGGGTTGAAAGTTGTGCATGAACAAAACTGTAATGGTCGACTTTCATTCGGTGACAAATTTCATCAGGTACCATCGTCTCAAAGTAAATGAGCCATGACAAAGTGCACATACTGAAAACCTCTTTGAAATAACTATTTTTCAAAAAACAAAATTTTTTTCTTGAAAATTTCTGCACGCCTGTAAAGAAGATACAAAGACATTGCCAAAGAAGTACCACAGGACCCACTTTCCCTATTCAAAAAATTTAGAAGGTTGATGGGGATGGCATAGGGTGCAACAAAAATCCTTCAAAAATGCATAAAAATTTGGTAAAAGTGAAACAAAAATTGATCTGTTTCAGGATTTTGTTGCCAAATATTTTTCTTCTGAGAAAATGAATTTGTTCCATAATTTTGACGTGCACTGTAGATATATTATTCTTGTTGCGAAATGAATAATTGTAAAATTCGAATAAGGAATGCTCAGCTGTAGAACCAGGGTAGCATCCAGAGATTCAATTCGAAGGGATTTTCATTTTTCCAAAAAAAAAAAAAAAATTGTTCGTTTTGGATTCTATGGTCACTTTCCCAGGATTCCGCGACCAATTAAAAATCCGTAACTATACCAGTCCCACATATTTACAGTTTCGGTAAAAACGATTCGATGGACCAAGTCTTAGGAAGCTGTAACGCGTTGCACCCAAATCCTCCGAATCCAGGTCCGGATTAGGTGAAGGGCCCTCTCGGGTCGAAACTACCATGGGAGTAGGGCCAGTAACTGGGGGGGGAGAAGAACCCGCTCTGCGAATGTTGTGAAGTGGGGGGGAGGATGCTGGGCAGCTTCGGAGGGGCGGGAGGTGCCGATGGGTACAGGGCCGCACCCAGCTCGTTCTGGTGCTGTTGGTACTTGTGGTAGGTGGGCATGACGTCGGCCTGTCCTTGTCCCTGCGTCTGGCAGGCCGCCATAAGGCCGTGGAAATCGAACTTGTACGCGTAACGCTTGCCGTGGACCTTCGACATTATGTTCTTGTCGTAGTAATACCTGGAAAGGAAATAAATTGTCATTTAATAGTTGTTTGGTTGGTAGAGACCAGTGCTGAGGCCTTTGAAAATGGTAAAAAGTGAAAAAAAGCAATAGTAAGATGAAACCTATTGGACAAGAAAGAGAATATAACAAAAATTAAAAGAAAAATAATTTCTCTATTTCATTATCATAATGAGTCCATTCCAGCACTGAAAACAGTGCTGGAATGAACTCATTCCCGCATTGTTTCTAGTTATATTTTTCGTTTTGTGGTAGTCAGCACTGACATTCAATCCTATCAAATGTCAACACTTGTCAATTGACAATACAATATAATCATGATATAGTGAAATAATTGTCGAGGAAAAGCTTTATTTTCATTTAAAAATATGGTACTAGAGATTTCCTTCTTACTAATTTTGAATCATTCATGCTATTAGGAAACTGTTTCAAATCTGATCTCCATGCCCTACGTACGTTTCAAATTCAAATTCCGTAATCTGTCAACTTTCGTAACAGTCACACCAACTACAAAGATATAATACAAAAGTCACTATAGGATGTATAATCCAAATTTTTCATTCAATTTCAACAGTATTTTACAAAATTTGCCTGAAAGAGAAAATATCGTCTAATAGTCGTTGCAGAAGGCAATTCCAACGCTCATGCGTACGAAAACTCGCTCCTTCGTCGTTCGTTTTCCAATTTCGCATTCGTGCTTAAATATCAGCCTATTCTGCAACTTGTTTTAGAATATACTATTACACCATTATTAAACCGTATATAGGTAAGTACTAAGTACTTATCATTTTATAGAAAGCATTGATAAGTAGGTAGGTACCTACAGATACCGCGGAGCCCGTTTTGAGTAAATAAAGATATTTTGAGAATATTTTGTTGTGATGTGCGTAGGGTGTTCAAAAGCACAATATATAGTAATTTACGTAACAAGTCCGAAAAATAGGGTTTTTTTGGACGAATAGACAAAATTCTAGGACGTGCGTAAGCGAGTCCTAGAAGTCTATGAGTCCAAAAAAACCTTTTTCGGGCGTGTTGCGTACAATATTTTTTCGGCAACCGTGTAGTATAACAAATCAATGAGACGACACATTTCTTTTTTATATATTTTGATTCTATTTCAAATTAAACAGAACCGAAAATATAACATGTTAACTAATTTTATATGAACTGTCAACCGTTTTCTCAGTGCCATGGTAACTTCATTTATCAAAAATATACCTACCAAGATTTTCATAATGTATTTACAATGTCCAAAACGACGTGATTCTTCCGGCCTAGTCCGGGAAGTACGTACTTCCCGGACTAGGCCGGGAAATGCTTCTTTCTCAAAGAAAAAGCGTCCGGGAAGTGGGCACTTCCCGGACGGTTGCCAAAAAAATTATTTTCATCTATTCTGGGTGTTCGACAACAATGATATAGACCAAAGTTACATTTTTATAAATGTAATACCCTGTATTTGACCTCAAAAATGGAATCGCAAGCTCAAATTATGATGAGTTTCTTCAGATGACTTTATACCTTAGAAGCACCACTAACGAGAAAATGGCGAAAATATGAAGTTTTTGCGCGTATGTTCTGAGGAACATCGCGTTATAGTTTTGCCCAAATGTCTGTAACTTTTGAATTTTTTGACGTAAATGGTCTCAAACGATTTAGTTCTACTCCCCAATGAGGAATTCGAGGTCAAATTTGATTCTGTCCGTCCGGCCAGCCGTTGCCACGATAACTTGAGAACGAAAAGAGCTAGCGACTTGAAATTTTCAGGGTGGGTGGCGTATCCCAATACGACGGACAAGTTCGTTAATGGGCATAATCTGCCCAGTGGTTTCCGAGTAATAATTTTGTTTTCAACCAATATAAATCCGATCAAATTGAAACTTGGTGAGTAGTTGTAGAATATGAACTTAAGCACGTTTGTGAAATTTTGTGCGAATCGTATCGCTAGAAAATTGTAAAAAAATTATTAACAAATATTTTGTTGTCACAATAACTTGAGAACGGAAAGAGATAGCGGCTTGAAGTTTTCAGGTTAGGATGTGCACCAGAACGCGACATTTCAGTTCGTTTATGAGCATAATCAGCCATTCGGTTTTAGAGTTATAGCCATCTGAAATTTGGTTGTTTTTTGTTCCTCATTAACTCGAAAAATACTAAACCGATTGAATTCAAACATGGTTATTAGTTGTAGAATGCCAACGCGAAAATTCTTGCAAAATTTCGTGAGGATAGTATTAGTAAAAAAAGCACTGACGTGTAGTCAGTACTCTTTGGCGCGCGTGTTCACGGTGGTTAATTTGAATTGAATGATGAGTACTTCAAGCTCAGTAGATAGAGCGAGCCGAAGATCTACCCAAAGGATTGTGGACACCATTCACTGTCGGTTCAAAAATTAACAGTGCTGTATCTAAGCTGCCATCAGGATAGATTAACAAAGTTGGAAAAGAACACAAGTGACTCTCCTTAGTCGCACAAGCTCCTAGAAGATTTGGGAGGGTCATTATAATCCTAATCATGTTAATCGCACGCACGCCAAAGCAGATTGACTTTTTACACTTTTTCTTTCATTGTTAAGTCAATCTGCTTTTGCGCGCGTGCGATTAACATGATTAGGATTATACTGACCCTCCCAAATCTTCTAGGAGCTTGTGCGACTAAGGAGAGTCACTTGTGTTCTTTTCCAACTTTGTTAATCTATCCTGATGGCAGCTTAGATACAGCACTGTTAATTTTTGAACCGACAGTGAATGGTGTCCACTATCCTTTGGGTAGATTTTCGGCTCGCTCTATCTACTGAGCTTGAAGTACTCATCATTCAATTCAAATTAGCCACCGTGAACACGCGCGCCAAAGAGTACTGACTACACGTCAGTGCTTTTTTTTTTTTTCAAGTTCCTTTAACAAATATAGCTATCAATACAGTTTGGCTGTTAGCTTTACCGTAGATCGAAAAAAAAATGCGGTTGTGGGACCTCCGTTTGGAACTCGCCTCTTCTCCAAATCCGAACGTATTTTAATATAGATCTACCGAATATAGTTATTTATAAATTCGCCTCAGGGTCACCATACAGACATTTCAACTTGGAAACAACGCTATTTCCCCCAAACTGTCCGTGCACTGAATTGACATGAATATTCTTTTAAAACCTCACAATATCGGCTCATTGCTTCCAACATAACCCAAACAACCCAAAACCATTCACTTCTCATCTGCGCAAGCGCAATATACTCGTGCCTGCAAGTCCTACCAAAATTACACACCTCACAAAAAACTCCGATTCTCCAACACTAGTGGTTCAGGAGATATCGCTTCTTGAATCCACGCATGCGCAGACCCTCACAAGGTGATTCTATAGAGGAATAGCATCCACCATCCCAATCCTCTCTGACGAAAGCACCAGCAGTTAAATCACTGATGGTCTGCTCATGCACATAACGAAAAATGCCCGTAAGGGGTAACATCAATTTCAAAATTGGCCCCAGGGCCACGGTATGCACACTTCAACTCGGAAACAACGGTACTTCCCTCAAACTGACTAGTGTCCGAGCACTGAATTGCTATGAATATTCTTTTAAAACCTCACAATATCGACTCAGCACTCCCAACATAACCCATCCAACCCAAAAACAGTCACTTCTCTTCTGCGCATGCGCAATCTACTCGCGGCTAAAAGTCCTTTCAAAATAACACACCTTACAAAAAACTCCGATTCTCCAACACTAGTGGTTCGGAAGATATCGCATCTTTAATCTACGCATGCGCAGACCCTCATCAGGGATCTGGATTCTATGGAGGAATAGCATCCGCCACCCCAAAACCCCAATCCTCTCTGACGAAAACTACAGCAGTTAAATGACTTCTCATCTGCGCATGCGCACAACGAAAAATGTCCGGAAAGGGCAGCATGAACCTCAAAAAATGGGTTCAAGCCCTGTGGACAGGAGCTTTCTGGCGCTCTAGTTCAAACAGACGAATTATATCTCCGAAAGTATTGGTTTCTCTGAGTTGGGAATTATATCAATGTATACATATGATAGAGCTGCATCATAAAGGAAATTCAATTCAAATAATAGTTTATTTATCAAGATTAAATGAGCAATCATGAGAATGAGAACTGCACCATGGAAGAAATCGAATTAAATCTGGCCAATTTTGCCCAATAACGAACTTAACCGAGATATTCATCTCCCTAACCTACTCTGAAAATTTCAACTACCTAGCTCATTCCGTTCGAGAGTTATTGTGGAAAAACTTTTTTTAAATTTTCAAAATTTTTTTTTAACACTTTGCGGTAATCTGGTCAATACAAAACTTCACATGCGTATAAAGGTCATGATTCTACAATTTGATGCTAAATTTCAGATAGATCGAACGAACTTGTCCGAGATATTTACGCTCCAAAACCACCTTGCAATTTTCAATCCGCTAACTCCTTTCGTTCGAGAGTAATCGTGCCTACGGCCGGTCGGCCGGCCGGACAGAATCGATTTCGCACTCGGATTCTTGATCAGTGAGTCGAACCAAATCGTTTGAGACCAATTTCAGCCAAAAATTCCAAAATTACAGACACTTGGGCAAATTGATAAGCACTCTGTTCCGAGGAACTAGAGCGCCAAAAAAACAAGTTTCGTATGACAATTGCCTAAAACAGGTTTAAAGTACCTACAAATAGTAGGTATTCCATAAAACATGTATGAAGAAAGAAGATGAGTAATAATAAAAAATTACCTTGTAATCGATCAAAAATTTCCTGATCTACGTTCACCAAATTTTCTCCTCTCTCGAACTACAGAATTATGCTTTCAATATTTACGTAATATTTTCAAACATTTTCGGGTGAGGTCCCCGTTGCATCGCTAAAATACGAGTATTTCAACCCCAATATTTTTGAAGTTACAATATTCCCTTCTGTCTGTTATATTCTTTGTATAATTGGGAATCATTAAAACACATTAGTACTTGACATCCGGAACTCTTCTGTCTTTATTTTATTAAATTACAAGCATGCTCATACGCATCCCCACTACCTGCGCATTAGCTATATTAATATTAACTCATATATGACATCTCCCTTTTCATAAAATTAAAATTAAGGTAAGGACATTAGTTTTATATTTACAATGATTATCCTAATATATACATTTATATTACAAACATCTAAGTTCAGTCATTAAATTTCAGAATTATATCTAATAGGTTTTCTTATTTTCCTGCCATACCTTGTCGTTAAAGATTTTTTTTTATTTAAAGATTTTCTCTTAGGAGTCATGATTTTATCCCTATTTGTATTTAATGAAAGAGAGGAAGAGGAAGCTGTTTCAAATGAACTACTATTTTCATCACAATTCAAGGATTCATCGCTTATCTCATCTCCTTCCCTTTCATCAGGTATAATTGAATCATCTCCTATGTTCAAACTAGAAGGTTGATTACTATGATCATATATTTCGTCTGATTTAATTATATCTTTCCTTATATTCGAGCAAGAAGGTTGATTTTGTTCAATCTTTACTTTATATTCAGTATTTATGTCACTATCAGAGTCATAATATAATTTTAATTCACTTTCATGAAAATGTTTTAAGTAAAATCTATTTCTACGTTTTATTGCACCTGTTTCTATTTCTTTAACAATATAAGAATTTGTATTACATTTATCCATTATTATAGCAGGTTCCCATATTCCATTTTTTCTGATATATACTTTTTCATTAATATTAAAAGGTTTCAACTGTTTTGTTCTCTTATCATAATACAGTTTTCCTAAATTTTGTTTTTCTTTTAAATATTTCCTTTGTTTATCAAAATTTACAGTTTTTGGTCTTAAATCTATATTTCTTACTGGCAAAAATCCCCTTAATTTCCTCTGAAATAGTAATTCTGCAGGAGATAAAATCTTATTCGATATGATGGTGGATCTGTATTCCAATAAAGCTATATTAATATCAGTGTTTTCGTGGTGACATTTTTTAATTAAATCTTTAATTGTATGGATATATCTTTCTACCATCCCATTTGATTGTGGATACTGTGGGCTTGACATAATATGTTGAAATCCCCAGTCATTTGAAAATTGTTTGAATTCTGAACAATTAAATTGCGGTCCTCCATCTGAGAATAAGATAAGAGGTATACCATGTACAGAAAATATATTTTTCAAATTATTTACTACATTTGATGAAGTGGTTGAATGAAGTTTTCTAATCTCTACAAATTTTGAATAATAGTCTATCACTAATAAATATTTAATATTTCGAATTTCAAATAAATCAATCCCAAGTTTTTCCCATGGAAATTTAGGAACAGGATGTGGTCTGAGTGGTTCTTTAAAATTATTTTTTGAGAATCTTGCACACGTAGTACAAGAAAGTACAACGTTTTCAATATCATAGCCTATTCCGGGCCAATACAACACATCATAAGCTCTTAGTTTGGTTTTTGTTACACCTAAATGACATATGTGCAATAAACGAAGGATTTCTTTCCTTAATGTCTTTGGAACAATCATACTATTTCCTTTATAGAGAACACCTTCGATTGCCACAATTTCATCTCTTACATTCCAATATCGCTTAACTTCATCTTTACATAAAGAACGCGCATTTGGCCATCCTTTCATTACATAATCAAAAAGATTCTGAAGCTCGGAATCCTTTATTGTTTCCTGTTTGAATTGTTCAAGTTTTTTAGAGCTAATCGGGAAGTTCTCAACTAAAGAATGTACTTGAGCATCGTAATCGGGTGTGAATGAAAGATCATCATCACAAGAGGACGAATTGAGCCTACTCAGAGCATCTGCTATATACATTTGTTTGCCCGGCTTGTAAATCAAGTTTATCTCATATATTTGCAAATCTAATAGCATTCTCTGCAAACGCATTGGACAGTTAACTAGAGGTTTTTTAATGAGACTCAAAAGTGGTTTGTGATCCGTTTCAATAGTCACCATCTTACCAAAAATGAAGTGATGATACTTTTTACAACCATATACAATAGCGAGCATCTCTTTCTCAATCTGTGCATATGATTGTTGTGTTTGTGTAAGTGATTTTGAAGAATAAGCTATAGGTTTTTCATTCTGAATTAAAGCTGCGCCTAAGGCATGTTTACTTGCATCTACTGTTAATTTGATAGGTAAATTTGGATTGTAAATTTGTAATATTGGAGGTGATATTAAGATTTGTTTAAGTTTATCGAAAGCTTGCTGTTGTGTATCTTCCCATTGAAAGCAAATATTCTTTTTCAAAAGTTCCCTTAAGGGTTTATTTAATTCAGACAAATTTGGTATGAACTTATGTAAGTAGTTCAAAATACCTAAAAATCTTTGTAATTCTTTCACTGAAGTGGGTTCAGGATAATTTTTAATTACACTTATTTTAGAATCATCAAGTTCTATACCTTTATTTGTGATTATATGACCTAAATATTTTATTTTATCAACATTAATTTTGCATTTATTCTTGTTGAATTTTATATTATTGAGTCTAGCCCTGTCAAGTACTTGTTTAAGTCTATTATCGTGTTCTTCCTTGGTTGATCCCCATATTAAAATATCATCAATATATATTGTTATACCTTCAATACCCTCAAAGCATTCTAATATTTTTCTTTGAAATACTTCACTTGCACTTCTCAAACCATATGGAAGTCTCAAAAAACGGTATCTGCCAAAAGGTGTATTAAATGTACATAATTTTGAACTTTTTCTATCTAATTTTATATTCCAAAATCCATTTGCAACGTCAAGTACCGAAAAATGTTTTGCATTCTGTAATCTATTAATTATTTCTTGAAATGTAGGAATTTGAAAATGTTCTCTATAAATGGCTTTATTTAATTCTGAAGGATCCATACACAATCGAAAATCTCCATCTGGTTTACTCACAATTACTAAAGAATTTACCCACTCAGTTGGTTCAATTTCTTTAACGATAATTTTTTGCTTACATAATCTATCTAACTTACATTTCAGTTTCTTGTGTATATTCAAAGGAATTTTTCTAGCACAATGAACAACTGGTTCAGAGTTTGGCTTAATTCTGATGTTGTATTGACCTGGAAGGCACCCAATTCCGTGAAAAAGATCGTTGTATTGGTCTATGATATTGTTCTCCAGAGTAAATACTAGTTTTGCAATGTTGAGATCTCTAATAGTTTCCAATCCTAATATATTTGGTCCTTGATTCCTAATAACATAAAACTTTATATCATATTTATTATTTTTAAATATGCAATTTAAATTAACTGTGCCTAAAATATTCAGTGTTTCACCTGTATAAGTATGTAATCTAGATTTACAATTTTTCAATTTAATATTCTTCAAATATTCATTATATGTATCAAATGAAATAACATTGGCTTGAGCTCCTGAATCTACTTTAAATTGTATGTTTTCATTATTTATCATTAAATTAACTTTCCATTCATTCATACTATTTTTATTTTCAATCATACCTACGAATAAATCATTGAAGTTTTGCATAATTTCGAAAAATGGTTCATTTTCTTACATAAAGTGCACTTCTTACCGAAAGCTGGACATTGACCTTGTTGATGTTTAGTACCACATCTTCCACATGAATTATATTCACGTGAATAATTCCGACATACCGAAGTTGTCCTCTGCGCCGAAGTACCTGGGATTTTTACATTGCGCTCGCGTGACTGCGTGATGAATTTTCTTCTGTTTTCTGGATTTCTGAAATGCTGTGTTGTCATGTTTGTTCTTCTATCCTTTTCTTTTCTTCTCAACATATTGATGTCGTTTTCTTCAACTGACTGAATGGATGACTTCTTGGAACATATGATTTGTAGTTGATTCTTTGTTAACTCAGCCGATTTACAAATTTCAATGGCTTTTTCTAAATCGAGATTTTTTGATCTTAATAATCTTTCTTTCCCAGCTGTGTCTTTTATTCCTAGAATCAATCTATCTTTTATTAGGCTATCTGTTAAGGTGGAAAATTCGCAGGTTTCACTCAATTCTCTTAAAGATGTTACATACTCGTCGATGGATTCGTCCGTCTTCATTTCCCTTGTGAAAAATATGTGCCTTTCATATGTTACATTCAATGTAGGCCTGAAATATTCTTCAAATTTTTCAATTACTTTTGTATAATCCATGGCATCCCCTGGTTTCTGGAATTTAAAGGTGTTGTATATTTTTAAGCCCTTGTTTCCAATATGATTTAGGAGGAGAGCACATTTTATTTCTGATGGATCTTCGTTCTGCTTCGAAGCTAGTAGGAACAAGGTGAATTTCTGCTTGAAGAAACGCCATGCTTCTGCAGGATCTTTGTCTTGTTCCATCGCACCTGGCTTCATAAAGTTTTCCATTTTGCACTTAGAACTTGAAATTGCTTTTTATAAGCTTCACTTTTATATTTATATTTTCAAATTTACTGAAGTGGTTCGCTTCAAGACTGCGCCATGTTATATTCTTTGTATAATTGGGAATCATTAAAACACATTAGTACCTACTTGACATCCGGAACTCTTCTGTCTTTATTTTATTAAATTACAAGCATGCTCATACGCATCCCCACTACCTGCGCATTAGCTATATTAATATTAACTCATATATGACACTGTCAAGTTGACATTATGAGAATTCATACATAGAATAATTATATCAATCTGTGAAATACGATTTACATTGAAATTTTGAAAAATCATATCTCCGAAAGTATTAGCTTGTTAGAGTTAAAAATGATATGAATGGATTCTTATGATAAAACTGCTTATTAAAAAAAAATTAATTTGGAATTTGTTTTGTAAAAAAAAATTTTTTTTTTATTACTCCGAAATATTAGTCCGATTTTGCCCAGTAACGAACTTAGCCGAGATATTCATCCCCTAAACCTACTCTGAAAATTTCAACTCTCTAGCTCATTCCGTTCGAGAGTTATCGTGCCTACGGCCGGCCGACCGGCCGGCCGGACCGGCCGGACAGAATGAATTTCGACCACGGATTTTTGATCAGTGAGTCAAACCAAATCGTTTAAGACCATTTTCATCGAAATATTCGAAAATTACAGACATTTGGGCAAATTGATAAGCACTCAGTTCCGAGGAACTAGAGCGCCAAAAAATAGGTTTCGGCATTTTAAGCAAAGTATTTCGCAGAATAGTAGTAATTTTTTTTCATGTCACGTGATCTTCACGAAATTTTGCAAAAGTGTTTGCATTGGTCTTTTGCATCTAACTACTGAGTTTCAATTTAATCAGATCAGTATTTTTCGAGTTATCCTGAAAACAAAATTTTAAAATTTTTGAAATTTTTTTTTGCTACTTTAGGGCCGTCCGATCAAAACAAAACTTCGCAGGCATATAAAGGTCATGATTCTACAATTTGCTGCCAAATTTCAGAAAGATCGAGTGATTGGTTCCGGAAATATTCATTAAAAACGTTTTGACTAAAAACGGCCTTAACTCCGAAACCGCTCGGTGGATTTCGCCCGTTAACGAACTTGTCCGAGATATTTACGCTACGAAACTACCCTGCAAATTTCAATGCTCTAAGTCGTTCCGTTCGAGAGTTATCGTACTAACGGCCGGCCGGACCGGCCGGCCTTCCGGACCGGACGGACAGAATTGAATTTGACCTCGAATTCTTCATCAGGAAGTCGAACCTAATCGTTTGAGACCATTTTCGAAAAAAAATTCGAAAAATACAGACATTGTGACGAAATGATAGCACGCTGTTCCTTGCGGAACACGCGCGCAAAAATTTTAAAAACATCATTGAAAATTGAAAAACAAAGAAGAAAACAAAGAGAATGATGCGTACTAACGAGATGAGGACCTTAAGAGCCATAACGGGTAATACATTGAGAGATCACAGGAGAAGCGAGGACATCCGAGACGAGTGTGGGATATTGGATGTGGTAAGATGGGCACGTGCAAGAAGGAGATACTGGAATGAACATGTTTCCAGAATGGGCGATGAAAGACTGGCCAAAATTGCACGGAATGGAAAGCCAGCTAATAGAAGACCACCGGGACGCCCTCCAAAAAGATGGAAAGATAGCTGGTCATCAGCATCTCAAGAGGTCACGTGAGGGGTGAAACAAGCCTTTGGCTTTCGAAAAGAAGAAGAAGAAGAAGAAGAAGAAGAAAATTGAAAAAAAAAATTCTATATATCAGTAACTAATCGTTTGAAATTGCTGAAATTTTGCAAGAGCCTTCATAACCTAACTCTACTGCCAATTTTCAAGTTTTAACACGATCGGTTGAATATTGTTGGAGATTCGAGCATTCTTGTGTGAGTTCAGTATAGATGGATGACCCTTGCCTCGATAACTTTCGAACGAAAGGAGATAAGGATTTGGAATTTTCAGGGTAGGTTGCGTATCCGAATGGGAGGGTTGAGTTCGTTTTCGAGCATAATGGGTCTAACAGTTTCGGAGTTATACCCACCTGGATTATTATTTCCTTGATAACTCAAAAAATAAATATTCGATCGAATTGAAGCTTGGTAACTAGTAGTAGAAAATCATCATAAAGACGTGTTTGAAATTTTGTAAGAACCGTACCTAGAAAATTTGAAAAAAATGACGAAAAAAAAATTTTAAGAACCGCACCCACCTAGAAAATTTCAAAAAATGACGAAAAAAAAATTGGTTCAAGCACTGACGTGAATTCAGAAGCTTTTGCGCGTATGTTCTATTGTCCATTCTTCTGTATTGGACACCCTTAATCGCATTTACCATGGTAAATTATGTTGTCCATTCTCCTGTATTGGACACTTAATTCGAATTTACATTGGTAAAGAATGGAATATAGAACATACGCGCAAAAGCTTCTGACTTCACGTCAGTGCTTGAACCAATTTTTTAAATAGCAATTAATGAAGAAACCAGTTACGCCAGCGATACAGACAGTATTTTTTCGAGTAGACATATAAGCCACTCCTATAGATACAGAAAAAAAATTAAGTCTGGAATATACAAAGTGATCATAATTAATTTTTAAACATCAACTACAAATAATAGTCAAAAACTTTCATTTTTCAAATGGCACACCCGGTATTTCTATATCTCGTTGAACGAAAAATTAATTTCGAAAAAATCTTCCTAAGGTTCTCCTACACCTAAACCTGATAGTTTCTGAGCAATTTTCGACCATTATTTGTAGTTGATGGTTTGAAAATTAATTATAATCATTCTGTATATTACAGAGTTAATTTTTTTTTCTGTTTAGGAGTAGCTAATATGTCTACTCGAAAAAATATTGTCTGTATTGCTGGCGTAACTGATTTCTTCATTAATTGCTATTTAAATAAAATTGGTTCAAGCCCTGTGGAGAGAAGTTTTGGCGCACTTGTTGAAACTTTGACAAATCATATCTTCGAAGGTATTGGTAAGAGTTGGGAATTATATCAATGGATTCTTATGATAGAACTTCATCTTAGCATCAGACATTAAATTCAAAGATCATAAAAGAATTCAAAGAGAAATTCAAGAAGAGTGCCAAAAATTATTAATCCAAAACCAATAGACGAATTCTACCCAACAACGAACTCATCCGAGTTAATTCATTCCTCAATTCTATGATGAACGATAATTTAAATTCTTTCCTCAAATTCACCCCAATACTTCAATACGCCACTATTCCAATTTGTTTTTACTGGAGATACTCTAAACTCAATATTATTAACTAACCATTACCATTCCTATCATCATATAAATTAACCATCGGCATGGAAATATCAACCAACAAAAAGTATGATATTATATTATAATTCTCATAATTCTACGATTGCTGAAATGAATTAAACAATGTCATGTCTCAGGAAAATAAGTTGGCATGTATCAACACAGATCATATAATAATTCATATAGAATAATTATAGCATTCTGTGAAAACATAGAAATACGATTTATTATTGAAATTTTGAAAAATCATATCGCCAAAAGTATTAGCTTGTAAGAGTTGAAAATGATATCAATGGATTCTTATGGTGAAACTACATATTGAAAAAAAAATTTAATTTGAAATTTGTTATGTAAAAAAAATTTTTTTTTTGGTTACCCCGAAACCATCTGTCCAATTTTGCCCAATAACGAACTTAGCCGAGATATTTATCTCCCAAACCTACTCTGAAAATTTCAACTGTTTAGCTCATTCCGTTCGAGAGTTATCGTGCCTACGGCCTGCCGGACAGAATGAATTTTGACCACGGATTCTTCATCAGGAAGTCGAGCCAAATCGTTTAAGACCATTTTCATCTAAAATTCGAAAATTAGAGACATTTGGGCAAATTGATAAGAACTCTGTTCCGAGGAACAAGAGTGACAAAAACTCCATATTTTCAATTTTTCGCCATTTTCTCGTAAATGGTGCTTCTAAGGTCTAATGCTATCTGAAGAAACGCATAATAATCATAATTTGTGCTTGCCATTCCATTTTTTAGGTCAAATACAGGGTGTTACATTTAAAAAAATGTAACTTTGGGCTATATCTTTGTTTTCGAACACCCTGTTTATATGAGAGCTCCGCGTCTGTGGTGGGCCACCCGGTATAATCACACAGTCGGTCAGGTTTTTCAAAATCCATAATTCGGATACTTGGTTCCATATTCTAATAATTCACTGAATTTGAATGTTGAATTGATATCGATTCACGAAATCGAAAGACTTCTCCAGCGTCCCTCGTACAAACAGAAAATTGTGTATATTCCCCTCTGATTTCCAGTAGACCTGTTCATTATCTCCTATAGTAGGCACATAGATGCATAGAATACATGGTGAAGACACTCTTTGACATATTTTCGGCCGATTTGCGGTCCAAATACTGTCAAAATACAAGGATTTTGTTTTACTTCAATGTTCGCCGATAGATGCCGGCAGTAGAAATTTTATGGACAAAATTACCGACATGTCAAATTAAATTTGAATCTTTGCTTATTCCAGTTTCTTGTGGAAAGTCGTTTGCCGCGCCGAAAGTAAGTCAAATGTTTGCTGTGTGAACTCTGAACGAGTATCCAGAACCATTTTAATCAAATACTATTTTCATTTCGAAAATACTTCGTTTTTATGCGAATATATTTTTTTAACATTTGTATATTCTTACCGGATCAGGAGCAGATTTCTAGTATCAAGATAGTTATTAATTTTAATATTAATAATATTGAAAGATCGCTGATACCGTTAATTGTTAATAAATCAACATAGGAGAACGTAAGACTTGTTGATTTACTATAATCTTGCCGGTTGATGAACATAAACTGTTTTAACAGTTGAAATTAAGATATAACTCTATTGATTAATAATTATATTCATTATACAATTCAGTTATATATTGAGAAGGAATGAAATGCCATGTTATGAAAACTAACAATATTATTTGTGAACGATGAAAGGACTAGCAGAGAACAAAGTTCAGAGCAACCACACAGTGTGATTTCATCAGTTTGAATAGCTTTCCTAAGGCGTCATTCTTTTTGGCGCTCTTATACTATAATATTATTTGTTTCAAGGATATTGTTAAACGACAAGAATGTCAACTGGCTTGTGCTAGAGGTAGGGTATCGAAAATTAGAACATTTGTTTGTTCAAAATATTTTTCTAGCGAATATATGTATATTGAATAAAAGATTGAAACGTAGTACACTACCCTCTATTTGGTTAGTTTATCAATTAAATGAATCATTTTTCGATATTTCATCAGTATATACTTAGTTCTGAATAATAGCTATCGAATTAAATATCTATATTCAGCAATCTAATTGCTGAGAACATGAAAAGTTGTCAAGGGGTATTGGGTGACTGAAAAAATCCTGTATACATGAGAATGTTTTGATGAAATTTCAAATTATACATATAATATAATAAGTAAAATGCTCAATTTAAAAGAGCCTTACATGATAAAGGAATTACTACATTTGAATAATAATATGATATCGAAAGATATTGTATGTAGAGGTATTACAGAAAATTCTGTATCATTCAATGTATTTCAAAATACATAAATTAAATGCTTGTACTCTAATGACGTTGGATGTGATCTTTCGTAATGGAAAAATAATGATTTCACAGATTTCTTCATTTACAGTTCCATTCAAAATGTTCCAAAGAAACTCCTTTACTGATAAATCCCTTATTTGACCTCATTATGTCTTGGCAAGATGAAATTTCTGTTCCAAACCAATGTGGTTTACATATTATCTCCGAACAGATATCTGATTAATCAAAAAATGGATTGATTTTTCAATAAACTGCTTCATTATATTCTTTTAATTTGAATTTACGAACTAGCAACGGTGAAAAGTGAACTTTGTCGCTTGTCAGTTTTCATTTATTCGCTTGTCAGAATCTTCGAAATCGACCCTAGCGGCACCATCGTTAATAAAGTGAAGTAGTACATAAAGTACGTGATTTGACAGTTCTTGGTCCGTTTTTCGGCCGAAAATTTTAGCAGGAATTAGTAGGGAGTGTCCACACCTTGTTATTCTATGCATCTTGGTAGGCACCTACGTTTTCAATCCACCATCCGATAAACGATTAATCCCGAATGTCCAATAACTCCCTACAAATTCCAACAATCGGTCAGTCTCGTAAGTCCCCTCCGCTTCCGTTACCCCTGAATCCATATTCACACATTCTTACCTCAGGGCCCTGCTCAGCTTGTCGTAATTCATGTTCGGCTTCGACTTCCTTTCTCCCCACCTCCTGGCCACCTCGTCCGGATCGGTGAGCTTGAACTCCCCATTGGTGCCCTCCCAGGCGATGCAGGCGGCGTTCGACGAATCGCCGAGCAGTTCGAGCAGGAACTGCCACAGTTGTATCTGGCCGGAGCCCTGGGCGACCAATCGGGACGACGCAGAGTTCAGGATGTGGTATGGGTCTGAAAACGGGAACCATGTTTAGTTTGCCTTTCCGGACTTCGGAAACAAGGATGGGGTTTTGGGATTTGGGGTGAGACGGGTTCTTATCGAGATTAATAGATCCGGCAATGTTGACAAAGTTGGAAAATGTTTGGTTAACAGGGGGGAATTATTGCATTGCATGTATCTAGGCTAGGGAACTTCTGAAATTATAAATATAATGGAGAGAAACTAGGTATACACAGAATAACTATACAACTTGGAATAATAGGTAGGTTATATTCATGTATAGTTACATCATGGAACGGGAGCTAAGTCTTTTACTGTGGCATTTTTGGAAGGTAGGTAGATATGTCAGTTGAAAATAATGAAACAGATTTATTTCAGTTCATTGCCGAAATCCTCACTTCCATCCTCACGCCATCTTGTCATTATTCGTGTCTGCTGGACACAGGAGTGAAAATAGTCCTAAGGTTACTTCTGAGAAAATGTAAGGAATTCAATTGTCTACACCACCATGGAAAAAAATACAGGGTGTTACATTTGAAAAAATCGAGAAATAACAATTTGAAATTCTTAAGATTTGGACATTAATAACGGACACCCTGTATACGACAGGTTGATCATTTAGGAACGATGACTAGGCAAATTCTTCAGTTAAAAAAAATTCTCATCAAATTCATGTTACTATCGCTTTTAGAAATCGGTGGAGGAATTTTAGCGAACTACTGTTCCCTCTACTTTTTGCAGTTTTCTGTGGATAAGATCTGTACTGTTGGAAAAATATCTCTAATATTTTGCGTCATAATAGAGGTAATGAAGAGCATTGTAAATATGCGAAAATATAAGGGGTGGTCCATTTAAAAAATCACTCATTTGCTGAATTATTTTATTTGGGAACCCCTGTATATCAGATAATATTTTCCTGAGATGCAGAATTGAAACTACAAAGGGCGTGCTTTCAAACTAAATTTCTAAAAGGTCTGGTTTGGCAGGTATGGAAGCGTAACGCACTATTGCAGGACCCTCTGTATACGCATAATATACAGGGTGAGTCTTTGACCACTGCATTAATTTTAACCAAAGATTCCTCTCATCAAATGAAACACTTTTTTCATCAACCATTTTTGCGCGTATGTTCTGGGGAACATCGCGTTATAGTTTTGCCCAAATGTCTGTAACTTTCGAATTTTTTGAAAAAAATGGTTCAAACGATTAAGTTCGACTCCCCAATGAAGAATTCGAGGTCAAATTTGATTCTGTCCGGCCGGCCGTCTGTCCGGCCGTTGCCACGATAACTTGAGAACGAAAAGAGCTAGCGACTTGAAATTTTCAGGGTAGGTGGAGCATCCCAATACGACGGACAAGTTCGTTAATGGGCATAATCGGCTTAGCGGTTTCCGAGTAATAATTTTGTTTTCAACCAATATAAATCCGATCGAATTGAAACTTGGTGAGTAGTTGTAGAATATGAACCTAAGCACGTTTGTGAAATTTTGTGCGAATCGTATCACTAGAAAATTATTAAAAAATTATTAAAAAATATTTTTGTTGTCACGATAACTTGAGAACGGAAAGAGATGGCGGCTTCAAGTTTTCAGGTTAGGATGTGCACCAGAACGCGACATTTCAGTTTGATTATGAGCCTAATCGGCCAATCGGTTTTAGAGTTATAGCCATCTAAAACTTTTTCTGAAATTTTGTGGTTTTTTGTTCCTCATTAACTCGAAAAATATTAAACCGATTGAATTCAAACATGGTTATTAGTTGTAGAATGCCAACGCGGAAATGTTTGCAAAATTTGGTGAGGATAGCATTTGTAGAAAATTTTGAATAAATCATTGAAAATTAAAAAAAATAATTCTATATATCAGTAACTGATCGATTGAAATTGCTGAAATTTTGCAAGAGCCTTCATAACCTAACTCTACTACCAATTTTCAAGTTTTAATACGATCGGTTAAATATTGTTGGAGATTCGAGATTTCTTGTGATGGGTGACCGTTGGTTGCCTCGATAACTTTCGAACGAAAGGAGATAGGGACTTGCAATTTTCAGGGTAGGTTGCGTATCCGAAAGGGAGAGTTGAGTTCGATTTTGGGCATAATCGGTCTAATGGTTTCCGAGTTATACCCATCTGGAATATCATTTCCTTGATAATTCAAAAAATAAATATTCGATCGAATTGAAGTTTGGTAACTAGTAGTAGAAAATCAACATAAAGACGTGTTCAAAATTTTGTAAGAACCGTACCCCTAGAAAATTTGAAAAAAATGACGAAAAAAAAAAATTTTAAGAACTGTTACATTTCTTAATTCGAATTTACCATGGTAAATTCGACACACTTAATACGAATTTACCATGGTAAATTCGAATTAAGTGTCCAATACAGGAGAATGGACAACATAATTTACCATGGTAAATTCGATTAAGGGTGTCCAATACAGAAGAATGGACAATATAACAGACGTGCAAAAGCTTCTGACTTCACGTCAGTGCTTGAACCAATTTTTTTTTTCGTGATTTTTTTGAAATTTTCTAGGGGTACAGTACCCCTATTAACGAACTTGTCCGTCGTATTGAGATGCGCCACCTACCCAGAAAATGTCAAGTCGCTAGCTCTTTCCGTTCTCAAGTTATAGTGGCAACGGCAGGACGGCCGGCCGGACGGTCAGAATCAAATTCGACCTCGAATTATTCATAGGGGAGTCGAACCAAATCGTTTGAGACCATTTTCGTAAAAAAATTCGAAAGTTATAGACATTTGGGCAAAATGTAACGCGATGTTCCCCAGAACATACGTGCAAAAACGTCAGCTTTTTGAACTTTCTGTAGGTTTTTTCCGGTACACTTTAAGGTTAGAAAATTACCGACGCTATCCTTCGTTCGTTCATTATATCCGAAGTTATTCCAATATATCTAAAAATCCTCAAATAGGTATGTGGACTATACCTCACCGTATAATAATTGGTAATTCTCTCTCCCAGTTAATAATAATAATATACTTATAACCTAAATTCTTTAATGATCATAAGAACAAAATATTTATCTATCTATTTCTGCTTGCGTATCGTGAAAGTGAAAGTTTAACTTATCTAGAACTGCATGACTATTAAGTGTCACTTCCCAAAGCCATAAACAATTCTTTCAGTCGGCCGAGGGCGAAAAAATGTGATTAATGGACCGATAGTTTCCTGTTTTCTGACCCGACTGTTAAACTTGCCAGAACTAAAGTGCTGCATGCCGCATTTCCGCGATTTATTCTTTTCAACCCCTAATATTTCATAGTTCGTCAGAATTATTCTCTAGCTCTAACGAAATTCGATCAGGAAACCCACACAAAAGTCCTAACGGACCAGTCTTAGGATCCCACCATAGCTAAAACATTGGTTATAGACTTCAGGTACTTCAGCAGTCTAGCAATTGTTTGTATTATGCTCTGCACAGGGGTGGTTTCTGCCCATATGTGCTGTAGAGCTTCAGAACCACCAATTTTTGGGGCGCTGTTCACCTGAACAGAGTGCCTATCAATTCGTCCAAATATCTGTAATTTTCGAATATTTGTCCGAGAATTGTTTTAAACGATTAGTTTCGACTCACTGATGAAGAATCCGAGGTCGAAATCGATTCGGTCCGGCCGTCTGTCAGGACGATTACGCTCGATGGCAATGAGTTAGAGTTGAAATTTTCAGGGTAGGTTTGGAGTCCAAATGCCCGGCTAAGTTCGTTAATGGGCAAAATACACCGAGTTGTTTCAGAGTTATAGTCATTTGAAATTTTGTTTTTTCTAACAACTCGAAAAATACTAATCTGATCGAATCAAAGGACGGTAGTTAGTTGAAACAATTTTTTTTTCGTGATTTTTTTGAAATTTTCTAGGGGTACGGTTCTTAAAATTTTTTTCAAATTTTCTAGGGGTACGGTTCTTACAAAATTTCAAACACGTCTTTATGTTGCTTTTCTACTACTAGTTACCAAGCTTCAATTCGATCGAATATTTATTTTTTGAGTTATCAAGGAAATAATATTCCAGGTGGGTATAACTCCGAAACCGTTAGACCGATTATGCCCAAAAAACGAACTCAACTCTCCCTTTCGGATACGCAACCTACCCTGAAAATTGCAAGTCCCTATCTCCTTTGGTTCGAAAGTTATCGAGGCAACGGTCACCCATCTACTGAACTCACACAAGGCTGCTCGAATCTCCAACAATATTTAACCGATCGTGTTGAAACTTGAAACTTGGAGGTAGAGTTAGGTTATGAAGGCTCTTGCAAAATTTCAGCAATTTCAAACGAATAGTCACTGATATATATTTGATTTTTTTAAAAATTTCTACAAATACTATCCTCACGAAATTTTGCAAGAATTTTCGCGTTGGCATTCTACAACTAATAACCATGTTTGAATTCAATCGGTTTAGTATTTTTCGAGTTAATGAGGAACAAAAAACAACCAAATTTCAGATGGCTATAACTTTAAAACCGTTTGGCCAATTATACTCAAAAACAAACTGAAATGTCGCGTTCTGATGCACATCCTAACCTGAAAACGCCAAGCCGCTATCTCTTTCCGTTCTCAAGTTATCGTGACAACAAAAATATTTTTTAATAATTTTCTAGCCATACGATTCGCACAAAATTTCACAAACGTGCTTAGGTTCATATTCTATAAATACTCACCAAGTTTCAATTCGATCGGATTCATATTGGTTGAAAACAAAATGATTACTCGGAAACCACTGGCCGATTATGCCCATTAACGAGCTTGTCCGTCGTATTGGGATGCGCCACCCACCCTGAATATTTCAAGTCGCTAGCTCTTTTCGTTCTCAAGTTATCGTAACAGAATCAAATTTGACCTCGAATTCTTCATTGGGGAGTCGAACTAAATCGTTTGAGACCATTTTCGTAAAAAAATTCGAAAGTTACAGACATTTAGGCAAAATGATAACACGATGTTCCCCAGAACATACGCGCAAAAATACTGACTTGAAGACTTATGCCAAAGTTTGTGAGGATTCTGCATCTCAGAAACCGACAGATATCGCTCAAATTCCGCGAGAGCCTTCAAAATCTTATTTTACAGTAAAGTTAAAGATTTGAACACGATCGGATCTGTATTGATGAATATATTGCCCAAATACCGAAATATTCCAACAACCGAGATGTATATACCTACTGGTCAACTGTATTCTGTATTATACCTACATTCGACCAGCGAAGTTGATGTCAACAGTTTTCTATTCTGACGTACCTGGAGCCTGGAGTGAATTTCTTAAATCATTATGTCATAGACAACGATCAAGTCTGTCTATTGGCACTCTCGTCACTCGGAACAGAGTGCTTATCAATTTGCCCAAATGTCTGTAATTTTAGAATTTTTGGCTGAAAATGCTCTAAAACGATTTGGTTCGCCTCACTGATCAAGAATCCTAGGTCGTAATCAGTTCTGTCCGGCCGGCCGGCCGGCCATAGGCACGATAATTCTCGAACTAAAGGAGTTAGAGGATTGAAATTTGCAAGGTGGGTTTGGAGCGTAAATATCTCGGAAAAGTTCGTTAATGGGCAAAATCCATCGAGCGGTTTCGGAGTAATGGCCGATTTTAGTAAAAACATTTTTTTATGAATATTTCCGAAACCGATCACTCGATCTATCTGAAATTTAGCATCAAATTGTAGAATCATGACCTTTATACGCATGTGAAGTTTTGTATTAACCAGGTTACCGCAAAGAGTCAAAAAATATGTTTGAAAATTAAAAAAAAAATTTCTACAATAACTTTCGAACGGAATGAGCTAGGCAGTTGAAATTTTCAGAGTAGGTTAGGGAGATGAATATCTCGTTTAAGTTCGTTATTGGGCAAAATAGGCCAAATGGTTTAGGAGTAACGAAAACAAAATTTTTTTTTAAGTAACAAATTTCAAATTCAACTCTTATTTAAGATGCAGTTTCACCATAAAAATCCATTGATATCATTTTCAGCTCCTACAAGCTAATACTTTCGGAGATATGATTTTTCTAAATTTCAATAATGAATCGTACTTCTATGTTTTCACAGAATGCTATAACTATTCTATCTAAGTTTTATTATATGATCTGTGTTCACACTCGTACATGTCATCCTGTTCTATAAGAGAGAGTCAAATTCATTTCAGCTATTTTAATTTGATTTCTTCCATGGTGCAGTTCTCATTCTCAGATTGCTCGTTTAATATTGATAAATAAACTATTATTTGAATTGAATTTTTTTTATGATGCAGTTCTATCATAAGAATACATTGATATAATTCCCAACTCTGAGAAACCAATACTTTCGGAGATATAATTTGTCTGTTTGAACAAGAGCGCTAGAAAGCTCCTGTCCACAGGGCTTGAACCCATTTTTTTCATATTTATTTCCGTGCTTCCGAGCGGTCCACCGAAGTTGTATTTGACAAGTCGATGCGTCAACAGCATCTCAAAATTCACTTAAAAATCGGATGAAACACATAATATATATTGCCAATTATCGAACCCCTAGTAATTAATGCAAGAAAACTGTTATAAACAACAAATCTTTAGCAGCTTCACCCATGATAATGAAAAAATTCAGAAGTCAGAAGCTTTTGTCCGCATGTTCTTTTGTCTATTCAAGCCTTACACACCCTCATGAAACGGGTATACTGCATGAACCTTCAAGCCGTCTTTTAGCGCGTATGTTTGCGTTATCAATTTGCCCAAATGTCTGTAATTTTCGAATTTTTTGCCGAAAATGGTCTCAAACGATTTGGTTCGACTCACTGATGAAGAATTTGAGGTCAAATTTGATTCTGTCCGGCCGACTGTTCAGCCGTTGCCACGAAAACTGGAGAACGGAAAGAGATAGCGACTTGAAATTTTCTGGTTACATGGCGCATCTCAATACGACGGACAAGTTCGGTAATGGGCATAATCGGCCCAACGGTTTCCGAGTAATAATTTTGATTATAACCATTACTAATCTGATCGAATTTAAACTTGGTGAGTAGTTGTAGAATACAAACCTAAGGACGTTTGTGAAATTATATGAGAATCTTGTCGCTAGAAAATTTTAAAAAAGGACACTCTTAGTTGAATTTACCAGTGTCCTGTATTGTACACTTAATTGAATTTACCATGGTAAATTATATTTGAGGGTGTCCAATACAGGAGAACAGACAATAGAATTCACCATGGTAAATTCGATTAAGAGTGTGAAATACAGGAGAATGGACACTATAGAACATACGCGCAAAAGCTTCTCACTTCACGTCAGTGCTTGAACCAATTTATCATCCGAGTATAGGTATATTAATACCTACCTTCTTTTCCATATCAGATCTATATTCTATATTTTTGGAAATGATTAGAAATAAAATGTGGCTTGGAGGTTTGTGCAGAACTTCAGCGGAATCTGACAGAAAGTACCTAAAGTATAACATTTTTGAAGAAAAATTTTTATTTTTTTTCGAGATAGGTACCTACGATTGTCAAGAAATTTTGTAAAAACTTTCGCGTCGACATGCTACAACTAAACTAAGTGTCAATTCGATCAGATCTTTATTTTTTGAGTTTAGTCGCTATCTATTTCCGTCTCGAAATGACAAAGAACGACCGGGCGGACAGAATTAAATTTGAAGTCGAATTCTTCATCAGTGAGTCCAACCTAAACGCGTTTGAGACCATTTTCATGATGAAGTTTGAATAAGAAATATCAGGTCTATGGTCATGCCTATTTATATAAGGGCAGAGTGATTTGTTTAAAAGATAATTGAAAATCGATATTTAATACCTATATCGGGTCGAGTCGACTAAAATGTGATTCTTATGGACTTACGTTAAAGAACTGGGACTCAATCATTGTAATATGTAGTGATAGTAATTGTAGTACCTTCTAAATATTTTTCTGCTTAATGATGTCACATTTAGACATATCTCTCATCGAAATAGTGAAGCGACTGCATTATAGTTGCAGTATTAATTATTATCGTGATAATAGTGGGAGGTTGAAAAATAGTTATTTAGATGCATTTATATCAATATTTAAAACGATTCGTTGCCCAAAGAGAATCAAATATGGTATAAGTATTGGACGTATTTTAATCAGATATTTTCCGATCAGAGATCCTGATGAGGTAGAATTTTTTGTTCTCTATACTAATTGTACCCATGGACGAACGAATAATTTGCCTATATTTTCCCAATAATCCCAATATGTTTAACAATATGCAGTGGGGTTGTCTCAGTGGTAGAGCGTTTGACATGAGAGCCTGAGGCCCCAAGTTCAATCCCGAGGCTAGGAAATAAATTTTCTGGTCACGGTAATCGCCACCATTCACTGTTGGGTCAAGGTGCCTAAGGTGGCGTAAGGACACAATAACAAAGCCTACACAGAACACAACTGATTCTCCTTACTCGCTCAAACTCTCAAGAGCTTATGAGGGGGTGATAAATCTTTTTTTTTATTCTCTAGTTATACGATCCTCACGAAATTTTGCATAAGTTTTCTTTTCAGTATTTTGCGACAGAGCTTTAATTTGGACAGACCAGTATTTTTCGAGTTATTTGCAGAACAAAATTTCAGATGGCCATAACTTGGAAACAACTCTGCAGATTTTTCCCATTAACGAACTTAACCAACGCAAATGGACTCCAAACATATCCTGTACAATCATTCAATTCTCTAACTCATTGTGTTTGGGGGTAATCGTGCGCTGACGGCCGGACGGACAGATTTAGATTTGACTTCGAATTCTTCATCAGTGAGTCGAAACTAATTAATAGTCTGAGATCATTCTTGGCCAAGAAATCGAAAATCACATATATTTTGGCATGTTGATAGGCATTCTGATCAGGTGAACAAGCGCGCAAAAAACTGATTAGCAGACGTCAATACATATTCAAAAATTTTTTAAATTGATTTGATAGATAGTCTACGAACAGATTATGAGGTTGATTCTTCTTAAGTACCACCACAAGTATGATTTCTATATTTGGAACAGAATCAGTCAGTAGCAGAAAGGAAAATTGAATGAAACAAGCACTAACGTGAAGTCTGGAGCTTATGCGTTCATGTTCATTTCAGCCAATAATTCGAAAATTACAGACATTTGGGCAAATTTATATGCACTCTGTTCCGAGGAACAATAGCGCCAACAATTAAGTACAGCATTCTGTGAAAACATAGAAGTACGATTCATTATTGAAATTTCGAAAAATCATATCTCCGAAAGTATTAGCTTGTTAGAGTTGGAAATGATATCAATGGATTTTTATGGTGAAACTGCATCTTAAGAAAAATTGAATTTGAAATTTGTAATGTAAAAAAAAAATGTTTCCGTTACTCTGAAACCATCAGGCTGATTTTGGCCAATAACGAACTTAACCAAGATATTTATCTTCCAAACCTTCTCTGAAAATTTCAACTGCCTAGCTCATTCTGTTCGAGAGTTATTGTAGAAAAAAATTTTCAAAAATTTTTAATTTTTTTTCTGACACTTTACGGAAGCCCGATCAATACAAAACTTCGCAGGCATATGGAGCTCATTATTCCACAATTGATGATAAATTCCAGATAGATCGAGTGATCGGTTTCGGAAATATTCATAAAAAATGTTTTTACTTAAAACGACCATAACTCCTAAACCGCTTGATGGATTTTGCCCGTGAACGAACTTTTCAGAGAAATTTACGCTCCAAACCTACCCAGCAAATTTCAATCCTTTAACTTCTTTCGTTCGAGAGTTATCGTGTTAACGGCCGGCCGGACAGAATCGGTTTCGACCACGGAATTTTGATCAGTGAGTCGAACCAAATCGTGTGAGACCATTTTCAGCTAAAAATTCGAAAATTACAGACTTTTGGGCAAATTGATAAGCACTCTGTTCCGAGGAACAAGAGCGCTAAAAATTAAGTATAGCATTCTGTGAAAACATATAGAAGTACGATTCATTATTGAAATTTCGAAAAATCATATCTCCGAAAGTATTAGCTTGTTAGAGTTGGAAATGATATCAATGGATTTTTATGGTCAAACTGCATCTTAAGAAAAATTGAATTTGAAATTTTTAATGTAAAAAAATTGTGGCCATTAACGAACTTAACCGAGATATTTATCTCCCAAACCTACGCTGAAAATTTCAACTGCCTAGCTCATTCTGTTCGAGAGATATTGTAGCAACAAATTTTCAAAAATCAATACAAAACTCCGTACGCATATAAAGCTCATTATTCTACAATTGATGATAAATTTCAGATAGATCGAGTGATCGGTTTCGAAAATATTCATAAAAAAATGTTTTTACTTAAAACGGGCATAACTCCGAAGCCGCTTGATGGATTTTGCCCGTTAACGAACTTATCCGAGATATTTACGCTCCAAACTTACCAAGCCGGACAGAATCAGTTTCGACCACGGATTTTTGATCAGTGAGTCGAACCAAATCGCTTAAGACCATTTTCATCAAAAAATTCGAAAATTACAGACATTTGGGCAAGTTGATAAGCACTCTGTTCCGATGAACAAGAGCGCCAAAAATGAATTCACCAAATTTTTCAGCGATTCTCGACATACCTTCGTACTCACCATTGTACAACATCGTGTTGGCCGGCAACTTGTGCGACACCGGATATTGAGAGCCCACATTGAGCCTCCTCGCCACCAAAATATCTTCGGGGCTATAGCCCGGCAGCCTCCACATGGCCGCCATATCTAAGCACCCGACATCACAAAACAGACCGGTATACAAAAAAACAAAGACGAAGAAAAACACACGGTCAATTTTTCGAAAACGGACAAAATCGACAAATCGCTCGGACGTACGGACGCCGGACAGAGAGAGTGTGTGGTGTGTAGTTCCGTTTCCGGCGGACGGACGAGTTGTGGCGTCGCGACGTTAGGAGATTCTGAGCGCAACCAGTTCCGGAACGAGAAGGTCTCATCCCCACCAGCCGCGAGTTCATTCCGCTCGAGGTCGTAAGGGATGAACCGGGGGGATCATCCGCCACCCTCTATCGCCGCGGAGGAAGGAAAGGAGGTTGTAGGTAAGGAAGGAGGATCATTTGGGATGAGCTGACACCATCGAGATACGACCGCGAGCTCCTGAATTCGAGGGGTACGATATACAGGGCGATTCGCTATAAATGGTGGATTGCGTCATTTCCGGTGAACCAGGAAATCACTCAGACAACTATAAAGTTTAAAACAGAGCGGTGTGGCCTCATCATTAAATAATAATAATAATAATAATAAACGATCTTTATTTCAGTAAGCTCATAGTTTACAACCATATAACATACGAAATTGTGTCAAAATAAACTTAATATGTGTCTTCAAGGGAGAAAAAAATCATCTAATTTATAGGGTTCTAGTTGGAGTAAGTATTTATGTAGCAGTCTTTTATATGTTTTTAAGTTTTCTTCCATCTGGATCCGTGCCGGTAGCGCATTGTGAAATCGCAGGCATCTATATTCCACTTGATTTTCGGTGCATTTTAAGCGATGTTTGGGATAGGTGTAGTCTTTATTTCTGATGTTATAGATTTCCTTATTTTCATTTTGATGTTTGCTGAATTTACTCCTGTTTTTGTGGAGATAGATGAGACATTCCTGCATGTATATGGCATATGTGGTTAGTAGTCTGTTTGCTCTGAAGACTCCACGGCATGACTGTGTTCTACTCAGACCGAATATGATTCGGAGGGCTCTCTTCTGCAACACAAATACCGATGAAATGTCTCCTGATCCATAAAATATAATTCCAAATCTTATTTTTGCTTCTATGGTTGCATAGTAGATTGTTTTTAGTGCCGGTCTACTCAGATATTTCGATACCACCCCCAGGCCATAGATGGAGGAGGCAACTTTCCCTGACACATGTTCGACGTGGTATTTCCAATTCAGCTCACAGTCGATGTAGACTCCTAAGAACTTAACAGTGTCCTTTACTTTGTATGTCTCTTCATTCAATCTGATGGTTTCTGGGTTCAGTATGTTTGCTTTTCTATGGTGGAACATGATTATACTAGTCTTGTTTTTGTTTAATAGTAAGTTGTTCTCACTGAACCATGCATTGGCAAGTTGCAATACTTCTTCTGTTAGTTTCTTTAGTTCTGGCCATTGTTGTTCGATTGCCAATATGTTAGTGTCATCTGCATAGTTAACAACAGTTCCTTTTTCATTTACTTCTTGGATATCTTGATGGTACCTACTGAAATTTTGATAGTCAAAATGGAACAGCCTGTTGGCCAAATTAATGAAACCATGGCAATTTTTATAGTAAAACAGTAGTGAAGTACCTACCTAATATTTTCATAAACTTACGGCCAATTTCATAATGAGTCATTAGAGTCTCTTGAAATTTAAGGAATCCTTTAGATTTTGTCCAACTATGTCTTAAATTTAAAGAAACTTTTAAAGTTATTATTAAAAAATATTATTTATGACACGATAACCTGAGAACGGAAGGAGATAGCGGCTTGAAATTTTCAGGTTAGGTTGTGCATCTTAATGCGACATTTGAGTTCGTTTATAAGCATAATCGGCCGAACGGTTTTAGAGTTATAGCCATCTGAAATTTGGTTGTTTTTTGTTCCTCATTAACTCGAAAAATACAAAACCGATTGAATTCAAACATGGTTATTAGTTGTAGAAAGCCAACGCGAAAATTCTTGCAGAATTTTGAGAGGATGGTATAAGTAGAAAATTTCAAAAAAATTATTGAAAATAATTCAAAAAAATTCTATATATCATAAACTATTCATCCGGCATGGCTGAAATTTTGGAAGAGCTTTCAGAACCTAACTCTTCTGCAGAGTTCCAAGTTTGAACACGATCGGATCCATATTGTTGGAGAACCGAGCAGCCTTTTGTGAGTTCGGTAGCTGGATGCGAATCGTCGTATGATATGTTGTCTATGGTCGTATTTTTGCGAGAACCTTCAAAAACATGATTATCATGATGACATATTTTTGCGCGTATGTTCTTGGGAAAATCGTGTTATTTCATCACAAATCTATGGGAGATGATAGCCCTACATTAGCGGTCAGACCTGGTTTTGAAAGAGATCCTCCTTGGGAGTAGGCAACTAAATACATATTGGAGGGATTTCTATGAACAAGAGTGAATATCTTTGAGAAATAGAAAAGGCGATTCTTCTTCAAGAGATCCATGTGCCTTCAGAGGAGTATATTTGTGAGAAGGGACTTTTGAAAGGTTATGTATTATTTTTAATATGATATCACTGAAATTTTGCTGAAGGCTTCAAAACTCAACTTTAAATTAACCACACTTTCTGATCTTGTAAGGTGAGAGGCTCATTTGTGGATATTAAATCTCGTGATGGGTAGAGAGGAATTTTAGGCCAGTTTTTCTATCACTAATGAGAATATATCTTTATGTTTCACCTCATCACCTTTAGATCTATCAATGGACATTTTTTGGTTAAGAATAAGTAATTGAATATTACTGGAATATAATTGAATTTCATTCAATATGTTAGTAACTAAACTTATAATTTTCTTTACTTTGATTATTTAAAACATTAATTCAAGTAATATTTTCAAGAATAATTATGTATCCTTCTCCTCAAGAAGAATTGAAGGTAGACAATAATGTGTTAATTTTTTCATCATTGCTTTCTATCCTGACTTCACGAAAAAAATAATTGGTTCAAGCATTGACGTGAAGTCAGGAGCTTTTGCGCGTATGTTCTATTGTTCATTCTCCTGTATTGGACAGTAAATTCGATTAAGAGTGTCCAATACAGGAGAATGGACAATAGAACATACGCGCAAAAGCTCCTGACTTCACGTCAGTGCTTGAACCAATTTTGTAGTTATTGGTCAATTAGCACAGTTCACCTCATTGGAATTTACTAGCTACCTACTTTTATTAACTTCCACGTGTGTCCTATACAGTTTTCCTAACATTGTTGGCCTACACAGCTATCGATTTTGATTAATTTTCCATGCATGCTTATACCTACTTGTGAATAATTATTAAATATTCTAATGAACCTACAAATCAAAACATTTACCTTCTCTCTATTTAAATGCCATTCAAAAAGGGGCTGATATCAGAACCGCCTTGTTTATAGAAGCAATAAAATGCGGATCCAATAACTACGAAATCTCGAGTTGTGTGCAGTTGAATAATCAAACAGGGGAGTGATTGATATATTCATCAACAGGCGAATAAAGGGTACGCTCCCTGTTTATCTTGTATATTGACACAAGATTATTAAGAAAATCTCACAATTTTTGTCGAGAAGATTTACTGTTTCCTCTTCAAAATATCGCACACCTAGATCTAAACAGTAACAACTCAAAAATCATGATTTTTGAGTTGTTACTGTTTAGATCTAGGTGTGCGATATGTACAGAGTGACGCAGCGTGGATAACCACACATTTGCAAGGGTCAAGGTTCGCAAGGGGAGGGGACGCACAAGGGTGACCGCATGTGACCAACTCCTCATCATGTTCTCTAGGGTTAGGGTGATATAGTAAGTTAGGTTGCCTGATGCCTTGGATCATTCAACATCGTTCCTTTGAGTTGGGGCCTTTTGGCGCTCTTGGTCTTCGGAACTGAGTGCTTATCAATTTGCCCAAATGTCTGCAATTTTCGAATTTTTGGTTGAAAATGGTCTCAAACGATTTGGTTCGACTCACTGATCAAGAATCCGTGGTCGAAACGAATGAACTAGACAGTTGAGATTTTCAGAGTAGGTTTGGGACATAAATATCATGGGTAAGTTCGATATTGGGCAAAATCGGCCGGATGGTTTCGGAGTAACGAAAAACAAAAATTTGCTTTATATTAAAAATTTCGAATTAAATTTTTTCTAAGATGCAGTGTCATCATAAGAATCCATTGATATTATTTTCAACTTAACAATACTTTCGGAGATATGATTTTTCAAAATTTCAATAATACATCGTACTTCTATGTTTTCACAGAATGCGAATTCTATAAATCTGTGTTCTAGTTTGGTTGATGTAAGCATGTAAAACATTTAAAATTTGGATTCGCTAAGTTCATAGGCAGAGTTTTTTGGTTAGTGAGGCGGAAATGAATGATGCAAAGAAGTCGGGGATAATTTACGAGTCATTCTCTAATTATGGAAAATTTAGAACGGGATTTCCAACTAATGCATAGGTAGGTATTCCTTAGTAACACTATCTAAGATTTCCTACATAAGTATTCTGGTTTGAGTTATCTCTGGACTGATTACATTAGATTTGTTTCATAAATAACACTGGCTATTTCATTTACTCAATTTTTCAGAATGACTGATAGTTTTGAAACACTTGTAGCCAAAATTGGACCGTCATATAAAGAGAAGATGCAGAGGGATTTTCATGAATTTCTTTCATGATGTGGTTCCATCATAATAATCCATTGATATAATTCCCAACTCTGAGAAACAAATATTTTAGGAGATTGACCGCCGTATTCACAAAGCATTCAATCTCCGTTAAGTCCTAACTGAGGTCCTCAGTTAAGGATAAATAAGAATCGCAACCTCAGTTAACGTATGTAAAGGTGTTTAAACAGGCCCATTTCACGTTAATTTTCACGTTAACCGAGGTTGCGATTCTTATTTATCCTTAACTGAGGACCTCAGTTAGGACTTAACGGAGATTCAAACACTTAACAATTCTTTGTGAATACGGCGGTGAATTTGTCAAAGTTTGAACAAAGCGCCAAAGCCCCTGTCCACAGGGCTTTCCCACTTTTACAGTTACGTATGTCTCGATAACATTATTTAAAGAATTAGTTGGCAAAGCACTGAGGTCAAGAGCTTTGGCGCGCTTGTTCAGATGTATAGCCAGAACGATCACCCATCCAGGTATTGAACGATAATGTCGAATTTTTTGTCGTTAATGGTCTCAAACAATTAGCTTGGACCCACTGATAAAGAATTCGAAGTCAATTCCAATTCTGTCCGGCTAGGCGGCAATCCGTTGCTACTATAACTCTCGAACGGAAAGGGATACTGACTTGAAATGTTCAGGGTAGGCTACGCATCTGAAAGCGTGTTATTAAAACACTTTACGATAGAGCTAACCTAATTTGTTCTACTCTTGAAATTCGAAATAATGAAATTGATTTCATCAAAAAATTTCTGGAAGATAATGGATATCCGAGGCAATTCATAACTACATCAATCATGAATTTAGATAGAAGAGCAAATAATCAAGTACAACAGGATAATCAACAAGAACAGTAACCCAATCTGTTTTTGAATGTGATCCCTTATGTTCGTAGCCTTTCTGAAAAAATCAGAAGAATCGGTTCTAAGTTCAATATAAGAACCGTGTTCAAAACACAAAATGAACTTAGGACTTTATTAACAAAGACAAAACCCATTACAACAAAAATAAAACAACTGTGTATATAATATACCTTGCATTCGTGGTAAATCATACACAGGAGAAACATCAAGACCGCTAGAAGTAAGAAAGTCAGAGCATAAGAATAACTTGAGAAATAGAGACATTCAGAAATCAAAAATAGAAGAACATGTATGTACAATCGAATGAGATCACATGATGGATTCGAGTAATACAAAGATTCTGATGATAGAACCTGATTATATTAAAAGGAAACTTAAGGAGTCAACTTGTATTTTGTCGAGTGGAGAATGCAGTTTTGCAAATTGCTCAATTGGTATTGACCATATTTGGTTGAATTTATTGAAAAAGGAGTTGGAACTTGGAAATTTCTATGCAAAGTAAAACTATGTTACTATGATTTTCAAATATTGTCAATGTGACAATTCTCGAATTTCAGAATAACTATCAGCAAAAATTCTGAAGATTTTCGTTAACTGTCTGATGAAGGACTCCGTTAAGTGTCTGACATAGACTCCGAAACATTACGATATACATAGTTGTTTCTCAGTTGATGTTGTTTCGTTGTTGTTTGTTAGGCACCATTGTTCGATTGATTGCTTATTCTGACAAATATCTTGTGTTTCTTACGCATAGAAGCAAATCACAAAATAATAAATTTTTTGCGCGTATGTTCTGGGGAACATCGCGTTATCATTTTGCCAAATGTGGAATTTAATTCTGTGGTGCCGTCCGGCCGTCCGGCCGTTGCCACGATAACTTGAGAACGGAAAGAGCTAGCGACTTGAAATTTTCAGGGTAGGTGGCGCATCCCAATACGACGGACAAGTTCGTTAATGGGTATAAGCTGCCCAATTGTTTCCGAGTAATAATTTTGTTTTCAACCAAAATAAATCCGATCGAATTTAAACTTGGTTAATAGTTGTAGAATATAAACCTAAGCACGTTTGTGAAATTTTGTGAGAATCGTGTCACTACAAAATTTTAAAAAAATTATTAAAAAATATAGTTTATGACACGATAACCTGAGAACGGAAGGATGTAGATTGTAGCGGCTAGAAATTTTCAGGTTAGGTTGTGCATCTGAATGCGACATTTGAATTTGTCTATAGGTATAATCGGCTAAACGGATTTGTGATTATACCCATCTGAAATTTGGTTGTTATTTCCTGAATAACTCGAAAAATACGAAACCGATATAATTCAAACATGGTTATTAGTTGTAGAATGCCAACGCGAAAATTCTTGCAGAATTTCGTGAGGATGGTATAACTATAGAAAATTAAAAAAAAATTATTGAAAATAATTGAAAAAAATTATATATCAGAAACTATTCGTCCGGCATGGCTGAAATTTTGGAAGAGCCTTCAGAACCTAACTCTACTGCAGAGTTCCAAGTTTGAACACGATCGGATCCATATTGTTGGAGAACCGATCAGCCTTTTGTGAGTTCGGTAGCTGGATGCGAATCGTCGTATTTTTGCAAGAACCTTCAAAACCATGATTGTCATGATGACATATTTTTGCGCGTATGTTCTTGGGAAAATTGTGTTATTTCATCACACATCTATGGGAGATGATAGCCCTACATTAGCGGTCAGACCTGGTTTTGAAAGAGATCCTCCTTAGGAGGAGGCAACTAAATATTGAAGAGATTTCTATGAGCAAGAGTGAATATCTTTGAGAAATAAAGAAGGTGATTCTTCTTCAAGAGATCCATGTGCCTTCAAAGGAGTATATTTGTGAGAGGTGACTTTTGAAAGGTTATGTATTATTTTTAATATGATATCGCTGAAATTTTGCTGAAGGCTTCAAAACTTAACTTTAAATTAACCACACTTTCTGGTCTTATGTAAGGTGAGAGGCTCATTTGTCGATATTAAATCTCGTGATGGGTAGAGAGGAATGGACAATAGCACATACGCGCAAAAGCTCCTGACTTCACGTCAGTGCTTGTTATTTCCTAGATATTTTTCAGAGTTTGGGAGAGAAAACCCAGAAAGAAATCATTTTATAATGAATATACCTCCCACAGTATATCCTTTAATGATTACTTGCATTTAAATAATTCGTAATTGGTTTCGCAATCCGAAATCTGCCTGCGGGCGCCAATGATCGGAGATCTTATAAACCTGTTTTTTTTTTTTTAATATTACGGTAGGTATATAGGTACTTGAAACAAAGTAAGGAAGATTTAGCCGGCTTATCAAAAGAATGGCGTGCATACGTATGAAATGAAGTGCGTTAGAGTTAGCCGGCGTAAATTAGAGACGATAAATAACCTGGTGGGGCAATATCCACGCGGAAGGGCGTCCGGGGGTGGATGATCCTCCGCCGCGGGAGCTTATCCGGTAATCCCGCCCTCGGCTTATACGGAACCCAGCGGGACGTACACGATATTGTTTTCTTGATTACCTGCACCCCGGAGGACGAAGCGATTCAGACCGTAAGGAGCAAGGACGTCTCCCAGAATCTTGAAATGTTGATAGGAGACGTATAGGGAAATTTTATCGGATGATCTAAAGATTTCAAAAGTATTCGTTACGTAAGTTCAGGTATGGCCATCTGAATCCTATAGAAATGATTAATGTAAAAAATTGGTTCAAGCACTGACGTGAAGTCAGGAGCTTTTGCGCGTATGTTCTAGTGTCAATTCTCCTGTATTGGACACTTATTCGAATTTACCATGGTGAATTGACAATAGAACATACGCGCAAAAGCTCCTGACTTCACGTCAGTGCTTGAACCAATATTTCTTTCCTAATTTTTCCAAAAGATTTTCTAGTGGTACGGTCCTCACAAAATTGTACACATGTTTTCATATCGATATTCTTCAACTAGTTACCATGCTTCAATTCGATCGAGTTTATTTTTTTGAGTTATCGAGGAAATAATCTTCCAGGTGGGTATAACTCCGAAACTGTTAGACCGATTATGCTCGAAAACGAACTCAACCCTCCCATTCGGATACGCAACCTACCCTGAAAATTGCAAGTCCCTATCTTCTTTCGTTCAAAAGTTATCGAGGCAATCGTCACCCTTCACCTTGAACTCACACAAGGCTGCTCGGATCTCCAAAAATATGGATCCCATCGTGTTCAAACTTGGAACTGGGTAGTGGAGTTAGTTTCTTAAGGCTCTTGCAAAATTTTAGCGATTTCGGACGAATAGTTCCTGAAATATAGAATGTTCGCGTTGACAACTAATAACCTTGCTTGAATTGAATTTTTCAGTTCGGTAAACTACAAAACCGTTTGGCTGATTATGCCTATGAACAAACTCAAATGTCACATTAAGATGCACTACCTAACCTGAAAATTTGAAGTCACTATCTCTTTCTGTTCTCAGGTTATCGTGACATATATAATATTTTTTATTGATATTTTTAAAATTTTCTAGCGATACGATTCTCTCAAAATTTCACAAACGTCCTTAGGTTTGTAATCTACAACCACTCTCCAAGTTTCAATTCGATCAGATCATTAATGGTTGAAAACAAAATTATTACTCGGAAACCGTTGGGCCGACCAATACCATGCCCATTAACGAACTTGTCCGTTGTATTGTGATGCGCCACTTACCCTGACAATTTCAAGTTGCTATCTCTTTCCGTTCTCAAGTTCTCGTGGCAACGGATGGCCGGCCGGTCGGCAAGACAGAATCAAATTTGGCCTCAAATTCTTCATCAGTGAGTTGAACTCGGTTGTTTGAGACCATTCTCGGCAAAAAAATTCGAGTTGGGAATGATATCAATCGATTCTTATGATAGAACTGGATCATAAAAATTTAATTCAAAACGTGTAGACTGTAGGTCTATGACTCATCTCATTTGTTGGATTTATATACATCAGCCAATTATAATTAAACGGAGGTTAAACGGTCAATGGGTTATCAATATAACTTCAATCTTCACATCAGTCCATCAGTCTACGCGTATACAATCAGTTTCCTGTCAATCTGACAACAATCTATGACTCAACCTCCGCCGTAGAGCATTCTATGAAATCATAATATTACGATTCATTATTGAAATTTTGAAAAATCATATCTCTGAAAGAATCAGTTTGTTGAGAATCATATTATTATTATGATTATGATTATTATGATGAAACTGCATCTTAAAAAAATTTAATTTGTAATGTAAGAAAAAATTGTTTCGTTACTCCAAAACCACATTTTGCCCAATAATGAACTTAACCGAGATATTTATCTTCCAAACATTTTCATCCAAAAATTCGAAAATAACAGACATTTGGGAAAATTGATAAGCACTCTGTTCCGAAGAAATTCATTAAAACCAAATATTCCTACATCCAAACATTTGTAAACATTTTTTTCGGTATTTTTCTTATGATTACTCCGGATAAAACATTTTTGTGGCTTTTATAGGTCTTATCATTGCAAATTATTCCGTCTGCAAAATCAGCAGCGACAATGTTGAGAAGTGGCAGGTATCTACGCCACTGGATATTCTCAAAGCATAGTCAGAAATAAATCTGAAAACGGGGTGATTCGGAAACGAAATAGGTTCCACATAAATATCGGTCCTTATCGGTCGGCTCAATAATTGTAAATGCGATAATGAGGGCCGGTCGGGAGAGGGAGATGGCTGTCTGCCCCGACCATACGGTCAGTTTCCCCTATCCGGAATCTTTTCAATTCCGATTCTATTTATTTTCCGGCAAATGTGTTTTCCTTATCTCTTATATCGGATCTCCAGAATTACCTCATTGCACTTTCACGCCTTGGGTTCATGAATTTTCAATCAAAATTGCGTTTAGTTTGTTTTTGATCGCAAACGGCGAAAAAAGGGATATATTTGGCTGAAAAAGTTCGCACAGAAAATCATAAATCACGGACTCAATATTTTGATGACTACACATGTTGTACAAAAGAATATTTCTGCTATGGTATACTCGACTTAACTTTTTTGGCGCTCTATAGTTCCTCGGAACTGAGTGCTTATCAATTTGCCCAAATGTCTGTAATTTTCGAATTTTTGGCTGAAAATGGTCTCAACCGATTTGGTTCGACTCACTGATCAAGAATCCGAGGTCGAAATTGATTCTGTCCGGCCGTAGGCACGATAACTCTCGAACGAAAGAAGTTAAAGGATTGAAATTTGCAAGGTGGGTTTGGAGCGTAAATATCTCGGACAAGTTCGTTAATGGGAAATCCATCAAGCGGTTTCGGAGTTATGGCTGATTTTAGTAAAACATATCTTTTATGAATATTTCCGAAACCGATCACTCGATCTATCTGAAATTTAGCATCAAATTGTAGAATCATGAAATTTATACGCATGTGAAGTTTTGTATTGACCAGGTTACCGCAAAATGTCAAAAAAAAAATTTAAAATAAAAAAAAAAAATCTACAATAACTCTCGAACGAAATGAGCTAGGCAGTTGAAATTTTCAGAGTAGGTTAGGGAGATGAATATCTCGGTTAAGTTCGTTATTGGGAAAAATAGGCCAGATGGTTTCGGAGTAACGAAAAAAAAAATTTTTTTTTAAGCAACAAATTTCAAATTCAATTTTTATTTAAGATGCAGTTTCACCACTAAAATCTATCGATATCATTTTCAACTCCAACAAGCTAATACTTTCGGAGATACGATTTTTCTAAATTTCAATAATGAATCGTACGTACTTCTATATTGTCACATAATGCTATAATTATTCGATCTAAGCTTTATTATATGATCTATGTTCATACTCGTACATTTCATCTTGTTCTATAAGAAAGAGTCAAATTAATTTCAGCTATTTTAATTTGATTTCTTCCTTAGTGCAGTTCTCATTCTCAGATTGCTCATTTGATCTTGATAAATAAACTATTATTTGAATTGAATTTCGTTTATGATGCAGTTCTATCATAAGAATACATTGATATAATACCCAACTCTGAGAAACCAATACTTTCGGAGATATAATTTGTCTGTTTGAACTAGAGCACCAGAAAGCTCCTGTCCACAGGGCTTGAACCCATTTTTTAGCGTGTGAAATTTGATACCTATGCGATAAATTCGATAAAAACAATTTTTAATGATTTATGTTCATGAATTGGAGTCCTAAGAATGTAATGAATTATAAAGGCTTGAGATTTTTCTATTTTGTTAACTTTTGCATCATTCAATGGCTTTTTCTAGGTTTTCTCTCCCAAACTCAGAAAAATATCTATATAAATTGAAATATTTTAATTGTTTTGAAATTTCTTCTGCGTTAGAAACACTATATAGATATTATATGGCCAGAAGCAATGTTTGGGACTGAATGTAATAGCTTTAAAATATTTTCGCTGAAATTTTGCGAGAGCCTTCAAAACCTTATTTTACAGTAAAGTTCTAGATTCGAACTCGATCGGATCTTTATTGTTGGAAGTATAGAATAATAATAAATAATACTCATTTTCCTAGATGCAAGGCCGCCTTGGGCTGGATGGGCGCATCAAAGCAGACTGACCTCAGGTCAGTGCTCTCCCACCTTTTTGGCGCTCTTGTCCTCGGAACAGAGTGCTTATCAATTTGCTCAAATGTCTGTAATTTTCGAATTTTTGGCTGAAAATGGTCTCAAACGATTTGGTTCGACTCACTGAACAAGAATCCGTCGTCAAAATCGATTATGTTCTGTCCGGCCGTTAACACGATAACTCTCGAACGGAATCGGGCTAGACAGTTGAAATTTTCAGAGTAGGTTTGGAAAATAAATATCTCGGTTAAGTTCGACAAGTTGGGCAAAATCGGCCTGATGGTTTCGATTTTTTTTAAGATGGTGTTTCAACATAAGATTTTGATATCATTTTCAACTCTGAGAAGCTAATACTTTCGAAGATATATATTTTTTTTTAATTTCAATAATAAAATGTACTTCTATATGAAAACATAGAAGTCCGAGTTATCAAAATGCTGTAATTATTCTATCTATGAATTATTATATGATCTGTGTTCATAAAAGTCATAAATCTACCTATAAGAGATATGTCAAATTTATTTTTGGTTGGCTACTCATGTTCCTTGCGCTTATAGATAATCCATATAATGATGGAAATATATACATTGGTAATTTAATCACATATTGGGCCCAGGAATATCTCCAGTAAAAACAAAACTGGAATATTGTCCACAGGGCTTTACCACATTTTACTCTACAGATTATGTTATTACTTCACACTATACTGCCAATAACTAACAATATTACTAGAATAAGTTTCAATATTCTTTTTTCACAGAAAATATATCTTCTAGAAAATTAGTTCATTTGTCTCCTCATCAGCTGATTTTGACATAGCGACTACATAGTGTTGATATCATGGATATGCTCTATAGTCTCCATTCCTATAGAGAACGTTTGTGGTAATTTCAATTTCGAACCGGAAGTAGAGGAATGATCCATTGTCCGGCAGTATTTTTGTGTAATCACTGCGAGACACCGGAAAGCCCAGAGTGGCATTTTGAAAGGTCGGAGGTCGTTAATTATTTTTCTGCAGGGGGTTCCGAAGCCACTAATCTCAGAAGAATCCCCGATTACCGTTCACATTCGACGACACTCGCGTCTGTTCCGCCCTTAATTGGAATTTGCTGTAAAAACCGGCAGGAAGTTATACCTATAGTGAACAATTTAATAGGTATGCTCCATTCACTTTTATAAAGTTTACCGGTTGGCCATGATTTAGGTCTATCACGTTTTTGTAACTAAAATTAAGACAGTTTGGCACTCCTGAAATATCGTCAATGTCAAAACAATTCTCTGAGACGTTGCCAATTTCTATTCTCAACAATCAACATAATGTTCCATCTTAGACAAGATATTATCACAGATCATTATCTTCGAATAATAAAGAACTCTTTGCTTTGAAATTGAAAATGCCAAAAGCAGTTTTGTAGAACAAGACAAAGTATCAGGAAGTGCTATACAGAACTGAAATCTGCAATAGAAAACCATCAATCTGTCTCAGGACTTGTTGAATTCTCGAATGGATTTACTCAGTTTCCTATCCTATCCCTATATTTTATTAAGGTTTAATAGGGACTCGGTTTTCGAAGTTCTACTACATTTTGAAACTGCTGTATTTCAAGTTGTGCAACAAGATATTTAAATGTCGTCTATATATTTCTTGAGAATCTCGAAAAGTGGGGAATTCCATAGGTCTGTTCATAGGTCCGTTTAGAAGTTCTTCTGCCGGGTTATTCAGGTACTTTTTTTCTTTTTGGCGCTCTTGTTCCTCGGAACAGAGTGCTTATCAATTTGCCCAAACGTTTCGAATTTTTCGTAGAAACGATAACTCTCGAACGGAATGAGCTAGACAGTTGAAATTTTCAGAGTAGGTTTGGGAGATAAATATCTCGGCTAAGTCGTTGTTGGGCAAAATTGGACAGATGGATTCGGAGTAACAAAAACAAAATATTTTTTTTTACATGACTAATTCCAAATTAATTTTTTTTCAATAAGCATTTTACCATAAGAATCCATTATTATCATTTTTGAGATATGATTTTTCAAAATTTCAATAATAAATCGTATTTCTACGTTTTCACATAGTAATATAATTATTCTATGTATGAATTGTTTTAATGACAACTTATTTTCCTGAGACACGACATTGTCTAATTCATTTCAGCAGTCGTAGAATTATGAGAATTATAATATGACCATATGTCATACTTTTTGTTGGTTGATATTTTCATGCCGATGATGAAATGATGGGAATGGTAACGGTAAGTTAATAATATTGTGTTCAGAATATCTCCACTAAAAACAAAACTGGAATATTGGTGTATTGGAGTATTGGAGTGGATTTGAGGAAAGAATATATTTTATCGTTCATCATAGAATTGAGGAATGAAAATCTTGGATAAGTTCGTTGTTGGGTAGAATTTGTCTATTGATATTGGATTGATAATTTTTTGCACTCTTGTTGGATTGAAATTCTTCTATGATGTTTGAATTCAATCTGCTAAGATGAAGTTCTTTCATATAAGAATCCATTGATATAATTCCCAACTCTGAGAAACCAATACTTTCGGAGATATAGTTTGTCTGTTTGAACAAGAGCGCCAAAAAGCTCCTGTCCACAGGGCTTGAACCATTTTTTTTTCAAATGAACTATCACAAAGTAACGGACTACACGATTGCTTGCCCGAACTCCGCTTCGCGTGGTTAGGGCAACGGCAATCTCGTACGGGAAAGTAAAACATTCCGCTCTAGATACGAAAATATTGTGAAAACAAGTATAGAAACAAAATATAAAAGGAAAAGTTGTTTACTAGTGTTTAATAGTCTGAAATTGATTTTTTTTCCGAAGTCTCTATTGTAAGGGCCCCTCTTTTGTGAATTGTGGAGGCCCCGGGGGTGTAGCCTTGGATCCGGCCCTGGAAAGTTACCTTTATTTCAGCGGCAGAATACGCTCCCGAAGTTACGTACCGTACTTACGAAACACCACAGCCCCCTATATCTACTAGCCTGGAAGATGATAAAATGGCAACACCGCTCTGAGTCGTACGCCAGGCGATTCAGTCGAAGGTTTGTTATTGTGAATGAACGATTACTTCTGATTCTGAATTGTGATTCTGAAGTTAACCATTATTGTTTTTCGCGGGCATTTCGTGGTATTTTTGTGTATAACGGTGTGAAATGTGAATTAATGCAAGGCAGTGATAAATATGGTCGGATATTCTGTGATTAAACTGCAGTGTGTAAATAGTGAAATTTCCTTTGGATTATTTCGTTGGAGATGAGTACATTTCTTCCGATTTTATAAAACATTTTTATGACCTTTCTAATAATTTTTCAACAAAAATTGATACATCTGGATGGGAGATCAAGAACCTCAAGTAATCTATTTATTTTTATATATGTATTCAATTTCCAAAAGTCTGCATCTGTAGATACTTCAGTTGAAAACAATAAGGACCTTATTCGTCTTAAATTATTGGGGATTCAGATTCGGAATTTATCAATTTGTTTTATCAACATTTTTACACAGTTCAGATCAAAAAATAATTTTATGTGAATTCACTCTTTATAGCATTGAATTGATATTCTGTATTCACAGAGACTTGTAGTTGTGGTTTACATTGGTAAATCATTCTAAATTCACATTGTTCTGTTTTCGCAAATTTAATTTTGAAAAATTTTGTAGAAAATACGAATTGCAATGTTGTCCACTGAATGGAAAATAAACAGAAACATTTGTAGATAGCAGGAACTCACCATTATAGTAAGAACTAAAACAAGACAAGCTCTAAGATGATTATCACAATTTTAATTGGCCTACATTATTAGTGTTATATAATAGTTCTGTTTGGGAATGTATTTTTATTTTGAGATTTTCATTCAAGTTCATAATTTTTTTGCCAATAGTTAACCCTACACCTTCTTGTGGTTCTTGCTGAACAATGAATTGAATAATAACTATTAATAACTATTTCAACTTGATCTCAATAATATTGTGCAGAATGAAATGTAGTTATTCAATTTATTCGAAAAGTAGGGTCTCATATTGTTTATTCATCCAGGGATTCCAAGCAAGAAAACCTATTCAATGAGTTCACTTAGTTCACTTCGAAATATACGTTATCCAGCGCTACCGCATTGAAGCAGTATGCCTCTAAGAGACGGTAAATTGCGGCGCTGTCAGACTGTGTTCCAGGCTATCTCTATAGTGGGCTGTGGAAACACCCTGTCTCTGATTCCACGTTTACAGCTCGCACTCAGTGGCCCAATTCAATTACGATAGATCGAGAAATGAGAGGGTTCCGATCGATCTGCGACCGAATGCGATGTTTTGGAAAGCTGTGCGTGTGACAGTATTTGACTTTCAGATTTGTCCCCATTGTGAGATAAGCCGAAGGCCGCGGCCCCCCTCTTCGCTTCGCCCTCGAAGCCACGTCGGGTCAGGAGGAAAACAAATCCCATTTTCTCCTTCGAAGACGACGAAAATCGCGCTGATCAAAAAGAAGACAAACAACCGAAGGACGCGCGCCGCGTTAAGACGGCGGACTTGAAAAGATCGCAATCGCTCCGTTTATTCCGAAAGGCTTTTGATATTTTCACGCTGCGTTGAACACGGGGAGGGAAAGAAGATTCGGTAAATATGAGAATTACCTATTTCGAACTCGTGTGGAATAGGGAAATGTCGGCACTCTATGGGCCACGAAGAAAAAAAGAGTTGAGAGATCAAACAAATAATTTTATAAAGAGGATACGTTCATTTTGGTGTATCTTTGAGATCGAATATTAACTGAAATTAGTGTTTTAGGACTCGTTTTTGGCGCCCTTGTTCCTCGGAACAGAGTGCTTATCAATTTTCCCAAATGTCTGAAATTTTCGAATTTTTGGCCGAAAATGGTCTTAAACGATTTGGTTCGACTCACTGATCAAGAATCCGTGGTCGAAATCGATTTTGTCCGGCCGTCCGTCCTTAACACGATAACTCTCGAACGAAAGGAGTTAGAGAATTGAAATTTGCAGGGTAGGTTTGGCGTAAATATCTCGGACGAGTTCGTTAACGGGCGAAACCGATCACTCGATCTATCCGAAATTTAGCACCAAATTGTAGAATTATGACCTTTATATAGGCATGTGAAGTTTTGTATTGATCCAGTTGCCGTAAAATGTAAAAAAAAATTTTGAAAATTTTTAAATTTTGTTTTTACAATAACTCTCGAACGGAATGAGCTAGGCATCAGTTGAAAATTTCAGAGTAAGTTTGGTAAAATTTTTTTTACTTACAAATTTCAAATTCAATTTTTTTGTAAGATGCAGTTTCAACATAAAAATCCATTGATAACATTTTCAACTCCAACAAGCTAATACTTTCGGAGATATGATTTTTCGAAATATCAATAATGAATCGTACTTCTATGTTTTCACAGAATGCTATAATTATTCTATCTATGATTTATTATATGATCTGTGTTCATCATACTCGAACATTTTATCCTGTTCTATAAGAGAGATTCAAATTCATTTCAGCTATTTTATGATTTGATTTCTTCCATGGTGCAGTTCTCATTCTCAGATTGCTCATTTAATCTTGATAAATAAACTATTATTTGAATTGAATTTCCTTTATGATGCAGTTCTATCATAAGAATATATTGATATCATTCCCAACTATGAGAAACCAATAATATCGGAGACATGATGTGTCAAAGTTTGAACAAGAGCGCCAAAAAGCTCCTGTCCACAGGGCGTTCCCACTTTCTTTTTTTTCAATATTTCACTAGACTGAGTAAAATGATTTTGGTTGAGAAAAGTTAATAGTTTTCTGAAATTACCCCCAAATTCTCAATATGTCCTAGGTACACCGTAAAGTAGTACTAGACTAGGTACATAGGCTGTGTTGTACCTTGGCCTTACTCACCTTTTTTTTTTAATTCCTAGAACACAAATAATAATATGAAATCTACATTTCAGATATTGTGGTGGTGAATACTCTAATATTAGATAATATATCTAACAAGTTTCCAACATTGTTCACAGAATTCTCCACTTATCCGTATGATGAATACATATATGACATTTTTTGATGGTTTTGATCTATTTAACACTAAATTTTTAACATTCAAGAGATTACTGAAGAAGGAGCTCTCATAGATTATTGAACTGCTGGTGCCTTGTATTTGTTGATTCCGAGATTATTGTTTTGAATATATTGCTCATTTGTTTGCATATCTAATTTACCTTTGTGATTTCTAAGCTTTTCTAAGTTTTTGCATAGATATAGATTTTTTTTAATTTTAAGGCAATACTGTTTCTGGGGTTGTCCTGTTAGTGTTTCTGTTTTTCATAAATAAAAAAAAATAAATAAAAAAAATAACAAGCCCTGTGGACAGGAACTTTGGCGCTCTTGTTCAAACTTTGACAAATCATTTTATCTTCGAAATTATTGGTCTCTGGGAATGATATAGATGGATTCTTACGATAGAACTGCATCATGAAAGAAATTAAGTACAGCATTCTGTGAAAACAGAATTATGATTCATTATTGAAATTTCGAAAAATCATATATCCGAAAGTGTTAGTTTGTTAGAGTTGAAAATGATATCAATGGATTTTTATGGTGAAACTGCATCTTGAAAAAAATTGCATTTGAAATTTTTGATGTGAAGATGTTTTTTTATCGTTTCTCCGAAACCCTCGGGAAAATTTTACCCAGTAACAAACTTAACTGAGATATTTATCTCTCAAACCTACTCTGAAAATTTCAACTGCCTACTCATTCTGTTCGAGAGTTATTGTAGAAACAAAATTTAAATATAAAAAAAAAATTTGATACCTTACGGCAACCCCATCAATACAAAACTTCACATGCATATATAGGTCATTATTCTACAATTTGATGCTAAATTTCAGATAGATCGAGTGATCGGTTTCGGAAATATTCATAGAAAATGTTCTTTAAAATGGGTTCAAGCCCTGTGGACAGGAGCTTTCTGGCGCTCTAGTTCAAACAGACAAATTATATCTACGAAAGTATTGGTTTCTCAGAGTTGGGAATTATATCAATGTATCCTTATGATAGAACTGCATCATAAAGGAAATTCAATTCAAATAATAGTTTATTTATCAAGATTAAATGAGCAATCTGAGAATGAGAACTGCACCATGGAAGAAATCAAATTAAAATAGCTGAAATGAATTTGACTCTTTCTTATAAAACAGGATGAAATGTACGAGTATGAACACAGATCATATAATAAAGCTTAGATAGAATAATTATAGCATTCTTTGAAAACATAGAAGTACGTACGATTCATTATTGAAATTTAGAAAAATCATATCTCCGAAAGTATTAGCTTGTTGGAGTTGAAAATGATATCGATGGATTTTAATGGTGAAACTGCATCTTAAATAAAAATTACAGACATTGGGGCAAATTGATAAGCACTCAGTTCCGAGGAACTAGAGCGCCAAAAAGTGTAATTCCCTTTCCGGGATTTGAGCCCGCCTTCTCTCGTTCCGAAACCGAAAATCCGACTGACTAGACGAAAGGGCTATCGGGCTCCTCGTATGATCTTGTCGATCTCCGGTATTAGAATAAAACGTCGGTACTTACCTGGGATATATATTCTTAATTTTCACTTTTCGACATAAAATCGCCACATGGGGGTTGATTTGACGGTTTTTTACCCTTGTCTCTCTAAGTCGATTTTCTCGAACCAACTATTAGCAAGGAATTAGACAATGTCATGTCTCAGGAAAATAAGTTGACATTATGACAATTCATACATAGAATAATTATATAATTCTGTGAAAACGTTGAAATACGATTTATTATTGAAATTTTGAAAAATCATATCTCCGAAAGTATAAGCTTCTTAGAGTTAAAAATGATATCTTTGGATTCTTATGGTAAAACTGCTTATTGAAAAAAAATTAATTTGGCATTTGTTATGTAAAAAAAATTCGATTTTGCCCGATAACGAACTTAGCCGAGATATTTATCTGCCAAACCTACTCTGAAAATTTCAACTCTCTAGCTCATTCCGTTCGAGAGTTATCGTGCCTACGGCCGGCTGGACAGAATGAATTTCGACCACGGATTCTTGATCAGTGAGTTGAACCAAATCATTTAAGACCATTTTCATCGAAAAATTCGAAAATTACAGAAATTTGGGCAAATTGATAAGCACTCAGTTCCGAGGGACTAGAGCGCCAAAAAGGGCCATAACTCCGAAACCGCTTGGTGGATTTTGCCCGTCCGAGATATTTACGCTACAAGCCTACTCGGCAAATTTCAATCCTCTAACTCCTTTCGCTCGAGAGTTATCGTGCCTCCGGCCGGACAGAATTGATTTCGACCACGGATTCTTGATCGGTGAGTCGAACCAAATCGTTTGAGACCATTTTCATTGAAAAATTCGAAAATTACAGACATTTGGGCAAATTGATAACCACATTGATCCGATGAACAAGAGCGCCAAAAACTGTCCTAGGTACAACAGGTTCCCCTAAATGTACGTAACCTTGCAAAGTTGATGTCGCAAAGTAAACGCCACTGAGGCATTACGATCACTAGTTCTACTTGTAGTATGTTTGCCTGGAGAAGAGGGTGAATTCAGAAATATTCTTGGGAAGAAGTAAGAGCGAGTAATTGAAATATTATACGAGTGTCGGAAGGCGATGTAGGTCTGATGCCTGCCGTGATTGCGGTTCCTGAATTATCGCTTCATATATTTCCACCCCGACGCCCTGGGATTTATTCCAGATTCCAAGTTGAAGGGTCGTGTCATTATACAAAACTGTCGACGCTTAAGCCTCGTCATGAATAGACGTCGACGATGATGACGAGTGGCTTTTATGATTCGAATAAGACAACACTAGAAAAGATTAACCTGCTATCCCCGGAGGTGGAAACGCAGGCCCGTATTATGTATTAGGCCAACCTAGGCCATGGCCCAAGCCAGGGGGGGAGGCATTTGATGAATATCATTCAAGCATAAATTTCGGAGTTTGAATGTGCCAGTATACTTACCTTGAAATATTTATCCCCAAACAAATCTTTGAAAGCACGATGTGAATTTAGGGGCTTGTGCGAGCATGTTCTTTCGTCTATTTAGGCCTCACACAGTCTCTCGAAATTTTGCACGGACCTTAAAGCCGTCTTTTTGGCGCTCTCGTTTCTCGGAACAGAGTGTTTATCAATTTGCCCAAATGTCTGTAATTTTCGAATTTTTGGCTGAAAATGGTCTTAAACGATTTGGTTCGACTCACTGTTCAAGAATACGTGGTCAAAATCGATTCTGTACGGCCATTAACACGATAACTCTCGAACGGAATGATAACAAATGTCTCGGTTAAGTTCGTTATTAGGCTAAATCGGCCAGGTGGTTTCGGAGTAACAACAAAAAAAATTTTTACATTACAAATTTTGAATTAATTTTTTAATATGCAGTTTCACCATAAGAATCCATTGATGTCATTCTCAATTCTAACAAACTAATACTTTCGGAGATATGGTTTCTGCAAGTTGGGAATGATATTAATGGATTCTTATTTAATTTATTTTATTTTAAGATGCAGTTCTATCATAAGAATCCATTGATATAATTCACAACTCTGAGAAACCAATACTTTCGGAGATATAATTTGTCAAAGTTTGAACAAGAGCGCCAGAGCTCCTGTTCACAGGGCTTTCCCCCATTTTTGGCGCTCTAGTTCCTCGGAACTGAGTGCTTATCAATTTGCCCTTCAAATGTCTGTAATTTTCGAATATTTCGATGAAAATGGTCTTAAACGATTTGGTTCGACTCACTGATCAAGAATCCGTGGTCGAAATTCATTCTGTCCGGCCGGTCCGGCCGGCCGGCCGTCCGGCCGTAGGCACGATAACTCTCGAACGGAATGAGCTAGAGAGTTGAAATTCCAAATTAAATTTTTTTTAATAAGCAGTTTTATCATAAGAATCCATTCATATCATTTTTAACTCTAACAAGCTTATACTTTCGATGATATGATTTTTCAAAATTTCAATGTAAATCGTATTTCACAGGTTGATATAATTATTCTATGTATATTCTATGTATGAATTGCCATAAAGTCAACTTGACAGAAGAGAATATTGTAACTTCAAGAATATTGGGGTTGAAATACTCGTATTTTAGCGATGCAACGGGGACCTCACCCGAAAATGTTTGAAAATATTACGTAAATTTGAAACCATAATTCCAAAGTTCGAGAGAGGAGAAAATTTTGCGAACGTAGATCAGGAAATTTTTGATCGATTACAAGGTAATTTATTATTTTATACATTTTTTATGGAATACCTACTATTTGTAGGTACTTTAAACCTGTTTTGGGCAATTGTCATACGAAACTTGTTTTTTTGGCGCTCTAGTTCCTCGGAACAGATTGCTTATCAATTTGCCCAAGTGTCTGTAATTTAGGAATTTTTGGCTGAAAATGGTCTCAAATGATTTGGTTCGACTCACTGATCAAGAATCCGAGTGCGAAATCGATTCTGTCCGGCCGGCCGACCGGCCGTAGGCACGATAACTCTCGAACGAAAGGAGTTAGCGGATTGAAAATTGCAAGGTGGTTTTGGAGCGTAAATATCTCGGACAAGTTCGTTAATGGGCGTTAACCATCAAGGGGTTTCGGAGTTATGGCCGATTTTAGTAAAAATATTTTTTATGAATATTTCCGAAACCGATCACTCGATCTATCTGAAATTTAGCACCAGACTGTAGAAGACAGTAGAATCATGACCTTTATACGCATGTGAAGTTTTGTATTGACCAGATTACCGCAAAGTGTAAAAAAAAAAATTTGAAAATGTGGTGCAGTTCTCATTCTCATGATTGCTCATTTAATCTTCATAAATAAACTATTATTTGAATTGAATTTCCTTTTTGATGCAGTTCTATCATATTAATACATTGATATAATTCCCAACTCTGAGAAACCAATACCAGATATAATTTGTCTGTTTGAACTAGAGCGCCAGAAAGCTCCTGTCCACAGGGCTTGAACCCATTTTTTTAACCTAGTACTCCATTTCAATTCAACTGGACCTGTATTTTTGGAAATATTGAAAAAAAATAAAATGCGGCTTGAAGGTTTGTGCAGAATTCCAGCGAAATCTGACGCCTATAATGGCGGATGCGCCTACCCTATTATTAGAACACCTACTCTTCTTATATCTCAGAGACCTGGAGATGGTCACTTTGAAATTAGTTATTAATTTTGAGTTCAGTCAATATTACGTCGTTCGTTAAAATCAAGTTCAACTCATATTATATTAAAGTGTAATTAATGTGTGAAGGGTTTTTAAATGTAATTAAAAACTATACATTCTGGGATTCGTTAACTGCAGTATTGCTTACATTTATGTGTTCTGCAACCAAATTATTAGACCAAACACCAATCACACGAAAGATACATGCTCTTCTGCTAAATGAGACAATTGCAAGCACCAAATATCGTCCGGTCATGGGGCAACAACAAATCGCACAATGATTATGTCGAAACGAAAATACACTCTTATGTGAAATTTCATTTGGAATATACTGCCGATTCGAAAATTTTCTAAGTAATACTTCCCTTTTTGGCGCTCTAGTTCCTCGGAACTGAGTGCTTATCAATTTGCCCAAATGTCTGTAATTTTCGAATATTTCGATGAAAATGGTCTTAAACGATTTGGTTCGACTCACTGATCAAGAATCCGTGGTCGAAATTAATTCTGTCCGGCCGGTCCGGCCGGCCGTAGGCACGATAACTCTCGAACGGAATGAGCTAGAGAGTTGAAATTTTCAGAGTAGGTTTGGGGGATAAATATCTCGGCTAAGTTCGTTATTGGGCAGAATAGGACAGATGGTTTCGGAGTAACAAAAAAAAAATTTTTTTTTACGAAACAAATTCCAAATTAAAATTTTTTTAATAAGAAGTTTTATCATAAGAATCCATTCATATCATTTTTAACTCTAACAAGCTAATACTTTCGGAGATATGATTCTTCAAAATTTCAATGTAAATCGTATTTCACACATTGATATAATTATTCTATGTATGAATTGTCATAATGTCAACTTGACAGAAGGGAATATTGTAACTTCAAAAATATTGGGGTTGAAAAACTCGTATTTTAGCGATGCAACGGGGACCTCACCCGAAAATGTTTGAAAATATTACGTAAATATTGAAAGCATAATTCTGTAGTTCGAGAGAGGAGAAAATTTGGTGAACGTAGATCAGGAAATTTTTGATCGATTACAAGGTATTTTATTTATTACTCATCTTCTTTCATATTATTACTCATCTTCTTTCTTCATACATGTTTTATGGAATACCTACTATTTGTAGGTACTTTAAACCTGTTTTGGGCAATTGTCATACGAAACTTGTTTTTTTGGCGCTCTAGTTCCTCGGAACAGAGTGCTTATCAATTTGCCCAAGTGTCTGTAATTTTGGAATTTTTGACTGAAAATGGTCTCAAACGATTTGGTTCGACTCACTGATCAAGAATCCGAGTGCGAAATCGATTCTGTCCGGCCAGCCGACCGGCCGTAGGCACGATAACTCTCGAACGAAAGGAGTTAGCGGATTGAAAATTGCAAGGTGGTTTTGGAGCGTAAATATCTCGGACAAGTTCGTTCGATCTATCTGAAATTTAGCATCAAATTGTAGAGTCATGACCTTTAACGCATGTGAAGTTTTGTATTGACCAGATTACCGCAAAGTGTAAAAAAAAAATTTTGAAAATTTAAAAAAAGTTTTTCCACAATAACTCTCGAACGGAATGAGCTAGGTAGTTGAAATTTTCAGAGTAGGTTAGGGAGATAAATATCTCGGTTAAGTTCGTTATTGGACAAAATTGGCCAGATTTAATTCGATTTCTTCCATGGTGCAGTTCTCATTCTCATGATTGCTCATTTAATCTTGATAAATAAACTATTATTTGAATTGAATTTCCTTTATGATGCAGCTCTATCATATGTATACATTGATATAATTCCTAACTCAGAGAAACCAATACTTTCGGAGATATAATTTGTCTGTTTGAACTAGAGCGCCAGAAAGCTCCTGTCCACAGGGCTTGAACCCATTTTCGTCCATAATTTTGTTTAAATGCTCAAAAATTATTTTATACTTTATAGTTTATAGATTTATCATTGAAGTGTATTCATTGGAGTGCTTATCAATTTGCCCAAATGTCTGTAATTTTCGAATTTTTGGCTGAAAATGGTCTCAAACGATTTGTTTCGACTCACTGATCAAGAATGCGTGCCTGAAATCGATTCTGTCCGACCGTCCGTTAACACAATAACTCTCGAACGAAATGAGCTAGACAGCTGACATATTCAGAGTAGGTTTGGGAGATAAATATCTCGGTTGAGTTCGTTATTGGGCAAAATCAGCCAAATGGTTTCGGAGTAACAAAAAAATCTTACATTTAAGATGCAGTTTCATCATGAGAATCCATTGATATTATACTCAACCTCACTGAATGTGGAGGCTTGTCGGCGCCAGCTAGTCAGCGGCGCCGACGCGACGGCGCGGCGCGTACGTGCGCGTATATAGCTCAGCGCTGACGGCCGTCAGCGCTGCGTGACTCGAAAACGCTACCTATAGCTACATACATATTGACCTATCAGCGCCGACCGTCAGCGTGACAGGAAAACCAGCCGAAGTCATATCATAAGAATCCATTGATAACTCTGAAAAACCAAAACTTCCGCAGATATGATTTGTCAAAGATTGGACAAGAGCGCCAAAGCTCTTTCCCCCCATTTTTGCGCTCTTGTTCCTCGGAACAGAGTGCTTATCAATTTGCCCAAATGTCTGTAATTTTCGAATTTTTGGATGAAAATGGTCTCAAACGATTTGGTTCGACTCACTGATCAAGAATCCATGGTCGAAATCGATTCTGTCCGGCCGTCCCTCCGTTACCTTACTTAGAGGATTGAAATTTGCAGGGTAGGTTTGGAGCGTAAATATCTCGGACAAGTTCGTTAACGAGCGAAATCCACCAAGCGATTTCGGAGTATGGTCGTTTTTAGTAAAAACTTTTTTTATGAATATTTCCGAAACCGATCACTCGATCTATCTGAAATTTAGCATCAAATTGTAGAATAATGACCTTTATACGAAGTTTTGCATCGATCAGGTTGCCGTAAAGTGACAAAAAATTTTTAAATTTTGTTTCTACAATAACTCTAGAACAGAATGAGCAAGGCAGCTGAAATTTTCAGAGTAGGTTTGGGAGATAAATATCTCGGTTAAGTTCGTTATTGGGCAGAATAGGCCAGATGGTTTCGGAGTAACGAAAAATAAAAATTTTATTCAACTTACAAATTTCGAATTCAATTTTTTTGAAGATGCAGTTTCACCATAAAAATCCACTGATATCATTTTCAATTCAAACAAGCTAATACTTTCGGAGATATGGTTTTTCGAAATTTAAATAATGAATCGTACTTCTATGTTTTCACAGAATGTTATAATTATTCTATCTATGAATTATTATATGATCTGTGATCATACTCGTACATGTCATCCTGTTCTATAAGAGAGAGTTTAGCTATTTTAATTTGATTGTATCCAAGGTGCAGTTCCCATTCTCAGATTGATCATTTAATCTTGACGAATAAACTATTATTTAAATTGAATTTCCTTCATCATGCAGTTCTATCATAAGAATACATTGATATCATTCCCAACTCTGAGAAACCGATATACTTTCGGAGATTTGAAGTGTCACAGTTTCAACAAGAGCGCCAAAGCTCCTGTCCACAGGGCTTGAACCAATTTTTTCGAACTATTATTTATTTTTAGATCCTTGATGATGATATTACCAGTCGGCATTTATTAACGGTTTTTAGGATCGATGCCGAATGACATTAATATTCAGTGCAACGTTTTATTCAGTTTTCGCCTATTTGGATAATTTGCGCTCTAGTTCCTCGGAACTGAGTGCTTATCAATTTGCCCAAATGTCTGTAATTTTCGAATATTTCGATGAAAATGGTCTTAAACGATTTGGTTCGACTCACTGATCAAGAATCCGTGGTCGAAATTCATTATGTCCGGCCGGTCCGGCCGTCCGGCCGTAGGCACAACTCTCGAACGGAATGAGCTAGAGAGTTGAAATTTTCAGAGTAGGTTTGGGGGATGAATATCTCGGCTGAGTTCGTTACTGGGCAAAATCGGACAGAAGGTTTCGGAGTAATAAAAAAAAATTTTTTTTTACAAAACAAATTCCAAATTAAATTTTTTTTAATAAGCAGTTTTATCATAAGAGTCCATTCATATCATTTTCAACTCTAACAAGCTAATACTTTCGGAGATATGATTTTTCAAAATTTCAATGTAAATCGTATTTCGCAGATTGGTATAATTATTCTATGTATATTCTATGTATGAATTGTCATAAAGTCAACTTGACAGAAGGGAATATTGTAACTTCAAGAATATTGGGGTTGAAATACTCGTATTTCAGCGATGCAACGGGGACCTCACCTGAAAATGTTTGAAAATATTACGTAAATATTGAAAGCATAATTCTGTAGTTCGAGAGAGGAGAAAATTTGGTGAACGTAGATCAGGAAATTTTTGATCGATTACAAGGTAAAAAAAAATGAACTATTATTTGAATTTAATTTCCTTTATGATGCAGTTCTTTCATAAGAATACATTGATTTAATTCCCAACTCTGAGAAACCAATACTTCCGGAGATATAATTTGTCTGTTTGATTTTACTTCTTTTCAGACCTATACGCAGTCAGTCGCCCCCAACAAAACCTCGCCGCCTCAAAATAGTAATTCCGTATATTAAATTTTTCAATAATCGAAACGAATAGTCGCGAATTTATTTGTCCCCGTAACGAAATCAAGGAGTGAAAATAGGAAAGGGCCTCACCCTGTGCTCCCCATGCTGTTAGATGAAAGCAACGTCATTTCCTGTTCGTATAAATCGAGGGGCAGAGAGAGAAGTCGATTAACGGCCTCCATAATTCGATCCGAGTCCATTAGGGACTCATCGTCCAAATAAAAACGCTTTCGACTCCTTTTCAGGTGATAACCGGGACTTATTCGGTTATTACAGATTCTATTGTTCGAACGATATTCGAAGGGGACATCTCCAATTTGTGATTATTACAATTCGATATTTCGACGTGATTAAGGCACTTTATACGGAAGGGTAGTTTATCACTCAATTCGGAATCTGTTAAAAATTTCCAAATACCCGTACTTATAAATGGGTGTTTCTTTTACTGATTTAATGGGTCATGTGCATTGTCTAGCGTAGGCCTCCTGGAACCAGAATATCATATTTTTGGCGTTCTTGCTCCTCGGAACAGAGTGCTTATAAATTGGCCCAAATGTCTGTTTTATTCGAATTTTTCGATGAAAATGGTCTTAAACGATTTGGTCCGACTCACTGATCAAGAATCCGTGATCGAAATCGATTCTGTCCGGCCGGCCGTCCGTCCTATAACACGATAACTCTCGAACGAAAGGAGTTGGAGGATTGAAATTTGCAAGGTGGGTTTGGAGCGTAAATATCTCGGACGAGTTCGTTAACGGGCGAAATCCATCCAGCGGTTTCGGAGTTATGGCCGTTTTTAGTAAAGTCATTTTTTATGATTATTTCCGGAACCGATCACTCGATCTATCTGAAATTTAGCATCAAATTGCAGAATCATGACTTTTAGATGCATGTGAAGTTTTGTGTTGATCGGGTTACCCTAAAGTGCCAAAAAAAAATTTAAAATCTTGCATTTTGTTTCTACAATAACTCTCGAACGGAATGAGCTAGACAATTGAATTTTTCAGAGTAGGTTAGGGAGATAAATATCTCGGTTAAGTTCGCTATTGGACAAATTAGGCCAGATGGTTTCGGAGTAACGAAAAACAATTTTTTTTAACCTACAAATTTCAAGATAATTTTTTTCAAGATGCAGTTTTACCATAAAAATCCATTGATATAATTTTCAACTCCAACAAGCTAATACTTTCGGAGATATGATTTTTCGAATTATTCTATCTATGAATTATTATATGATCTGTGTTCATACTCGTACATGTCATTTATTTATTTATTTATTTTTATTTATTTATTTATTTACCAAAGAGAATACTAACGGGTATTTCAACCCAACAAGAGTACTCACAAATTAACAGAAGGTAATCATACAATACAATTCATAGCACACCAAACAAAAATATTCTTCCAATCATATTCATTACAACCTTGAAACTTAAAGGAAAGAGTAAAAAGTAACAACAAAGTCAATTTAAATCTATATGGTAAAAATCTACATACTAATAAATGATTTGCTTACAAACTAAATACATACGCACAAAAAAAAAACGCAACTAAGAGATGGATCGCGCACCTAACCCCTGTCTCAAATAGTATTTGAAACGATTGAAAGAAACATTAAAAATATCGACATCGAAGGATTCGTTGTTGAAACTAGTCAGGACTCTACATAGAGGCGAATTCCGCGTGACATTTAATCTGCGAAAAGGCACGGCAAACATTTCCTTTGATCTGAGCCTTCTCTCGGGGATCCTAAACCCAATCAAGCCAAGAATAGACGGAACCGAGAAAATATTATTCAAAATTTTATATAAAAAATGGGTTCAAGCCCTGTGGACAGGAGCTTTCTGGCGCTCTAGTTCAAACAGACAAATTATATCTCCGAAAGTATTGGTTTCTCAGAGTTGGGAATTATATCAATGTATTCATATGATAGAACTGCATCATAAAGGAAATTCAATTTAAATAATAGTTTATTTATCAAGATTAAATGAGCAATCATGAGAATGAAAACTGCACCATGGAAGAAATCAAATTAAATCTGTACAATTTTGCCCAATAACGAACTTAACCGAGATATTCATCTCCCTAAACTACTCTGAAAATTTCAACTACCTACCTCAATCCGTTCGAGAGTTATATCTATGTCTATGGATGAAAAGCAGTCTCACTACTCTCAGATCTCTTACTTCATTTTTCCTTCCGAAATGTAAGAATTTTTTGAGAAAACCTAATTTCGGAGCAAACAACTGAGATTTTTCTCACTTCGTTCACAATTCTTCGATTGATAAGATAATGACATGACTCAGGAACATCATTTGACATTATGACAATTCATACATAGAATAATATCATTCTGTGACAACGTTGAAGTACGATTTATCATTGAAATTTTGAAAAATCATATTTCCGAAAGTATTAGCTTGTTAGAGTTAAAAATGATATCATTGGATTCTTATGGTAAAACTGCTTATTGAAAAAAATTTAATTTTGAATTTGATCCGTAAAAAAAAAATTTTTTTTTGTTACTCCGAAACCATCTGTCCAATTTTGCCCAATAACGAACTCAGCCGAGATATTTAACTCCCAAACCTACTATGAAAATTTCAACTGTCTAGCTCATTCCGTTCGAGAGTTATCGTGCCTACGGCCGGCCGGATCGGCCGGACAGAAATAATTTCGACCACGGATTCTTGATCAGTGAGTCGAACCAAATCGTTTAAGACCATTTTCATCAAAAAATTCTAAAATTACAGACATTTGGGCAAATTGATAAGCACTCAGTTCCGAGGAACTAGAGCGCCAAAAAGCACATATCATTTATTTTCCTTCGATTCTCCAAAGTTATCAAATTGTATCTCAACTGGGCCTCAGAATAATCATGATCTAAAATTTGAAAATTGTTACGAAAGGCCAAGAATCTCAGCAATTTATGCTGCACACTCTCCAACCGCTTCACGTGACACTTATATTGAGGGTTCCAAATTAGTGTTGCAAAATTTAATCTTGAGAATACAAATGAGTGGTATATCGCTAGTATGATCTTATTTATTTTGAATAATTTACAATGTCGAAGAGCAAAACCAAGCATCTTATTTGATGACGAAAGGACACTATCAATATGCTCGTTAAAATTCAGTTTTGAGTCTAGAATTACCCCCAAATCGCGCACAGAGGAAACCTACCGAAGGTGAAACTGTTCAATTGAATAACGGAAATTTATTATGTTTATATTCCTAGTAAAGGTAATCTGCAGGCACTTATCCAAATTAACAAAGAGGAAATTTCTCCTACAATATACGGAAAACCTATTTAAATCCTGCTGTAACAGAATACAGTCCTCGATGGTCTTTATCCCCAAATATATCTTGAGATCATCAGCATAAATGAGAAACTCCGCATGGTGGAAACAGGAGGAAATGTCATTCAGATAAACAATGAAAAGCAGTGGACCCAAGTGGGAACCCTGAGGAACACCAGATGGACTCGAGAATATGCTTGACCTTCTTCCATTGATGCAAACAAATTGTGATCTGTTTAAAATATATGATTTGATCCATCTCAACAAAACACCACAGATACCCACCTCAGCAAGTCGTCTGAGAAGTACCGAATGATTTATTTTATCGAAGGCCTTTCTTAAATCGGTGTATATGGCGTTTATCTGGCATCGACACTCAATGCCCTCGTGGATGTAATTCAAATATGTCAGCAAGTTCGTCTCCAGGTGTCGTCCCTTCACAAAGCCATGCTGATTTTCTACAATCAGATCTTTTACATGATATGCAATGAATGTACACTCAAAATGTGACTCAAAAATCTTGGGAATGGTCGACAAGATGGCGATAGGTCGATAATTCCGAACTAAATCCTTTCGGCCGTCCTTATGAACGGGGACAATTTTAGAAAGTTTCCAGCAGTGAGGAAAAACTCCACTCTGGAGAGACCGATTAAAGATGATGGCAAGTGGCAACGATAATGATATGGGTGGAATCTCATCAGGTCCCGGACCCTTGCTCAGATTTAGAGATTGTAAGGCCTCCGTCACACTCTCCTCAGAAATCCAAACCCTATGCAAATAATTACTACCTACTCTATTTATTATGCACAACATCCAGATTTTCATCCGAACCAGCAACGGGCTCAAACACAGAACTGAAAAAGTCAGCAAAAAGGTTGGAGATCTCTTCAGGTGAGGATGCCTCAACATCGCCCTCCCTTATAACAGACGGAAATTTGCTATGGCCTTTCTTATGTGAAACATACTTAAAAAATCTGTTTGAGACATGTGGTAGTTCCTGCTCTATTGTATCCAAATAGCGATAAAAATCTTTCGAAATCATCCTGTTCTATAAAAGAGAGTCAAATTCATTTCAGCTATATTTTAATTTGATTTCTTCCATGGTGCAGTTCTCATTCACAGATTGCTCATTTAATCTTGATAAATAAACTATTATTTGAATTGAATTTCCTTTATGATGCAGTTCTATCATAAGAATACATTGATATAACTCTCAACTCTGAGAAACCAATATTCATTTAAACTTGCAATTTTCAAGGTAGGTTGATTTTTCATTTGAGTTGAAGAACAGGTATATATTGTTAATAAATCAACAAGATCTGAGTTTTCTGCCGATAGAGTCTCGTGAATTGGCTTCTTACTAAGTACATATTATATGGACAGTTATACACCGTATTAACAGCGGTATCATTGTTGGAAATAACGAATTGAACCATTCGATCGATCGATCAGATTTTAACATTTGACATATAATGATGGTTCCTCGCTTTATACGGCGTCATATCCAAATAATTTACATGTTCCCGCTGAAATTGCGGGAGTAAAATGTCAGTTAGGAAGTAAAGTGTCTCCATGAAAAGGAAGGGAAAAGTCGTAAGCCTCTGTTCTGATCATTACCATCCTCTCGCATCTCGAGGCAGAATATTCTCATTCTTCTAGTCGTCGGCGGTCGCGGCGATCATTAATAAAAAGGCATTATCCGAAATGTGGAAAGTTTCGGAAACTCGACATTGTCGAAGGAAGGAAGCAGCGCACGTAGGAAGGAAGGAAGGAAGCGGGGAGGAGGCAGGGTTATATATTGCCCTTTATATAGCCCCGCTCACTCTCTGAATTTCAAGTGGGATCTGCTGACTTCTTAGCCTCCGTCGGTCCAAGGTTCGTGTTCGCGCTCTTCCCCTCCGACCCCCTCGTCACCCGATATTGCTTATATTTACACAAGAATGAGTCCGGGGTTCCGCAACCTGGGAATGTACGGTTTTCGCCGGGCTGAAAGTCCCGAGGAGATGCTCACGAGATCGACCGGGAAAATCATCGACCAGGGTCGATAATTTTTGAAAGCGAAAAAAATTATAGTAGAATGAAACCCGTTGTAAAATGAAGAGAATATAACAAAAATGATAGGAAAAATAATTTACGGGTGATCTGAGGTCGGCAAGGGGAAGGGGGTGAGTTTTCAAGAGTAAAAAATGGTTTTTCTTGATTTTCGGCAAAACTACAAGTCCTATGGAAAAAAGTCAAATGGCAAAGTTGTGGGTAATAAAAAGATCTACAACTTTTGCATTCACACTTTTTTCACATAACCTCAAAATTTATTTGAAAAATTCAAATAACCACTTTTTGCGCGTATGTTCTGGGGAACATCGCGTTATCATTTTGCCCAAATGTTTGTAACTTTCGAACTTTTTTACGAAAATTGTCTCAAACGATTTGGTTCGACTCCCCAATGAAGAATTCGAGGTCAAATTTCATTCTGTCCGGCCGGCCGTCCGGCCGTTGCCACGATAACTTGAGAACCAAAAGACTTGAAATTTTCAGGGTAGGTGGTGCATCCCAATACGACGGACAAGTTCGTTAATGGGCATAATCGGCCCATTGGTTTCCGAGTAATAATTTTGTTTTCAACCAATATAAATCCGATCGAATTGAAACTTGGTGAGTCGTTGTAGAATATGAACTTTAGCACGTTTGTGAAATTTTTCGCGAATCATATGGCTAGAAAATCATTAAAAAATTATTAAAAAATATTTTTATTGTCACGATAACTTGAGAACGGAAAGAGATAGCGGCTTGAAGTTTTCAGGTTAGTATGTGCATCAGAACGCGACATTTCAGTTTGTTTACAAGCATAATCGGCCAAACGGTTTTAGAGTTATAGCCATCTGAAATTTGGTTGTTTTTTGTTCCTCATTAACTCGAAAAATACTAAACCGATTGAATTCAAACATGGTTGTTAGTTGTAGAATGCCAACGCGAAAATACTTGCAAAATTTCGTGAGGATAGTATTTGTAGAAAATTTTTAAAAAATCATTGAAAATTGAAAATATATGATATGATTTTTCAAAGTTTTTACATTAGAAATTTCGAATTCAATTTTTCTTAAGATGCAGTTTCACCATAGGAATCCATTGATATAATTTTCAACTCATAAAAGCTAATACTTTCGGAGACGTGATCTTTCAAAATTTCAATAATAAATATGTGTTCATACATATCATCATATTTTCCTATAAGAGACATGTCAAATTTATTTCTGGTAAGTTACTCATGGTATAAAATACCCCTCCTATTCTAGAAAACAAAGTATGGTTTCAAAATGACCAATGGAATAACCTCAGTTATCGTAGAATTATGAGGATTATATGATATTTTACTTTTTGGGTGATAATATAATGCCCGTGGATAATCCATATGATGATGGAAATATATATACTTCAGTAAGTTAATCAAATTGGGTTCAGAATATCTCCAATAAAAACAAAACTGGAATATAGGATAAGTTTCAATTGATATAATATAATTTTCAGAGGAGATTTGAGGAATGAATATCTCGGACTTATTCAATTTCTTTCATGATCCAGTTCTATATCATAAGAATCCATTGATATCATTTCCAACTCTGAGAAACCAATACTTTCGGAGATATGATTTGTGAAAGTTTGAGCAAGAGCGCCAAAGCTCCTGTCCACGGGGCTTTCTCACATTTTTTTATTTTTCTTTTCACGTTAACATTTATACCGTTTCAAAAAATAGTTAAATAGGTCAAATATTCGAAAATATAGTCGTATCGTCGATTTTTGTCACTAAGTATAACGCATATTTGCAAATATAATTATGTGGCCTATACTTCAAATTAAGGCTAGAGTTTTTTAAAATATAAGGATTTCAATAGTCGTTTGTTATTATATTCCAATGGTTGAATATTCCTATAATCGATTACCTACCTATAATTTATTGATCGGATATTCGAGTTTTTTCACTAAAACACTATTTGAAGAATATCGAGTCCTATAATATCAACCACTGTTGAAGTGTTCACGAATTCCAGCACTGAGTGAGCTTCTCATAATAAAGTCACTTTGAACCTCGCTTTGAACATGCATCCTGACACGATTTGAATGAAAAAATGGATTCAAGCCCATGAACAGGATCTTTCTGGCGCTCTTGTTCAAACAGACAAATTATATCTCCGAAAGTATTGGTTTCTCAGAATTGGGAATTATATCAATGTATTCTTATGATAGAACTGCATCATAAAGGAAATTCAATTCAAATAATAGTTTATTTATCAAGATTAAATGAGCAATCTGAGAATGAGAACTGCACCATGGAAGAAATCAAATTAAAATAGCTGAAATGAATTTGACTCTCTCTTATAGAACAGGATGAAATGTACGAGTATGAACACCGATCATATAATAAAGCTTAGATAGAATAATTATAGCATTCTGTGAAAACATAGAAGTACGATTCATTATTGAAATTTCGAAATTTCATATATCCAAAAGTATTAGCTTTTTTGAGTTGAAAATGATTACAATGAATTTTCATGGTGAAACCGCATCTTAAAAAAAAATTATTTGAAATTTGTAGATAAGTTAAAAAAAAAATGTTTTCGTTACTCCGAAACCATCTGGCCTATTTTGCCCAATAACGAACTCAACCGAGATATTTATCTCCCTAACCTATTCTGAAAATTTCAACTGCCTAGCTCATTGCATTCGAGAGTTATTGTAGAAACAAAATATAAAAATTTTCAAAAATTTTTTTTGACGCTACTGTAACTCGATCAATACAAAACTCCACATGCGTCTAAAGGTCATGATTCTACAAATTGATGCCAAATTTCAGATAGATCGAGTGATCGGTTTCGGAAATATTCATAAAAAATATTTTTACTAAAAACGACCATAACTCCGAAACCGCTTGATGGATTTCACCCGTTAACGAACTTATCCGAGATAATTTACGCTCCAAACCTACCCTGCAAATTTCAATCCTCTAACTCCTATACGGCCGGCCGGACAGAATCGATTTCGACCACGGATTCTTGATCAGTGAGTCGAACCAAATCGTTCAAGACCATTTTCAGCCAAAAATTCAAAAATTACAGACATTTGGGCAAATTGATAAGCACTCTGTTCCGAAGAACAAGAGAGCCAAAAAATTAAAAAGAATGGGTGTCACTATTCAATTTACGCTATTTCTTTCGTTTGTCATTCTTTCAGACGAACAAACCGAACACCCGAATGCAATATTCATGAAATCACATTCGATGACGTAATATGAGAAGGACAAATAAAGCTGAGAAAACAACGAGGAATTGAAAATGCAGCAAGGCTTCTTTGGTCGGAGGGAAAACCCACAAGGTTTCTCCACTTCGTCCGAAGTCTGTCTACTCTCAACATTCGCTGGAAATCCTATAGATCTATTTATCGGGAAGGACGTCGTATTCGCAGAATATGGTGTTATTTGCGAAACTCGACGCCAACTCTGTTTATCTGGAAATTCACCTTGATCGGAGCTCGGAAAAAATGCATTCTCATCCGTCCTCTGTGGTCTCGCGAAATTGCTTAATAGTTTATGGAAAGGTGACTCATATATCTTATTTGATTCAGGGGATTTTCTTTTTTGCCTTATTAGAACCTTTTTAAAACATTCTAGAGTTTGTTGTTTATTTTCGGATGGAACGGGAAAGCTTGTAAACCATTTACCGTATTTACTTCATTCGTTAGGGTAAAATTTGTTATTGGGCAATATCGGCCGGGTGGTTTCGGAGTAACAAAACAAGAAAACATATTTCAAATTAAATTTTTTTAAGATTCAGTTTCATTATAAGAATCCATTGATATCATTCTCAACTCTGACAAACTTATACTTTCGGAAATATGATATTTCAAAATTTCAATAATTATTCTCAGTTCTATATGATTTCATAGATTACTCTAATTATAATTTCCTGATTGCCTGATGTATATAAATCCACCATGAGATAAGTCATAGACCTACATTTTGAATTTACTTACGAAAATTCTTGAGAATTGACGCACAGAAGCCAAATTGAAAAAGTGGGAAAACCCTGTGTACAAGAGCTTTGTCGCTCTTGTTCAAACTTTGACAAATCATAACTTCGAAAGTATTGGTTTTTCAGAGTTGGGAATGATATCTATGGATTTAATTTATTTTATTTTATGATGCAGTTATATCATAAGAATCCATTGATATAATTTCCAACTCTGAGAAACCACTTTTGGAGATATGATAATATGTCAAAGTTCAAGAGCGCCAAATCTCCTGTCCACAGGGTTTTCCCACTTATTTGGCGCCCTTGTTCCTCGGAACAGAGAGCTTATAAATTTACCCAAATGTCTGTAATTTTCAAATTTTCGGCTGAAAATGGTCTTGAACGAGTTGGTTTGACTCGCTGATTAAGAATCCGTGGTCGAAATTGATTTATTCATTAATGTCATATTTTCTAGCTATTAGAGATTGTCAATTCGTAGTTTGAAAATATTTTCTCTTAGAAAGCAAGTATTCGATTCTTGAATTTGAGAATATATACAAGACTGTTTTGATGCAGTTTATGGAGGCAATAGGAAAGAAGAACATAATGGAATCATCAAAAGAAATTACTGTTCGTTGACCACTGAGGTTAATATTACCTTTTACTTCCCTTAAGTAGTGAGACATGTTCCTATATACAGTATTTTTATAATGTTGCTTGCAAAAAAATACTGAAATATGGATCTACATTTGTGTATCAAACATTTTTTTCTTGAGTTATGGTTCATAATATACAAAAGAATGTGTTAGTGGTATGAACTATTAAATTTTAAATTATGGAAAGAGAATAGTATTTTATCAATATATTTTGAGCTATTAAAATAGTTTGTTCGTAATCCACTACCTACTCAAATATCAGGAATAAATGGACAATCTGCTATGATTGTCTCCAGCCTTGCTCTAGACATTTCGATGATACTTACCTTAGGTATTTCGAGTTGTGAAAACTATGCACCGAGTGTAAGTTGCAACAACCCATTCCACGAGGATGAATCATTGCAGATTGCTCATTTAATCTTGATAAATAAATTTAATGATAATTTTTGAAGCATTGTAGATCGCTCTTTTTTTTTGCGCTCTTGTTAATGTTGGGAAAACTTTTTTTCAAACGACCCTTTAAATTTAATTTCTTTTATGATGCAGCTCTATCATAAGAATTCATTGATATAATTCCCAACTCTGAGAAATCAATACTTTCGGAGATATAATTTGTCTGTTTGAACTAGAGCGCCAGAAAGCTCCTGTCCACAGGGCTTGAACCCATTTTTTTTTATGATGCAGTTCTATCATATGAATACATTGATATAATTCCCAACTCTGAGAAACCAATACTTTCGGAGATATAATTTGTCTGTTTGAACAAGAACGCCAAAAAGCTCCTGTCCAGAGGGCTTGAACCAATTTTTTTTTCAAGGATGTGTTAGGTCGTAGCTCCAACTTTTTTGGCTGCCCCTTCAAGTTTGAGTTATAGAGGTTCGACTATATGACTATAATATAATATTATTTACCTATTCATGGTGGATTTCACGAAGCTTCGATTAGCTTAATTGTGGATTTAATTCGGTGGTTGCATCAAAAATGAACTGAGATCGACATAGAATCGCACTAATTTGGCAATCAAGAGCTGTCAAAGCTTTTTGTGAAACCTACCGAAAGAATATGTCCTAAAGCCTCATTATTCAAATTTCACTTAATTATCTAGAAGTTTTATTCTTGAATAAATTCCAATGTTTCGTAAAAGTAAGAGATATATGCGCAAGAAACCAAATATTGCTCCTTTAAGAATCCAAACATTCTCTAAACCTTCCGATAAAATCACTGCGCTATAGTTAAATTTTCAGTAAGTATAAACCGCTGAGGAACGTCGTCATGAAGCAACAGTAGCAGAAGCAGAACAGCACCACCCCATCTCTTCATAAACGGTGGGAGGTCTTATTATTCCATAACCGGCACACGACCCATTCACGAGGCATTAATCAAGATCGCATTGTGCTTTAATATTTGGAATCGGGGGAAGCACCTAATTCGCAAATTCATGAATAAGTCATGTCATCTCCATGACAAAAAGTAATCGAGACTCGCGAAACATATGCTTCGCTTCAGACCCTCTCGGTCTCGGTACATTGGAAACGCTCCTCGTATACACTTTATATTTATTACATTTTCATAACGACGGATTTCACGCGTTAACGCCCTCTTGAGCTAAATGTCGACACATTCGCTCTCTTCAACGTGCTGTGTTGTGTTCTTTTCGCTGCTGATCTGAATATTTATGAGAATAGTACGACTCGGCGGGAGAGGTTTTCGATGTGACATTATTTTCACAAGACTGTGATTGGTTGATCAAGTATCAAGTACTTGTATTTTTTTAGCTGTATGAGATCTTTCGATAGGGATAACTTTTGCATGACCTTTGTCAGAGAGTGACCGTTCTTTTACATTGTGTTCAGAAAGATTTATCATTTTGATCATGACTATACAGAGTGCCAATAAATAGTTGAAAAAAAAATGTAAGAGGTGATTCCTTGTCAAAAAAAATTGGTTCAAGCCCTGTGGACAGGATCTTTGGCGCTCTTGTCCAAACTTCGAAAAATCATATCTCCGAAGTATTGGTTTCTCAGAGTAGGGGAGGTGTTATCAATGTATTCTTATGATAGAACTGCATCATAAAGGAAATTCAATTCAAATAATAGTTTATTTATCAACATTAAATGATCAATCTTCAATGCTTTAATACTTCAAAAATTATCATTTAAATTATAAGGAAAGTATCATCGAAATGTCCAGAGCAAGGATGGAAACATTCATTGCAGATTGTCCATTTATTCCTGATATTTGAGTAGGCAGAGACTGACGAACAAATTATCACCTTTTCATAATTTAATAGTTCAAACCACTAACACACTCATTATGTATTATGAACCTTAATTCAGGAAAACATATTTGATACACAAAGGAAGATCCATATTTCAGCATTTTTTTGCTAGCAACATTATGAAAATACTGTATATAGGAACATCGTCTCACTACTTAAGGAAGTAAAAGGTAATATTAACCTCAGTGGTCAACGAACAGTAATTTCTTTTGATGATTCCATTATGTTCTTCTTTCCTATTGCCTTCATAAACTGCATCATTAAAACGATCCAATTCTAAATCTTCTGAAACATCATCCCGAATTTATACATAAATTATTCAATATGCAACCAGTCAATATTATTTTCGGTTTCAAAACAGTCTTGTATATTATTCACAATTTCAAGAATCGGATACCTACCTACTTGTTTTTCAGCAGAAAATATTTTCAAACTATACGAATTGACATGTCTCTAATTGCTTGATGTCATTTGAGCCGATCAGAGGAAAAGTGGTATAACTCACAAATTTCGAATTTTTGAGTTATACCGATATTTTGGTACTTAGGATTTTATTTCATTCTCTGAATGAATGATATAAGTCGAAACAATTTTGCGACCGAGTTAGAGCCTGTTGATGTTTTACCTCTCAACAAAACACCTTGATTTTTCAATCCGTTGAAAGGTAAAACCTTAATTTCCCAACAAATCACTAAAATGGAGTTATACCACTGGTCCTCTGAGAGGTTCATTTATGAACAGTGAACACATACAGTTAGAATTCGCATTCTGTGAATAAGTACATAGAACTACGATGTATTATTGAAATTTAGAAAAATTATATCTCCGAAAGTATTAGCTTGTTAGAGGTGAAAATAATATCAATGGATTCGTATGATGAAATTACCTATTAGGTAATCAAAAATTGAATTTGAAATTTGTAATGAAAAAAAATTTTTATTACTCAGAAACCATCAGACCGATGTTTAATAACGAACTTAACCGAGATATTTATGTCCCAAAGCTAATCTGAAAATTTCAAATATCTAGCTCATTCCGTTCGAGAGTTATCGTGTTAACGGCTGGCCGGCCAGACAGAATTGATTTTGACCACAGACTCTTGATCAGTGAGTCGAACCAAATAGTTTAAGACCATCATTTTCATCCAAAAATACGAAAATTGCCGACATTTGGGCAAATTGCTAAAGCTCTCTAATTATCCGTCAATGTTCCATATTGCTACTAGAGGGATATTTCACTCGAGCTTAATATTTTTCTCAAAAACCAAAGAACTGACAAAAATGAAATTAGGCACACATATGCGAACGAGAAAGCACTAAAGAACATTTCTGGTGGTGTTCCCCTAAAATTTATTTCGCAAGAAACTTTTTTCCTGGTTCATATTATTCCATTAAAAAATCTATTTTAGATAGCTTGATTCCCTCTGAACAAATAAGGTCACCTCTAATTTCTTTCTAAAATTCACGATTTTTGAGAAAAAAAAATGTATCAACTGCTACAATCTGTTTGTTAGCGACTTCTTTGGACGCGATTTTGACCCGCTTTAGACGATTACATTTTATTAATTCTTCGCAAACCTTTCAGGAGCCGATGAGATTACTATAATTTGATAACGGCCGGTTTCATAATAAATTTTGAAGTTCCTTTAAAATTAAAGTATCCTTCAAAGTGACATTTTGGTTCAAAATGTCCAACTAAAGGATGCTTTAAATTTAAAGAGGCTTTAAAACTTATTATGAAACCGGTCGTAAGAGTATCCCATTATCCTGACTATAGGATCGCCAGGATCAATAAATTTCATTAGGTATATCATGTTACATGCACCTTCGCCATTTTGCAATACATATACAGGGTGAGTCTTTGACCACTGCATTAATTTTAACCAAAGATTCCTCTCATCAAATGAAACACTTGATTGATTTAACATTTTTCCAAATTCAGCTCAGGTAAAAAGATACAGGCTGTTGAAATTTTGAAAAAAAATCAGTTTTTATTTTGTAGCTTTGACATCCTTTTTTCGAATAAAATGAATGTTGGCGTAAAGTTTCCTATAACTATGATACATATTTTCCAAATATTAGTTATTTTCTACTTGTACTGGTTTTCTAGTTATGGACTCGTGGATTCATAAAACTAAACGAAATTAGCATAAAGAAAGCATATATAAAGTTTTTCTTGAGTTATTTCAAGAATATTCCATCGTTTTAGAACATTATATTATTCTTCATCATTTCTCCTTAAACGCACCGTTTTCGAGATATTCTTCATTGAATGTTTTAAAATGGAAAACTCCAGAAATTTCACTACTTTTATGGATCCGTCCCTGAGCGTTGGAATCCCGAATCAAGCTGTAAACCACGTTACCATGCCTTATTCTCGTCCGCCAACAATGTCATAGATAATTTATATGCGGGAGTGTATTAGCACATTGTGAAATATTTAAACGCTTGTAACTTTTTACCTGAGCCGAATCTGGAAAAATGGTAAATGAAAAAATGGGTTCAAGCCCTGTGGACAGGAGCTTTCTGGCGCTCTAATTCAAACCGACAAATTATATCTCCGAAAGTATTGGTTTCTCAGAGTTGGGAATTATATCAATGTATTCTTGTGATAGATGTGCATCACAAAGGAAATTCAATTCAAATAATATTCAATACAAATGAGCAATCTGAGAATGAGAACTGCACCATGGAAGAAATCACATTAAAATAGCTGAAATGAATTTGACTCTCTCTTATAGAACAGGATGATATGTACGAGTATGAACACAGATCATATAATAAAGCTTAGATAGAATAATGATAACATTCTGTGAATACATAGAAGTACGATTCATTATTGAAATTTCGAAAAATCATATCTCCAAAAGTATTAGCTTGATGGAGTTTAAAATGATATCAATGGATTTTTATGGTGAAACTGCACCTTAATTAAAAATTGAATTTGAAATTTGTTGCTTGAAAAAAATTTTTTTTCATTACTCTGAAACCATCTGGCTTGTTTTGCCCAATAACGAACCTAACCGAGATATTCATCTCCCTAACCTTCTCTGAAAATTTCAACTGCCTAGCTCATTCCGCTCGAGAGTTATTGTAAAAAAAAAAAATTTTAATTTTCAAAAATTTTTTTTTACACTTTGCGGTAACTTTTTCAATACAAAACTTCACATACGTATGAAGGTCATGATTCTACAATTTGCCGCTAAATTTCGGATAGATCGAGTGATCGGTTTCGGAAATATTCATAAAACATGTTTTTACTAAAATCGGCCATAACTTCGAAACCGCTCGATGGATTTTGCCCATTAACGAACTCAACCGAGATATTTACGCTCCATAACCACCATGCAAATTTCAATCCTCTGGCTCCTTTCGTTCGAGAGTAATCGTGCCTACAGCCGGCCGGCCGGCCGGACCAGCCGGACCGGCCGGACAGAATCGATTTCGACCTCGGATTCTAGATCAGTGAGTCGAACCAAATCGTTTGAGACCATTTTCAGCCAAAAATTCTAAAATTACTGACATTTGGGCAAATTGATAAGCACTCAGTTCCGAGGAACTAGAGCGCCAAAAAGTGTTTCATTTGATGAGAGGAATCTTTGGTTAAAATTAATACAGTGGTCAAAGACTCACCCAGTATATACCTATACGAAATTGTTCTCTCACGTAATATTTAAAAATTGATTAACACGCTTTTGGCATAGCTTCACCTATATGCTTGCTGGTTTGTTTATTTGTAACCGACTTCTTTTAATGCGATTTTAACCCAGTTTAGACGATCAGACTTTATTAAAACTTTGTAGATTTTTCAGCAGCCGATGACAATAATAATTTGATAAGAGTATCCCATTATCCTGACTATAGGATTGCCAGGGTTAATAAATTCCGTTAGGAATCCTCTACATGAGAGTAAGAGCTATCGTGTGATCTGCGCATGCGATAAATGGAACTAAAAACGAGAAAATAAATAAAAGTCCACAGGGCTTTCCCACATTTTCATTACATAATGGATAGACCGAGGTCCGAATGCACATCTCCGATTGCATTCTCGCACGACCCCATCAATTGGCGTTACCAAGTGTAACTTCTCCCTGTGTCTCCAGCACCGTTTGCGGTCTCTCCACCCAGTCAAGGTTCAGCGGTTTCGGAGGCGAAAAGCGCGATGTGCCGCGACGCCGGAAACGAGGGTAAAAGGCGTTACGGTAAAAAAAGATTTATAATCCCACTGTTCCAGACGAAGATCCTTCGACGAAATCTATCTACGAAAACGAGGGTAATTTTTTCTCCCTGATGCGTCGTTCCAAATGGCAGATACTAGATCTACTGATATACGATCGATAGAGGGCCACTTAATTCGAGTTCCACATAGTTTAATTGATCAGGTGTATATAGAAGTGTAATATATATACAAGGTGTTTCTAGATTGGAGGTACAAATGAAAAGAGGAGATTCCTTGAGTAATGTTAAGAAAAAAAATCAGAAATCCCTGTGGACAGGAGCTTTAGCGATCTTGTTCAAACTTTGACAAATCATATCTCCGAAAGTATTGGTAAGAGTTGGGAATTATATCAATGGATTCTTATGATAGAACTTCATCATAACAGAAATTGAATTCAAACATCATAAAAGAATTTAAATTCAACACAAGTGCCAAAAATTATTAATGTAAATCCAGTAGACCAATTTTATACCCAACAAGGAACTTATCCGAGATATTCATCCCTCATATCTATGATGAACGAGATATCCATTCCTCAAATACACTCTGATGAAAATTATATTATATCAATTGAAACTTAGCCAATATTCCAGTTTTGTTTTTATTGGGGATATTCTGAACTCATTACCATTTCCATCATCATATGGATTAACTATAGGCATTAAAATATCACCGAAAAAGTATGATATCATATTATAATCCTCATAATTCTATGATAGCTGAAATGAATTCGACATGTCATGCCTCTCATAGGAAAATAAGTTGACGCTTGTATGAACACAGATCATATAATAATTCATAGATAGAATAATTATAGCATTCTGTGAAAACATATAGAAGTACGATCTAATACTGAAATGTTGAAAAATAATATCTCCGAAAGTATTAGCTTGTTAGAGTTGAAAATGATTTCAATGGATTCTTATGATGGAACTGCATCTTGAAAAAATTGGATTTGAAATTTGTAATGTAAACAAAATTTTTTTTTTTGTTACCTATTCTGAAAATTTCAAGCTATTCTAAAAATTCAACTGCCAACTAGCTCATTCCGTTCGAGAGTTAACGTGCCTACGGCCGGCCGGACAGAATGAATTTCGACCACGGATTCTTGATCAGTGAGTCGAACCAAATCGTTTAAGACCATTTTCAGCCGACAATTCGAAAATTACAGACATTTGGGCAAATTGATAAGCACTTTGTTCCGAGGAACAAGAGCGCCAAAAAGTCTCATAAACAGGGGACCACAAACGTTTCACTTTTGAGATACAGGATGTTAAAGTTTGATTTTTATTTCTATTATTATAGTATCTACACTTCACAAGATATTCAACTGAAATTTGACATAAATATTATACTTGATAATTCACACCATGTGACATGCCAATTTCGATAGCAAATCCACAAGGTGATATTTTTTCTGAAACACTGTCCCCTGTTTTCCTCCAGAACTTTATTTTTTGGTGAGCCACTGTTAATTTTAAACAAGCCCTGTAGACAGGAGCTTTGGCGCACTTGTTCAAACTTTGACACATCATATCTCCGAAATTATTGGTTTCTCAGAGTTAAGAATGATATCAATGTAAGTATTCATATGATATAACTGCATCATAAAGGAAATTCAATTCAAATAATAGTTTATTTATCAAGATTAAATTAGCAATCTGAGAATGGAAGAAATCAAATTAAAATAGTTGAAATGAATTTAACTCTCTCTTATATAACAGGATGACATGTACGAGTATGAACACAGATCATATAATAATTCTTAGATAGAATAATTATAGCATTCTGTGAAAACATAGAAGTAGGATTCATTATTGAAATTTCTGAAAATCATATCTATTCTCCGAAAGTATTAGCTTGTTAGAGTTGAAAATAATATCAATGGATTTTCATGGTGAAACTGCATCTTAAAAAAAATTGAATTTGAAATTTGTAATTGAAAAAAACATTTTTTTTCGTTACTTCGAAACCATTTGGCCGATTCTGCCCAATAACGAACTTAACCGAAATATTTATCTCCCAAACCTACCCTGAAAATTTCAACTGCACAGCTCATTCTGTTCGGGAGTTATTGTAGAAACAAAATTTAAAAATTAAAATTTTTTTTTTACACTTTACGGCAACCCGATCAATACAAATCTTCGCATGCTTATGGAGGTTATTATTCTACAATTTGATGCAATATTTCAGATAGATGGAATGATCGGTTCCGGAAATATTCATAAAAAATGTTTTTACTAAAAACGGGCATAACTCCGAAACCGCTTGGTGGATTTCGCCCGTTACCGAACTCGTCCGAAATATTTACGTTCCAAACCTACTCTGCAAATTTCAATCCTCTAACTTTTTTCGTTCGAGAGTTATCGTGTTAACGGACGGACAGCCGGACAGAATCGATTTCGACCACGAATTCTTGATCAGTGAGTCGAACTAAATTGTTTGAGACCATTTTCAGCCAAAAATTCGAAAATTACAGGCATTTGGGTCAATTTATAAGCACTCTGTTCCAAGGTACAAGAACGCCAAAAAAGTAAAAAGAATTTTTGATGTTATACTGAACTAATTTTCCTTGCACTGGTTATTTGAAGTTCTTCTGTTCCGTTCATAACTGCCTCTTCAAGTGGTGGTGTTCTCACACTGCGTGGCCTACCTGCATTAATATTTTTCATCGAAAAAGATCCAGCTTCCAAAAGACGCCTATGGATATGAGAGAACATTCGATGACCTGGCATCAATCTATTGGGATAGCGTTCTATGTGAAGACGCTGAGCTTCTCTTGAATTTCCATTTGCAAGACCATACATGAAATGCATATTATTTCGAAATTTGTGAAATTGGGCATATTTTGATATTAAAATGCAACCACCCATACTTTTCAAAACGGAAAATTTTAATTTGATGTGTCAAAACTAACAATGCATTTATTCACCACAGATTACTAACTGAATTTTTATGAAAATTTTGATATTTCTGAGGATTTTGAGAGAATCGTTCAAATTTTTTTTCTCGAAATCGGTAGCAGATACGACAAAACTACATGAGACCATAAAGTTTAGTTCATTTCTTCAAATTAACAGTGGCTCAATAAAGAAAAGTTCTGGAGGAAAACAGGGTACAGTGATGTTCCAAAAAAAATATCACCTTGTATATTTGCTATTGAAATTAGCATGTCACATGGTGTAAACTCTAAATTGTAATATCTATGCCAAATTTCATTTGAATATCTTGTGAAGTGTAGATACCATGAGAAAAAAAACTTGAAAAAAATTCAAATTTTAACGAAACGTTTGACTTTTTTTTCTTGAAATTACTTAAGGAATCTCCTCTCTTCGTTTGTACCTCCAATTCAGGACCCTATATAAAAATTTCGTTCGTTCTTTTGAAAACAACCAGAAAAAACCTCAAGGAAATTTATACTTCCGACTCATTTCTAATGATAAACATAAAACATGAAATTTTAGAAATAAGCAACAGCAGTAGTATTTAAGTCACTAAATTGGGTATTGATGGTATCACATGCGCGCAAAAATTATTGGAAAATACCGTAGATACTGTATATAGAAGAAGCGGGATTTTATATCTCAACTCACCTTTCTGTTCTTCATCCTCCGAATCTTCAAAAACCTTGCATTCTACATTAAGAGGACTGCTGGCTCTTCCTGAAATGCTGTGTCTCAGGTGGGCTATATGTTTGGCCAGAATTTTTCCACTCCTTTCGCTTCCTAAGAAAACAGAAAGTAACAACCGAATTTCAAAAGCATTATTCGTACATTATTATTAATTTATTCATTCTGATTTCTCCATTTGACAGAAGTCGATGTTCCAGTCGATGTCAACTCTGGGTAATGGCGCAAATATTCCAATATAAGAAGTAACAGTACATATTTGTATTTAATGGAAAAGAGTTATTGGGATATTCCACAAAAGGGACAGGAAAAAACATTTCGTTGATACTTGGCGACACGTGTTTCAGCTTCTTTCCATCTTTCGCTTCGTTGCCTTGCCCTGAAGAAGCCAATAAGCGGAAACGCATGTTGGAAAGTATATCAACAACATGTTTTGCTCTGCTACTTTTGCGGAATATCCCAATATATAGATTTTCAAATTTTTAGTATTTTCATTACCTTTATACACAATAAGTGAGTTAAATGAATATTTATTCATTTCCTTTTCACAAAATTGAATTGCAATGGGACAATTTTATATAACTCACTCATGATTCAAAACAAATATCCTGAATGCTAACAAATAAATAACACGAGCTTTTAAAATGATTCAATTATTCCGACAGTTCAGCAGCTTCCTATCAATTTTAGCACGTATGTTCTGGGGAACAACGCATTATCATTTTACCCAAATGTCTGTAATTTTCGAATTTTTCGCCGACAATGGTATCAAACGATTGGGTTCGACTCCCTGATCAAGAATTCGAGGTCAAATTTTATTCTGTCCGGCCGGCCGTCCGTTGCCACGATAACGTTAATGAGCATAATCGGCCCAACGGTTTCCGAGTAATAATTTTGTTTTCAACCAATACAAGTCTGATCCAATTGAAACTTGGTGGGTAGTTGTATAATGTAAAATGGGTTCAAGCCCTGTGGACAGGAGCTTTCTGGCGCTCTAGTTCAAACAGACAAATTATATCTCCGAAAGTATTGGTTTCTCAGAGTTGGGAATTATATCAATGTATTCATATGATAGAACTGCATCCTAAAGGAAATTCAATTCAAATAATAGTTTATTTATCAAGATTAAATGAGCAATCATGAGAATGAGAAAAGCACCATGGAAGAAATCAAATTAAATCTGGCCAATTTTGCCCAATAACGAACTTAACCGAGATATTCATCTCCCTAAACTACTCTGAAAATTTCAACTACCTACCTCATTCCGTTCGAGAGTTATATCTATGTCTATGGATGAAAAGCAGTCTCCCTACTCTCAGATCTCTTACTTCATGTTCAGTTCCGAAATGTAAGAATTTTCTGAGAAAAACTAATTTCGGAGCAAACAACTGAGATTTTTCTCACTTCGCTCACAATTCTTCGATTGATTAGATAATCTGTCAGGAACATCATTTGACATTATGACAATTCATATTCATACATAGAATAATATCATTCTGTGAGAACGTTGAAATACGATTTATTATTGAAATTTTGAAAAATCATATCTCCGAAAGTATTAGCTTGTTAGAGTTAAAAATGATATGAATGGATTCTTATGATAAAACCTCTTATTAAAAAAAATTTAATTTGGAATTTGTTTCGTAAAAAAAAAAATTTTTTTTTGTTACTCCGAAACCATCTGTCCGATTTTGCCCAATAACGAACTTAGCCGAGATATTTATCCCCCAAACCTACTCTGAAAATTTCAACTCTCTAGCTCATTCCGTTCGAGAGTTATCGTGCCTACGGCCGGCCGGACCGGCCGGCCGGACCGGCCGGACCGGCCGGCCGGACAGAATGAATTCCGACCACGGATTCTTGATCAGTGAGTCGAACCAAATCGTTTAAGACCATTTTCATCGAAAAATTCGAAAATTACAGACATTTGGGCAAATTGATAAGCACTCAGTTCCGAGGAACTAGAGCGCCAAAAATAACGACTTTTGTGAAATTTTGTGGGAATCGTATCACTAGAAAATTTAAAAAAAAATTATATCTCCGAAAGTATCGGTTTCTCAGAGTTGGGAATTATATCAATGTATTCATATGATAGAACTGCATCCTAAAGGAAATTCAATTCAAATAATAGTTTATTTATCAAGATTAAATGAGCAATCATGAGAATGAGAAAAGCACCATGGAAGAAATCAAATTAAATCTGGCCAATTTTGCCCAATAACGAACTTAACCGAGATATTCATCTCCCTAAACTACTCTGAAAATTTCAACTACCTACCTCATTCCGTTCGAGAGTTATATCTATGTCTATGGATGAAAAGCAGTCTCCCTACTCTCAGATCTCTTACTTCATGTTCAGTTCCGAAATGTAAGAATTTTCTGAGAAAAACTAATTTCGGAGCAAACAACTGAGATTTTTCTCACTTCGCTCACAATTCTTCGATTGATTAGATAATCTGTCAGGAACATCATTTGACATTATGACAATTCATATTCATACATAGAATAATATCATTCTGTGAGAACGTTGAAATACGATTTATTATTGAAATTTTGAAAAATCATATCTCCGAAAGTATTAGCTTGTTAGAGTTAAAAATGATATGAATGGATTCTTATGATAAAACCTCTTATTAAAAAAAATTTAATTTGGAATTTGTTTCGTAAAAAAAAAAATTTTTTTTTGTTACTCCGAAACCATCTGTCCGATTTTGCCCAATAACGAACTTAGCCGAGATATTTATCCCCCAAACCTACTCTGAAAATTTCAACTCTCTAGCTCATTCCGTTCGAGAGTTATCGTGCCTACGGCCGGCCGGACCGGCCGGCCGGACCGGCCGGACCGGCCGGCCGGACAGAATGAATTCCGACCACGGATTCTTGATCAGTGAGTCGAACCAAATCGTTTAAGACCATTTTCATCGAAAAATTCGAAAATTACAGACATTTGGGCAAATTGATAAGCACTCAGTTCCGAGGAACTAGAGCGCCAAAAATATCAAAAAACAAAAATGGGTTCAAGCCCTGTGGACAGGAGCTTTCTGGCGCTCTAGTTCAAACAGACAAATTATATCTGGTATTGGTTTCTCAGAGTTGTGAATTATATCAATGTATTCATATGATATCACTGCATCATAAAGGAAATTCAATTCAAATAATGGTTTATTAGATAAGTAATAATAAATTACCTTGTAATCGATCAAAAATTTCCTGATCTACGTTCACCAAACTACAGAATTATGCTTTCAATATTTACGTAATATTTTCAAACATTTTCGGTTGAGGTCCCCGTTGCATCGCTAAAATACGAGTATTTCAACCCCAATATTTTTGAAGTTACAATATTCCCTTCTGTCAAGTTGACATTATGAGAATTCATAGATAGAATAATAACTAGTGGGCCCGCAGATCTACCTAGCCAGTAGACCTACATTTTTCCGGTAGATCTACATTTTTCCGGCAGATCTACATTTTTCCGGTAGATTTACATTTTTCCGATAGATCTACATTTTCCGGTAGATCTACATTTTTCCGAGACTTCCTCAGACACACACACACAGAAAGTTTCAACGAAATCGGTCCGGTCGTTCTCGAGAGTCTATAAACCGAACACAGTGCTATCTACCGAGTTCCTATTGTGACTCTGAGGCCCATTCAAATACGCACACAAAGTTTAATCGAAATCGTTCGAGCCGTTCCCTATAGATCGATCGGGGCGCCCCTACAGGATGCTATTGTGAATCAGAGATACGCCGAAAGAAAATCACAGAGTTTCATCAAAATCGATCCGCCTGTTTCCGAGTTCCTATACATCGATTTTAGCGCCCCCTACAGGGTCCAATTGTGAATCTGAGCCGCCTTGGGTTCCACTGAAATACATACACGTAAAGTTTCGGAGTTGACATATTTCTTAAGACACCCTGTATAGCAGCGGTTATCATTTCGCAACGGTTTTACAAAGTTGAGAATTCTCCTCGCGATAGAAATCTCGAAGTGACATTTTACTTAAAACGCTTGCATTTGAAAATAATCGATGCCGCGAGGAAATGAACACCCTGTATAGTAATGGTTTATTTCCAACGATGTATGCCTCGAAAGTATATTTTCCAACACGAATGAATGAAATGGTATGTTCATAGCGTTAAAAACAGCAATCTGCAATTGACATTAAAAGAAAAACACCCTGTATAGAGATTTCCGAAAAATACATTATAAGAATCCATCCAAGGTTCCTATTTAGATAACGGTTTGTTTGTGGCACGAATCAATTCAATCGTGGCAAATTGTGCCGTGAAAAAAAGAACACCCCGTATAGTAATGGTTTATTTTCAGCGATATATGCTCAGAAAAAAAAAAGGAAAACACCCTTACTTAAAGTCGGCAGATATACCGTTATTCGAAGTTAATATTGCGATAAAAATTGAAAAAAAAACACGAAAAAGTATAATTCCCTTGATGGGCTTCGAACCCGCCTTCCCTCGTCCGAAACCGAGATATCCACTATCTATACATCTACACTATCGGACTCCTCGAAGGATCCTCTCGATCTCCGGTATTAGAATAAAACGTCGGTACTAACCGCGGATAGATATTCTTAATTTTCACTTTTCGACATAAAATCGCCACATGGAGGTTTATTTGACCGTTTTTTACCCTTATCTTCGCTTCTCGTCAACGTTCAGTCCCGAAAACTGCCTAGAACGGCCATTTCGTTGCGAAAAATTTCCCGCACCCCGTCTAACGGATTCATTTTGACGTTTCTCAGACAGACTTTTAGCAAGGAAAATTCCCGAGGTCGGAACTTCGAGAACTTGTATCGATTTAGTTGACATTATGAGAATTCATACATAGAATAATAATTATATCAATCTGTGAAATACGATCTACATTGAAATTTTAAAAAATCATATCTCCGAAAGTATTAGCTTGTTAGAGTTGAAAATGATATGAATGGATTCTTATGATAAAACTGCTTATTAAAAAAAATTTGATTTGGAATTTGTTTCGTAAAAAAATTTTTTTTTTTTTGTTACTCCGAAACCGTCTGTCCGATTTTGCCCAATAACGAACTTAGCCGAGATATTTATCCCCCAAACCTACTCTGAAAATTTCAACTCTCTAGCTCATTCCGTTCGAGAGTTATCGTGCCTACGGCCGGCCGGACCGGCCGGCCGGACCGGCCGGACCGGCCGGCCGGACAGAATGAATTTCGACCACGGATTCTTGATCAGTGAGTCGAACCAAATCGTTTAAGACCATTTTCATCGAAATATTCGAAAATTACAGACATTTGGGCAAATTGATAAGCACTCAGTTCCGAGGAACTAGAGCGCCAATAGTATTTATGTCACCATAACCTGAGAACAGAAAGAGATACCGACTTGAAATTTTCGGGTAAGGTTGTGCACCTGGGTGGGACATTTGAGTTTGTTTATAGGTATAATCGGCCAAACAGTTTTGGAGTTATAGCCGTCTGAAATTTGGTGGTTATTTCCTCAATAACTCGAAAAATATAAACCCGATCCAATTCAAACATGGTCGTCAGTTGTAGAATGCAAACGCCAAAATTCTTACAAAATTTCGTGAGGAGTATAATTCGAAAATTTTTTAAAAATCATTGAAAATCATTGAAAAAAATTCTATATATCAGAAACTATACGTCCGACATCGCTGAAATTTCGCGAGAGCCTTCAAAACCTAACTTTACTGCCAAGTATCAAGTTTGAACACGATCGGATCTATATTGTTGGGGATCCGAGCAGCCTTGTGTGCGCTGGATGGGTGACCGTTGCCTCGATAACTTTCGAACGAAAGCAGATAGGGACTTGCAATTTTCAGGGTAGGTTGCACATCCCAATGGGATAGATAAGTGCGTTTTTGGGCTTAATCGGTCCATCTGTTCCGGAGTTATACCCACCTAGAATATTATTTCCTCGATAACTCAAAAACAAAATAGACCCGATATAATTGAAGCTTGGTAACTAGTTGTAGAATATCGACATAAAGGCGTGTGTGAAATTTTGTGAGAACCGTAGGTACCCCCAGAAAATGTTTGAAAATTATGAAAAAAAAAATTGGTTCAAGTACTGACGTGAAGTCAGGAGCTTTTGCGCGTATGTTCTATTGACCATTCTCCTGTATTGGACTATCTTAATCAAATTAAGAGTGTCCAATATAGGAGAATGAACAATAAACATACGAGCAATTTGTTTTTTGCTCGCACGTACATATAATTAGTTGTTTATCGTTTTGACGTTTAAAAATGACATTAATCAATGCATAGCACAAAGGTAAGTTGACGTGTATTCACTCAGTGAAATTTATATTTTTTAATTCATTAGTGAATGAAATTATTTTTATTATTTAAATTCTCATCGAAATGGGATATTTTTATTACACTATCGAAATTAAATATTTTTATTATTTGAATTTCCATCAAAATGGGATAAAATTTTGTGTACATCACGTGAGTTAAGAATTATTATTCCTTAAACATTAATTTAACTCACTGCTTGCACAAATAACTATGTATTATACGTGTGAGCAAAAAAAAAAGCTGCTGAACTGTTAATTAAATTCTGTATAAGCACTAATTATTTGGCAGCGTTCAAGATATTCTGTTATAAATCATAAGTGAATAGTATATTGCCTTAAAAATGAAATTATATAATTATATTTCGAGTAAACGAAATTGCATCAAGTACATGCAATACAAATTTAGAAAAGTAAATTGATAGGAATTTTACTAATATTAACAATATATTATTATGCATGTATTAGTTAAGATCTTACCAACCTGCGTTGTTCTCAAAGTCCTGCGTCGTCAAGTCGCAGAGTTCCTGTCCGGATCCTGGAAACCGTGCTGGATCCGGCTTGGGAGCCAGACCAAATTTCCGGGAACACCAGGCCAGCCAAGACGCGATGTGAACGGAAGACCACTCGAACGGATCTGAGAATTTTCAGAGAGGTTGATATTAATCACTTCGGAATCATTCCGAAAACAATGCGCCAACTTGTTCTTTCAGAGAATTCCATCGAGGACAACTCGCCGAAAGTGTGATTATTCGGAGATAATCGATTCATTGAATTTTCGATTAAACTCCTGAGAAATCGAACAGGTACCTATATCAGTAAACTTTTAACAGTACATACAAACATAGGAAACGTACTGGCATATAACGATGTTATTGCGAATTTTCTCTATTTCAGTATCGTAATGAGTTCATTACAGTACTAAAAACAGTGCTGTAATGAACTCATTCCCGCATTGTTTCTAGTTATTGCGCGTATGTTCTGGGGAACATCGCGTTTTCATTTTGCCCAAATGTCTGTAACTTTCGAATTTTTTCACGAAAATGACTCCCCAATGAAGAATTCGAGGTCAAATTTGATTCTGTCCGGCCGGCCGTCAGGCCGTTGCCACGATAACTTGAGAACGGAAAGAGCAAGCGACTTGAAATTTTCAGAGTACGTGGCGCATCCCAATACGACGGATAAGGTCGTTAATGGGCATAATCGGCCAAATAGTAATAATTTTGTTTTCAACCAATATAAATCCGATCGAATTGAAACTTGGTGAGTAGCTGTTTAATATGAACCTAAGCACGGTTGTGAAATTATGTGAGAATCGTATCGCTAGAAAATTATTAAAAAATATTTTTGTTGTCACGATATCTTGAGAACGGAAAGAGATAGCGGCTTGAAGATTTCAGGTTAGGTTGGGCATCCGAATGCGACATTTGAGTTTGATTATAAGTATAATCGGCCAAAAGGCTTAAAAGTTAGAGCCATCTGAAATTTGGTTGTTTTTTGTTCCTCATTAACTCGAAAAATACAAAACCGATTGAATTCAAACATGGTTATTAGTTGTAGAATGCCAACGCAAAAATTCTTGCGAAATTTCGTGAGGATAGTATTTGTAAAAAATTTTTAAAAAATCATTGAAAATTGAAAAAAAAAATCTATATATCAGTGACTATTCGTCTGAAATTGCTGAAATTTTGCAAGAGCCTTTAGATCATAACTCTACTGCCAAGTTTCAAGTTTTAACACGTCTAGTTAAATATTGTTGGAGATTCGAGCAGCCTTGTGTGAGTTCAGTAGATGGGTGACCGTTGCCTCGATAACTTTCGAACGAAAGGAGATAGGGGCTTGCAATTTTCAGGGTAGGTTGCGTATCCGAATGGGAGAGTTCATTTCATTTTTGGGCATCATCAGTCAAACGGATTCCGAGATAAACCCACCTGGAATATTATTTCCTTGATAACTCAAAAAATAAAGATTCGATCGAATTGAAGCTTGGTAACTAGTAGTAGAAAATCAACATAAAGAAGTGTTTTGTAAGAACCGTAGGTACCTACCCCTAATATTTGTAATGTAAATTTTCGTGCTACAAAAAATTGTTAATTAACTAATGGATAACTATTTGAAAAATTGCGATAAACATTCTTGGACCACAGATTATTGTTCATTGATCTATCCTGAAGACGCCTGATTTTTTTAAATTATTTATTTTCTTATTTAATAAGTTTAAATAATATTTATTCACCAAAGGTACGAAGGCGGCGAGGCTTGCACAAGCCGGAGTACCCGTTTTCGGGTGTATTTTCAACCCCCTAGGAAAATTATAAATATTGGTACTACAGTTCCGGCTGTCTAGACTTTTTATTAGTGCGGCCTTAGCACTTTCTCAAAAACTATCTACATGCCATTCCGAATCGAATGACCTCAATCATAATTTTCGGAGAATACGCAAAAATTTTGACCCAAAAAGCACTTGTTCACTAGACTATTATGCCCACTAAAGAACTTAACCGTCGCATTCGAATGCGTCAACTACCCTGAAAATTTCAAGATTCACGCTTTCTTTCAGATCGAAAGTAATCGTGGCAGCGCCCAGCCGGACATAATAAAATTATGCCTCTAATTCTTCATCGGTGAGTTGAACCTATAATCGTTTGAGACCATTCGAAAATTAAGATGCAGTTTCATCATAAGAATCCATTGTTATCATTTTCAACTCAAACAAGCGAATACTTTCGGAGATATGATGTTTCAAAGTTTCAATAATACATCGTAAGTTCTATGTATTCACAGAATGTGAACACACAATCTGTCTGTGATCACTATTCATAAAAAGGATTAATTCGATTCTTGAATTTGTGAACATATACAAAACTGTTTTGATGTAGTTTATGGCCATAGGAAAGAAGAACATAATGGAATCATCAAAAGAAATTACTGTTCGTTTACCACTGGAGGTTAATATTACCTTTTACTTCCTTAAGTAGTGAGACCATGTTCCTACTTATATACAGTATTTTCATGATGTTGCTAGCAAAAAAATACTGAAATATGGATCTATATTTGTGTATCGATCATTTTTTCTTGAGTTAAGGTTCGTAATACAGAAAAGAATGTGTTAGTGGTATGAACTATTAAATTTTAAATTATGAAAAGAGGATAGTATTTCATTAATATATTTTGAACTATTAAAATAATTTGTTCGTAAGCCTCTACCTATTCAAATATCAGGAATAAATGGACAATCTGCTATGATTGTCTCCAGCCTTGCTCTAGACATTTCGATGATACTTTCCTTAGGTATTTCGAGTTGTGAAAACTATGCACCGAGTGTAAGTTGCAACAACCCATTCCACGAGGTTGAATAATTGCAGATTGCTCATTTAATATTGATAAATAAATTTAATGACAATTTTTGAAGATAATGACAATTTTTGAAGATAATGACAATTTAAGAAGATAATGACAATTTTTGAAGCATTTTTTTTTAAACGACACTTTTTTTAAATTTAATTTATTTCATGATGCATTTCTATCATAGGAATCCATTGATATAATTCCCAACTCTGAGAAACCAATTCCTCGGAGATATAATTTGTCTGTTTGAACAAGACCGCCAAAAAGCTCCTGTCCACAGAGCTTGAACCAATTTTTTTTCTTGAATCTCTTCGTTTGTATCTCCAATTCAGGAACACCCTGTATAATATTTGTTAATAATTTTCTTCTTATTTTCTAGTGATATGATCCTCACGACATTTTACATATGTTTTTGTGTGGGTATTCTACAATTAGTTACTAAGTTTCAATTCGATCGGATCTGTATTGATTGAAAACAAAATTGGTATAGGTACTCGGAAACCTTTATCGGCTTATTAGCAGCCTATTAACGAACTCAACCGTCGCATTCGGATGCGTCACCTACCCTGAATATTTCAAGTCTCTATTTCTTCCCATTCTCAAGTTATCGTGGCAATGGCCAGCCGGACATTCTTGATCAGTGAGTCGAACCAAATCGTTTGAGACCATTTTCATCGAAAAATTCGAAAATCACAGACATTTGGGCAAAATGATATAGCACGCTGTTCCGAGGAACATTCGCCTTCCCAGAATTCGATAATCTTATCAAAGCTCACCTGAGGGAACTTCCACTTCCGTTCCTGCAACATTTGAATCGCCGTCATCGGCGTCTCTTTTGGCCATGTCCCGGTATTCACCTCTTTCGTCGTCCGACGGTGACAGCACCACCGACGATGTCGAAATCCCGGCACAAGAAACTTCGTTCGGAAAATTCCCAGCACCATTATCACTGACCGAATCGCTTTCCTGACTCGAAATCGACGGTGATTTGATGTTCAGACACAACTCGGCCTCTTTGAGGATGACGTCCATCTCTGATTCTTTGCCGAGGAGTTCGGAAAACGTGTTGCAAACGGATTGTACACTTCCGACGCTTCGTGGAGAGCACGTGCCAGCTTCTTCGGTTGACGTATCGCTGACACTTCGGGCCATATGTTTAGAGCCGGACGACGGTAAATTGAAAAAATCCGCGAAATATTCGTTCTTCGATTGTTGAACCTCGTAAAAACTGCCTCCGCTGGTGTTAAATCTTCGCGGCTTTCCGCAGGAAGCTTCTTCCGTAAGCACATCTTCGTCTTCTTCCGTCGCATCGTACGTTTTAACGTTTTTCCGATTTTCATCACCCATAGTTCCATGGTCTCGAGGTTCTATGCTGAAAGGGCCCGGTACCGACGTTTGAACGCGTCCGGACGTACTGAAACCTATTTGATCGAAATGATGATCGGAAAAAATCTCGTTGGGAGGCTGAGTGCGTTGAGTCACGACGGGACCGGATGAATCACGATGGATCCGTTTCCCGAGAATCTTCGCGACCGTTTTTCTCGCTTCCGGCAGATGTGACGGTGCGATTTTCGAAATTTCGCCGTTTCCTCGATGGACTAATCGGAAAGTTGGTTGCGTGGTGCCCGGTCGCGTACTGGCGACGTAGGCGCCGAGGTTAGATGCACCGGCTGGTCGGACGGCGAGCTGATTCATTGAGCAATTTCTGGGAAAAAATGATTTCGGTTAGTATGATCTTCGGCGGGCGTTCATTCTTAGGAATCGAGAGTTGGGTAAAACCCAACATTGGATGCGTTCACTCTTTCGTTCGTACACTTAACTGCGACTATCGTCGCTCCACGGAATTCTCTATCTCAGCTCTATGCCTCGATAAAAGTAGTCATAGAAAAATTCATCTAATTGTAACGTCCAATTATAAATATTTTATTTATTTGTAGATCGATGTTTAAAAATTGGTTCAAGCACTGCCGTGAAGTCAGGAGATTTTGCGCGTATGTTCTATTGTCCATTCTCCTGATGTATTGGAAACTCTCAATCATGAGAATGGACTATAGAATTCACCATCATGGTAAATTCGATTGAGAGTGTCCAATACAGGAAAAGGGACAATAAAGCATACACGCAAAAACTCCTAGATAGATAGATAGATACATTATTGGTGAGTTACAACAAAATCGTTTTCACAAGTCAAGAAATAGATCATAAATCCCAGCTGTGGGATGCACAGACAGGTAAAAGCAACAAATTGGCAACAAACAAACACTCATAAAAAATCTGTGTCATTTATCGTCATCTTATTAAATTCCTCAAGTGAATAAAAGGCCCTCTGAGTCAAAAACTTGATGAGTTTTGTCTTGAGCTGCTTAGTTGGCAGGTTCCTGGCCCCACCAGGAAGTTTATTAATGAGGGATACCCCACAGAACACGGGAACTCGCTGTGATTTCCTCAATCTAAGAAAGTCTTTCCATATGAGGGATTTACCTCTTATGTCATGATTATGTATTTCCGATTGGACACGAAAAATCATCTCTCCTGTCATGGATATATAATATATTTTCTAATATATAAATCGAAGGGAGAGTGAGAAGATTTAGGATTTTGAAGGTATTCTTGCAGCAGTCCCGATAAGAGAAACCACCCTGGATCCTGACTGCTCACCTTTGTAAACTGAAGATTGTGTAAACTGACACTAGCTTAACGTCAGTGCTTGAACCAATTTTTTTTTCCGTAATTTTTTGCGCGTATGTTCTGGGGAACATCGCGTTATCATTTTGCCCAAATGTCTGTAACTTTCGAATTCTTTGCCGAGAATGGTCTCAAACGACTAGGTTCAACTTACTGATGAAGAATTTGAGGTCAAATTGGATTCTGTCCGCCCGGCCGTTGCCACGATAACTTGAGAACGGAAAGAGATAGCGACTTGAAATTTTCAAGGTAGGTGGCGTATTCCAATCGGACGGACAAGTTCGTTAATGGGCATAATCGGCCCAATGGTTTCCGAGTAATAATTTTGTTTTCAACCAATATAAATCCGATCGAATTTAAACTTGGTGAGTAGTTGTAGAATATGAACCTAAGAACGTTTGTGAAATTTTGTGAACATCGTATCGATAGAAAATTTTTAAAAATTATTAAAAAATATTATTTACGTCACGATAACCAAAGAACGGAAAAAGATAGCGAATTGAAATTTTGTGGTTAAGGTTGAGAATCTTAATGAGCCATTTGAGTTTGTTTGTAGGCATAATCGACAAAACGGTTTTGGAGTTATACCCATCTGAAATTTGGTAGTTATTTCCTCAATAACTCGAAAAATACAAAACTGATCCAATTCAAACATGATCATTAGTTGTAGACTGGCAACGCGAAAATTCTTGCAATATTTTACGAGGATCGTATAACTAGAACATTTTTGAAAAATCATAGAAAATTATTGAAAAAAATTTCTATATATCAGGAACTGTTCGTCCGATATCGCTGAAATTTTGCAAGATCCTTCAGAACCTAACTCTACTACCAAGTTCTAAGTTTGAACATGATCGGATCTATATTGTTGGAGATCCGAGCAGCCTTGTGTGAGTACAGTAGCTGGATGGGTGAGCGTTGCCTTGACAACTCTCGAACGAAAGGAGATATACTCCATTCACTTTTATAAAGTCTCCCGGTTGGCCATGATTTAGGTCTATCACGTTTTTGTAACTAAAACAAAGGCAGGTTGGCACTTCTGAAATATCGTCAAGGTCAAAACAATTCTCTGAGACGTTGCCAATGTCTACTCTAAACAATCAACATAATGTTCCTTCTTAGACAAGATATAACTGTGATATTATCGCAGATCATTATCTTCGAATAATCTGCAATAGGAAAACTCCATTCTTTCTTAGGACTCTCCAATGAAATTACTTATTATTAATGTAGGCTTATATATTGACAATTCCGAAAAGTGGGGAACTCCATATAATAATAGGTACGCTGTTCGTTTAGAAATTTTCCTGCCGGGTTATTCAGGTACTTTTATTCTTTTTTCAAATGAACTATCACGAAGTAACAGACTACTGTATCCATTATTTTCCATTATAATTTCAACACTTGATTCTTGATTCTTGATTTCCGTAAAAGAAAATAGCATAACTGAGTATTCAAATCAGTTTATATACATGAAATATTGCCATAGTAACAGATGAAAAAATTTCTTCAACATTCGCCAGGTCTTTTGGAATTGTGTAATTCACTAATATCTTCTCAATTTAATTATTTTTCCCATGAAAATTCACATTGTGAAAAATTCGTAATTACTACGACTTCTATGTAGGAAGGACAACGTTGCATAGTTATCTGACAGGAAAATGAGCATAACCTAACATTTTCAAAATATACACTGTGAAATGTGTCAAAATTTCATGGCCAACCGGGAGACTTTATAAATGTGAATGCAGTATAGGTACTTGCAATTTTCAGGATAGATTGCACATATGAATGTGAGAGTTAAGTTCACTGTTGGCCATAATCAGCCCAACGATTTCGGAGTCATACCCATCTGGAATATTATTTCCTCGATAACTCAAAAAATATAAACTCGATTGAATTGAAGCTTGGTAACTAGTTGAATAGAATATCGACATAAAGACGTGTGTAAAATTTTGTGGAGACCGTACCACTAGAAAATTTTAAAAAAATTACGAAAAAATATTATGTATCTCATGATTCCTTAAGAACGGAAAGAAATGCGACTTGCAGTTTTCAGGGTAGTTTACGCATCTGAATACGACATTAAAGTTCGTTAACTAGCATAATCGGCCAAATATTTTTGGAGTTATGTCAATCTGAAATTTGGTTGTTATTTCCTCTATAACTCAAAAAATGCAGATTCGATCCAATTACAATATGTTTATTAGTTGTAGAATACCAACGCGAAAATTCTTGTAAAATTTCGTTAGGATCGTAGCACTACAAAATTTTAAAAAAATCATTGAAACAAAAAATTGGTTCAAGCACTGACGTGAAGTCAGAAGATTTTGCGCGTATGTTCTCTTGTCCATTCTCCTGTATTGGACACTCTTAATCGAGTTTACCACGGTAAATTTGGAGTGTCTAATACAGGAGAACAGACAATGGAATTCATCATAGTGAATTCGATTAAGAGTGTTCAATAAAGGAGAATGGATAACAGAACATACGCGCAAAAGCTTCTGACTTCACGTCAGTGCTTGTTCAAATCTTGTAGCGGTACGGTTCTCACAAAATTTTACACACGTCTTTATGTCGATATTATACAATTTGTTAACAGGCTTCAATTTGATCGAGTTTATTTTTTGGCGCTCTAGTTCCTCGGAACTGAGTGCTTATCAATTTGCCCAAATGTCTGTAATTTTCGAATATTTCGATGAAAATGGTCTTAAACGATTTGGTTCGACTCACTGATCAAGAATCCGTGGTCGAAATTCATTCTGTCCGGCCGGTCCGGCCGGCCGTAGGCACGATAACTCTCGAACGGAATGAGCTAGAGAGTTGAAATTTTCAGAGTAGGTTTGGGGGATAAATATCTCGGCTAAGTTCGTTATTGGGCAAAATCGGACAGATGGTTTCGGAGTAACAAAAAAAAAAATTTTTTTTATGAAACAAATTCCAAATTAAATTTTTTTTAATAAGAAGTTTTATCATAAGAATCCATTCATATCATTTTTAACTCTAACAAGCTTATACTTTCGGAGATATGATTTTACAAAATTTCAATAATAAATCGTATTTCAACGTTGTCACAGAATGAAATTATTCTATGAATTGTCATAATGTCAAATGATGTTCCTGAGACATTATCTAATCAATCGAAGAATTGGGAGCGAAGTGAGAAAAATCTCAGTTGTTTGCTCCGAAATTAGTTTTTCTCAGAAAATTCTTACATTTCGGAACTGAACATGAAGTAAGAGGTCTGAGAGTAGTGAGACTGCTTTTCATCCATAGACATAGATATAACTCTCGAACGGAATGAGGTAGGTAGTTGAAATTTTCAGAGTAGTTTAGGGAGATGAATATCTCGGTTAAGTTCGTTATTGGGCAAAATTGGCCAGATTTAATTTGATTTCTTCCATGGTGCAGTTCTCATTCTCATGATTGCTCATTTAATCTTGATAAATAAACTATTATTTGAATTGAATTTCCTTTAGGATGCAGTTCTATCATATGAATACATTGATATAATTCCCAACTCTGAGAAACCAATACTTTCGGAGATATAATTTGTCTGTTTGAACTAGAGCGCCAGAAAGCTCCTGTCCACAGGGCTTGTCTTAATTTTTTTTTTTTTTTTAGTTATCGAGGAAATAATATTCCAGATGCATATAACTCCGAAACCGTTGGTCCTATTATGGCCAACAGCAAACTTAACTCTCCCATTCAGACGTACAACCTACACTGAAACTTGCAAGTTCCTATCTCCTTTCGTTCAAGAGTTATTGAGGGAACGGTCACCTATCCAGCTACTGAACTCACACAAGGCTGCTCGATTCTCCAACAATATAGATCCGATCGTGTTCAAACTTAGTAGTAGAATTAGGTTCCGAAGGATCTCGCAAAATTTCAGCGATGTCGGATGAATAGTTTCTGATATGTAGAATTTTTTTCAATGAGTTTTTAAAAATTTTCTAGTTATACGATCCTCACGAAAATTTTCAAGAATTTGTGCGTTGGTATTCTACAACTAATAACCATGTTTGAATTAGATCGGTTTTATATTTTTCGAGTTATCGAGAAAATAACAACCAAATTTCTGTTGGGTATAACTCCAAAACCGTTTGGCCCGATTATGCTTATAAACAAACTAAAGTATCACAGTCAGATGCACAACCTAACCCGAAAATTTCAAATTGCTATCTCGTTCCGTTCTTAAGTTATCGTGACATAAAAAATATTTTTTTAAATTTTCTAGCGATACGATTCTCAGAAAATTTCACAAACATACTTAGGTTTATATTCTACAACTGCTCACCAAAATTTAATCCGATTTGATTTATATTGGTTGAAAACAATATTATTACTTGGAAGCCATTGGGCCGATTATGCCCATTAACGAACTTGTCCGTCGCATTGGATGGGATGCGCCATCCGCCCTGAAAATTTCAAGTCGTTAGCTCTTTCCGTTCTCAAGTTATCGTGGCAACGGCTGGCCGGACGGAATCAAATTTGACCTCGAATTCGTCATCGGGGAGTCGAACCAAATCGTTTGATGCCATTTCGTCAAAAAATTCGAAAGACATTTGGGCAAAATGATAACGCGATGTTCCCCAACGCGCAAAAATGGTACAAGCACTGACGTAAAGTCAGGAGCTTTTGTGCGCATGTTCTATTGTCTACTCACCTCTATTGGACACTCTTCTACGAATTTAGCATCGATCTATACTGTTTTCCAGCTTTTATAATATATAAATACATTTCATACCATTTTAATGACAGACTTCAGAAGAAAAACATCTATGATCACATAATTTTAATTCTTAATATGTATTCTATTGGAATTGAAATATAAAAAAAATTATGCCTCAAGTATATTATATATTGTTGTAGGGGGTAACGTTGCACTGCGACCTTAAGGTCTATTGTGCCCCCCCCCCCCTCCCGTCACAGCTGTCGATGTCATCAGGCCTCAAGTAACTCCAGGATATACGATATTCACGAAATTCCGAGAAAATTTGTGGGTCGCCATTCTACAAGTAATCACCGAGTTTTAATTGGACCAGATTTGTATATTTTGAGTTATAGAGGAAATAACAACAAAATTTCAGATAAGTATAACTCCAAAACAATTTGGCTGATTATGCCAATTAACGAACTTAATGTCGCATTAGGATGCGCAATATACCCTGAAAATTGCAAGTCGCTATCTCTTTCCGTTCTCAAGTTATCGTGACATACATAATATTCTTTCGTATTTTTTTTTATTATCTAGTGGTACGTCCTCACACAATTTCACACATGTCTTCATCCGATATTCTATAACTAGTTACCAAGCTTCGATTCGATCGTGTCCGTATTTTTTGAGTTATCGAGAAAATAATATTCCAGATGGAAATGACTCCGAATTATGCCCAACAACGCACTTAACTCCCCCATTCGGATGCGCCACCTACCCTGAAAATTGCAAGTTCCTATCTCTTTTCGTTCAAAAGTTATCGAGGCAACGGTTACCCATCCAACTACTGAACTCACCCAAGGCTGCTCGGGTCTCCAACAATATAGATCCGATCGTGTTCAAATTTGGAACTTGGCAGTGGAGTTAGTTTTTGAAGGCTCTTGCAAAATTTCAGCGATGTTGGGCTAATAGTTTCTGATATTGGTAAGTATTGAATTTTTTTTCAATGATTGTTTAAAAATTTTCTAGTGATACGATGCTCACCAAATTTTGCGAGAATTTTTGTATCGGCATTCTACAACTAGTAACCATGTTTGAATTGGATCGATTTCGTATTTTTCGAGTTATTGCGGAAATAACAACCAAATTTCAGATGGGTTTAACTCCAAAACCATTTGGCCGATTATGCCTATTAACGAATTCAAATGTCGCATTCAGATGCACTCTCTACTCTAAAAACTGCGAGTCGCTATCTCTTTCCGTTCTCAGGTTATCATGACATACATAATATTTTTTAATAATTCTACAACTACTTACCGAGTTTCAATTCGATCTGATTTGTGTTGATGTTGCGATGTTCCCCGGAACATGCGCGCAAAAATGCAATCCCTTTTGAATTATACCTCTAACAAGATCCGTTGAATTCATTTACAATTTATGCAGAATGTGTAATATCACGAACTTGAGATAAATTTGCTCATCAAAAACTTTGGAAAGCCTTCACCGTGCAATGATTGGTATAATTTTGTAGAAAACTTTGCGATGTTTTAGTTGATAGCTTTAATTTATCTTACAGCAAAATTGTGTCAAACTCTTAATAGGTATTACTTTTTCGACATCGATCTACAAATAAATAATATTTATCGATGGTCGATCAAATAAATTAAATATTTCTATGACTGAAACATAGAGTTGAGTTAGAGAATTCCAAAATTCTTACATCCTTTGAAATATGTATCTAGAAAATATTTATGTATGGGAATCCGGAAATAAGTTATCCAATACCCCTCATCTCTCAGCAGTGGCGTAGATAGTTTTTAAGTGATAGGGGGGGGGGGGATATGACACAATATTGAATCTTATCCATGTTTGCGCAGCACATGCGCAGCACATGCACATTTTGGCCAAATGTCTGTAATTTTATTTTATTTGCCGAAAATGGTTTCAAACGAATATTTTCGACTCACTAATCAAGAATTAGAAATCAAATTCGATTTTGTCCGGCCGGTCGTTGTCAACTTTCGAACGAAAAGAGATATCGATTCGCCATTTTCAGTGTAGGTTACGCATCCGAATGCTTTTGTTAAGTTCGTTAATAGGCATAATCGGCCAAACTATTTCGGAGTTATACCCATCTGAAATATTGTTTTCTTAACAGCTCAAATAATACATATCCGATCGAATTGAAACTTGGTACTTAGTTGTAAAATGCTACCGCACAAATTTTTACAAAATTTCATGAGGATCATCAAGGAAAATATCTTCAAAAATGTTATGTCTCTGGAAATATCTGTCAGATTGCACACAAACCTTCTTTAGCCGGCATTTTATATAATCGAGTTAGTTAATTTATTATTAAGGGTTTTCCAATAAGAGGTGTTATTTTGATATTCAAAGAAAAATGAAAATTGAAAATATTTTTCAATATAAATGATCGGATGTTTATTTCATTATAGAGAAGAAGCTATGCCGTTAATAGTGGAAAATAACATCAGGCAAATGACCACCACGACCACGCTTACAGGACCATATCCTTTTAATGAAATTTTCCATAACCAAATCGCAAAGTGGCTGCCCTATGTCCTCGATAGCCTCACGAATTCCATCTTTAAGGTCTTGAATCGACGCTGGGCTATTGGCGTAGACCTTCTCTTTCACGTGGCCGGTGGCCCCAAAGGAAGAAGTCGCAAGGTGTTGAATCACAAGATCTCGGTGGCCATTTGTGATCACCTCTTCGAGAGATAACACGGTCCGGAATCTTTTCCCGCAAAAGATCAATGGTTTCGATGCTTGTGTGGCACGTAGCGCCGTCTTCTTGAAAGTAAACGTTGTCCAGATCAATACCATCCAATTCCGACCATAAAAAATTATTAATCATCTCTCGATAGCGCAATCCGTTCACCGTAACTGTTGCTCCAGCATCATTTTCGAAAAAGTAAGGTCCAATGACTGCGCCGGACCATAAACCGCACCAAACAGTCACACGTTGAGGATAGAGAGGTTGTTCAACAATAACTCTTGGGTTTTCCGAGCCCCAGATGCGACAATTTTGCTTGTTGACGAAGCCACCGAGGTGGAAATGGGCCTCACCACTCAAGATGATTTATGGATGGAATTCCGGATCAATTTCATGCATTTCAACGACTCAATCAGCAAAGACACGATGTTGTTGATGATAGGCCGGCTCGAGTTCTTGTGTTAACTGAACTGTATAAGCCTTAAGACCCAAATCTTTTTGGTGTAAAAAACGGTGTAATGACGTTTGTGGAATGCCTAATTCCAAAGAACGATTAAGGATGGACAAACCTGGGTTTTCTTCAACACTTTCGGCTACAGCAGCCATATTCTCGGCTGTTTCTGAGCGACGTGCACAGTTTTTGCGCGCGTGTTCCGCAAGGAACAGTGTGCTATCATTTCGTCACAATGTCTGTATTTTTCGAATTTTTTTTCGAAAATGGTCTCAGACGATTGGGTTCGACTCCCTGATGAAGAATTCGAGGTCAAATTCAATTCTGTCCGTCCGGTCCGGCCGTTAGCACGATAACTCTCGAACGGAACGACTTAGAGCGTTGAAATTTGCAGGGTAGTTTCGTAGCGTAAATATCTCGGACAATTCGTTAACGGGCGAAATCGACCGAGCGGTTTCGGAGTTAAGGCCGTTTTTAATAAAAACGTTTTTTATGAATATTTCCGGAACCGATCACTCGATCTTTTTGAAATTTGGCATCAGATTGTAGAATCATGACCTTTATATGCCTGCGTAGTTTTGTGTTGAACGGACGGCCCTAAAGTGGCAAAAAAAATTTTTGAAAATTTGAAAATTTTGTTTTCACGATAACTCGAAAAATACTGATCTGATTATATTGAAACTCAGTAGTTAGATGCAAAAGACCAAAGCAAACACTTTTGCAAAATTTCTTGAAGATCACGTGACATGAAAAAAATAAAAAATTACTACTATTTTGCGGAATACTTTGCTTTTAATGCCGAAACATATGTTTTTGAGGTTCATGCTGCCCTTGACATTTTCCGTATTGCGCATGCGCAGATGAGAAGTCCTTTAACTGCTGTAGTTTTCGTCAGAGAGGATTGGGGTTTTGGGGTGGCGGATGCTATTCCTCCATAGAATTCAGATCCCTGATGAGGGTCTGCGCATGCGTAGATTAAAGATGCGATATCTTCCGAACCACTAGTGTTGAAGAATCGGAGTTTTTTGTAAGGTGTGTTATTTTGAGAGGACTTTTAGCCGCCAGTAGATTGCGCATGCGCAGAAGAGAAGTGACTATTTTTGGGTTGGATGGGTTATGTTGGGAGTGCTGAGTCGATATTATGAGGTTTTGAAAGAATATTCATAGCAATTCAGTGCAAGGACAAGTCAGTTTGGGGGATGTAGCGTTGTTTCCGAGTTAAAGAGTCCGTACCGTGGCCCTGGGGCTAATTTTGAAATTGATGTTACCCCTTACAGGCATTTTTCGTTATGCGCATGAGCAGACCATCAGTGATTTAACTGGTGGTGTTTTCATCAGAGAGGATTAGGGTTTTGGGGTGGCGGATGCCAATCCTCTATAGAATCCCTTGTTGAGGGTCTGCGCATGCGTGGATTAAAGATGTGATACCTTCTGAATCACTAGTGTTGGAGAATCGGAGTTTTTTGTAAGGTGTGTTATTTTGAGAGGACTTTTAGCCGCGAGTAGATTGCGCATGCGCAGAAGAGAAGTGACTGTTTTTGGGTTGGATGGGTTATGTTGGGAGGGCTGAGTCGATATTATGAGGTTTTAGAAGAATATTCATAGCAATTCAGTGCAAGGACAAGTCAGTTTGGGGGATGTAGCGTTGTTTCCGAGTTAAAGTGTCCGTACCGTGGCCCTGGGGCTAATTTTGAAATTGATGTTACCGCTTACAGGCATTTTTCGTTATGCGCATGAGCAGATCATCAGTGATTTAACTGGTGGTGTTTTCGTCTGAGAGGATTAGGGTTTTGGGGTGGCGGATGCTATTCCTCCATAGAATTCCCTGTTGAGGGTCTGCGCATGCGTGGATTAAAGATGTGATATCTCCTGAACCACTAGTGTTGGAGAATCGGAGTTTTTTGTAAGGTGTGTTAATTTGAGAGGACTTTTAGCCGCGAGTAGATTGCGCATGCGCAGAAGAGAAGTGACTGTTTTTGGGTTGGATGGGTTATGTTGGGAGTGCTGAGTCGATATTATGAGGTTTTAAAAGAATATTCATAGCAATTCAGTGCAAGGACAAGTCAGTTTGGGGGATGTAGCGTTGTTTCCGAGTTAAAGTGTCCGTACCGTGGCCCTGGGGCTAATTTTGAAATTGATGTTACCCCTTACAGGCATTTTTCGTTATGCGCATGAGCAGACCATCATTAATTTAACTGGTGGTGTTTTCGTCAGAGAGGATTAGGGTTTTGGGGTGGCGGATGCTATTCCTCTATAGAATCCCCTGTTGAGGGTCTGCGCATGCGTGGATTAAAGATGTGATATCTCCTGAACCACTAGTGTTGGAGAATCGGAGTTTTTTGTAAGGTGTGTTATTTTGAGAGGACTTTTAACCGCGAGTAGATTGCGCATGCGCAGAAGAGAAGTGACTGTTTTTGGGTTGGATGGGTTATGTTGGGAGTGCTGAGACGATATTATGAGGTTTTAAAAGAATATTCATAGCAATTCAGTGCAAGGACAAGTCAGTTTGGGGGCTGTAGCGTTGTTTCAGAGTTAAAGTGTCCGTACCGTGGCCCTGGGGCTAATTTCGAAATGGATGTAACCCCTTACGGGCATTTTTAGTTATGCGCATGAGCAGACCATCAGTGATTTAACTGGTGGTGCTTTCGTCAGAGAGGATTGGGGTTTTGGGGTGGCGGGTGCTTTTCCGCTATAGAATCCCCTGGTGAGGGTCTGCGCATGCGTGGATTCAAGAAGCGATATCTCCTGAACCACTAGTGTTGGAGAATCGGAGTTTTTTGTAAGGTGTGTAATTTTGGGAGGACTTGCAGCCACGAGTATACTGCGCTTGCGCAGACGAGAAGTGAATGGTTTTGGGTTGTTTGGGTTATGTTCGGAGTAATGAGCCGATATTGTGAGGTTTTAAAAGAATATTCATGTCAATTCAGTGTAGGGGAGACCGGGGCTCATTCGACCACGGGGCACTTACAACCACATTCAAATTTGGCGCTCTTAACAAACAGTTGTTCTTTATCGTAGTAGATTCGAAATGAGACATTGGAAGGGAGGACTACCACGTAGGAGGGAAAGTTTCAGTTAGTATAAGTTTGGTTCCAGAAGACGAAGTTCACATCTCTTGAGGAAGGTAATTTCGGAAATGTTTTTTCTTTTGCTGTAATTTTCAGGTTATTTGACTCTTTTTGTTGAAAGTTGTTAATCATTGCAAAGCATGTTTATTTTAGTTTATAATGCATGTTGTGTTTTTGTCCTTTGATGTTTTTTTTTAACGGCAGCTCATTGGTAATCTCAAAATTGAAACCGGGGCACATACAACCAGAACAATTGGGGCACATTCGACCTGGTTAAATCTGCCCCAGTCCAGGTTGAATCTGCCCCAGTCCAGGTTGAATCTGCCCCAGTCCAGGTTGAATCTGCCCCAGTCCAGGTTCCATGTGCCCCTGCTTTTTGCATCCTGTTGTATTAATTTATATTGTAATTAACAAACACTTCTGCGCGTATGTTCTGGGGAAGATCGCGTAATTATTTCGCGCAAATGTCTGTAACGTTCGAATGTTTTGCCGAAAATGGTTTAAACTGACTCCCTGATGACGAATCCGATGTCAAATTTGATTTTGTCCGGCAGGCCATTGCTACGATAACTTTTAAATGGAAGCAGGCAGCGATTTGAAATTTTCATATAGACAATAGAACATACGCGCAAATGCTCCTAACTTCACGTCATTGCTTTCTCTTGCAACTATGATTTTTTCCACAGATGGTACGCTGTTATAAGACAATAACTGAGAGAAAAAATTTGGATGAACCTTCATTCAAAGCGGCCATCCAAGCTGTTAAACGAGGTATGTCCACCCGGAAAGCTGCAGAGGAATTCTCTGTTAATCGATCCACATTAATGTCAAGATTAAAGAAACTTAGCCATCACTTTATCGCAAATAACGACTCAGGAAATGAAAGCGAGGATCTGGAAGCTGACGACGGAATCCCCACATCATACAATAGCAAGTACTCCTCTCAACAAGTATTTACCGCCAGACAAGAAGAACAACTATGCAAATACCTGTTGGAATGTTCTGAAATGAACTACGGTTTGAACACAAAACAACTACGGATCCTGGCTTACGATTTTGCAACAAAGTTGAAATGTAAGAATATGCCAGAAGTTTGGAATGTGAATAAGAGGGCCGGGGAAGATTGGCAGCGTGGTTATATGAAGAGACATACTGAACTTAGTCTTCGTAAACCTGAAAATACAAGCATGGCCCGTAATTCAGCTTTCAACAAGGTTAAAGTTGGACAATTTTATTCAAAGCTCAAAACTGTCATGGAACGATATAAATTTAGGCCAGAACAAATATTTAATCTTGATGAAACAGGCTTGAATACAGTTATGGCGCCGCCAAGGATCATTGGAAAAAAAGGGAAAAAGCAAGTGGGAATGGTAACTTCAGGTGAGCGGGGGGATCTAGTTACCATGGTTGGGATTGTGAGTGCAGCAGGCATGGCCATTCCACCCGTTTATGTATTCCCCAGAGTGCGAGATATTGACGATTTCGTTGAAGAAGGACCCCCCTCTTCAGTTGCTCTTGGAAACAAGAATGGATGGATGACAAGTGAGCTATTTTTGAAAGTTCTCCAACATATACATAAGCAAACGAAATGCTCAAAAGAAAGTCGAATTTTACTGATCTATGACAATCACAAATCTCACATAAACATCACAAATCTTGAGTATTGTAAAGAGAATGGTATGGTTATCCTATCTATTCCACCTCATTGCTCTCATCGTCTTCAACCGTTAGATGTATCAATTTTTGCACCATTTAAGACTAAATGTGCACAATGTTTGTCCGATTACATAACGACAACCGGTCAAAGAGTTACGGTTAAAAAAATTCCTAAATTGACGAAGAGTGCCTACCTTCAGGCATTCAACCCAGAAAATATAATAAAGGGATTCGCAAAAACAGGAATATTCCCATTTGATGCTGAAAAATTTACTGATGAAGATTTTGCTCCAGCAAAAGTTACAGAGAGACTTACATCAACAAAACCTCAAGATGATATTCGTTTTGGACGTGATAATGAAGGAAGACCATTGCCAGGGAGTAGCCATGATTCTTGGTCTTCAACTTCTGTACGCTTTGCAGATCCATTGAATGCTATTACCCCAGAAGATATTCGTCCAAAAGCAAAAATATTAAGAAATGAACAGAAAACTTCAAGATGCGAAACTCAAGCAACAATCTATACTGATACACCAGAAATAAATAAATTGAAGGAAAGAGATTTGGAAAAAGCAGAAAGGACAAACACTAAGAGGAAATTATTTTGTAAAGAAGTCCCCAAGTCGACAAAAAAACCTCGTGAGATGGATTTCAGCACTTCAGACTCGGGTTCTGAAGGAATTGATAGTGACACAGATATCGGAAAAGACATCCCTTATATTTTTGACAGCGACACAATTGAAGAAGGGGAATTTCTCTTGGTACAATTTTCAACTAAGAAGACTTTGGTTTATTTTGTTGCCCAAGTTGTTGAGTTGTTTGATGCTGATGAGTATAAAGTATCATTCCTTCGAAGACATAATAACTCAAAGATTAACTTCTCATTCCCATCAGTGAAAGATGAAGCCAGTGTTGATAGAAGAGATGTGATAGCGAAACTCACTCCATCTAAGACTATGAGAAAAATTTTCACATTCAATTTCAATTTCGATGCCTTCACTATGCGTTGAGTGAAAAATGAATATTACTGCACACTTTATTGAAATTAATTAAACTGGATTAGGACATCACTTTCTTTTATTTTTCATTTATATACTTTCATTTCAATTCTTCACATTTATTTTTAGTTTATTGTAGCTTGAAAATAGAAACGAGAAATAAATAATTTTTATCTGCATCAATATTTACAATTTTTCATCCTGTTTAAATTAAACCACAACTTAAATATTTTTGTTTAAAATATTTTATGCAAGTTTAGTTAGCAAGATCATTCAGGAATGGGTATATTTCACGAAAAGATTAAAACATGAATTGGTCAAATGTGCCCCATCCACTTGGTTGAATGTGCCCCGATATAGGGGCACATTCGACCGTTTATCAATTTGTTTTAAATATTAAAAAACAAATATAAATACCCTGCATGGACTAATTTTCTTAATCGCATATGGAAGATAGATAGTTGAACTAACGTGTAGTCCAAAAATGATTGAAAAACATTCTAACATGGAGGAGCTAAAATGTTTCAAGGGAAAACTGGTCGAATGAGCCCCGGTCTCCCCTACGGACACAAGTCAGTTTGGGGGAAATAGTGTTGTTTCCGATTTGAATGGTCTGTATGGTGGCCCTGAGGCGAATTTATAAATAACTATATTCGGTAGATCTATATTAAAATGCGTTCGGATTTGGAGAAGATGCAATTTCGTCCCTAACGGAGGACCCACAACCGAATTTTTTTCTGATCTACGGTAAAACTAACAGCCAAACTGTATTGATAGCTATATTTGTTAAAGGAACTTGAAAAAAAAAAAAAAGCACTGACGTGAAGTCAGTACTCTTTGGCGCGCGTGTTCACGGTGGCTAATTTGAATTGAATGATTCAAAAGTTAACAGTGCTGTATCTAAGCTGCCATCAGGATAGAGTAACAAAGTTGGAAAAGAACACAAGTGACTCTCCTTAGTCGCACAAGCTCCTAGAAGATTTGGGAGGGTCAGTATAATCCTAATCATGTTTATAGCACGCGCGCAAAAGCAGATTGACTTAACAATGAAAGAAAAAGTGTAAAAAGTCAATCTGCTTTGGCGCGCGTGCTATAAACATGATTAGGATTATACTGACCCTCCCAAATCTTCTAGGAGCTTGTGCGACTAAGGAGAGTCACTTGTGTTCTTTTCCAACTTTGTTACTCTATCCTGATGGCAGCTTAGATACAGCACTGTTAACTTTTGAATCATTCAATTCAAATTAGCCACCGTGAACACGCGCGCCAAAGAGTACTGACTTCACGTCAGTGCTTTTTTTTTTTTTATTCTTCACATAACTAACTTGTCCCAACAGCTCGAATTTTTCCACCAATTTCTTTATTGCATTCCGATAAGGTGCTTCACGACGACCCAAAAATATTCGAGTTTTACGAACCGTCTCTGCCAAATTTTTACCATTGTGAATTTTAATAATTTCAAAATTTCAATGCGTTCTTGAAGCGTGTATCGTTCCATATTTTTTAATGGCGTAGTTTCTACTTGTCAAATGTGAAAAAATGACAGCTTCAAAAGTGATATCTACCGAAATAGCGGGCTATTCAAAATAACACCTCTTATTGGAAAATCCTTTATTTGCTAAGAAATCTCCGTGGTTCGTAATCAGATACCTACCTTATCGGCTTTCTCGAAGATACTGAAAACGCTTTCGTTTGGCTTCTCGCAATAATGGTTTTAATGTAGTTAAACTGCCATAAAAATTCCCATAGTTCTATTCCAGTGAAAGACTTGGCCCTCTCCGCACAAATGGACGAATTAGGGATCCTATTGGACCGAGCCCATAATGGGCGGCGTTTGATCAAATTTGACTTATTTATTTATATAACTTTTTGACATTTCACCTTCATCCTCAACAAAACAAACCGCAAACCATACATAAATCTAGCCAGGAGATAATTCCGTCTCTTAATTCCCGCTCTGGTTGACCTTCAAACTGATTCTCATGGCCGTTGGCCTTTTTTTCTCACGATACGTAAATCGGTTTTCTGCGAATTTTGTTTTGCCTTCATTTGAATTTCCAAACACAGTTTTATCATTTCCTATTAAAAAAAAACCTTTTCTATTTATATGTTTGTCTATGTGTTGAATTTGAATTTCTTGGCCAGAGTTTTACCATTTCCCACTAAAAAAAATTGGTTCGAGCACTGACGTGAAGTCAGGAGCTTTTACGCGTATGTTCTATTGTCTACTCACCTCGATATACAGGGTGTTTCACGAATGATTGTACAGGCTTTTAGTGCAGATGATTTTTTCCTTCCTTATGCCACATCCTGTTAAACACACTGTACCTACATCAAATTTTCAATAGGTGAAATTTTTCTCATAATCTACACTGAATACCCCTTCAAGCAAGCTCATTAGCAATAATGGCACACTTCACGTCAATATTTTATGAACCATTGAATATCTGGAATTTTCAATTCATAATAAACACGGACCTGTGTGGCTCCGAATAATGGTTCCGAGTGATTATCCCAATTAACGAACTTAAATATTGCATTTGGATGCGCAACCTACCCTGAAAATTACAAGTTGCTATCTCTTTCCGTTCTAAAGTTATCGTGAAATACATAATATTTTTAATTTTTTTTTAAATTTTCTATTGTACGATTCTTACAAAATTTCACACACTTCTTTATGTCGATATTCTACAATTAGATACCAAGTTTTAATTCGATCGGGGCTGTATTTTTTGAGTTATCGAGAAAATAATATTCCAGCTGGATATAACTCCGAAATCGGTTGGTCGATTATGCCCAATAGCGAACTCAACTCTCCCATTCGGATGCGCAATCTATCCTGAAAATTGCAAGTTCCTATCTCCTTTCGTTCGAGAGTTGTCAAGGCAACGGTCATCCATCCAGCTATACTGAACTCACTCAAGGTTGCTCGGATCTCCAACAATATAGATCCGATCGTGTCCAAATTTGGAATTTGGTAGTACAGTTAGGTTTTGAAGGCTCTCGCGAAATTTCAGCGATGTCGGATGAATAGTTTCTGATATATAGAATTTTTTTCAATAAGTTTTTGAAAATTTTCTAGTAACACGGTCCTCACGAAATTTTGCAAGAATGGTTGCGTTGCCATTTACAATTAATAAACATGTTTGAATTGGATCGGTTTCGTATTTTTCGAGTTATATCGCATTCAGACGCACCACCAAACCTGAAAATTTCAAGCCGCTATCTCTTTCCGTTCTCAAGTTATTGTCGCAACGGACGGCCGGCTGGATAGAATCAAATTCGTTCTCGAATTCTTCATCATGTAGTTGAACCCAATCGTTTGAGACCATTTTCGTCAAAAAATTCGAAAGTTGCAGACATTTGGACAAAATGATAAGTAGATATCTCAAAAAATAAATATCCGATCGAATTAAAACTTGGTAATCAGTTGTAGAACTCGCAATTTTTTGAGGAATTTCATGAGGATATTATCACTAAAACAAAAATTCAAATTTCTTTCGAAATGTGTTGGATTTCAGAAACTAGCTGTCAGTTTAAGCTGAAAATCCGCACAATCCTTCAAGTTGCATTTTCCCAATATTTTATAAAAATACAGTTCCAATAGAATTTAAATTTAGTACATGGTTGAAAAATGGGTTCAAGCCCTGTGGACAGGAGCTTTCTGGCGCTCTAGTTCAAACAGGCAAATTATATCTCCGAAATTATTGGTTTCTCAGAGTTGGGAAGTATATCAATCTATTCTTATGATAGAACTGCATCATAAAGGAAATTCAATTCAAACAACATAGAAGAATTTAAATTCAACAAGAGAGCCAAAAATTATCAATCCAAAACCAAATAGTCGAATTCTACCCAACAACGAACTCATCCGAGATATTCATTCCTCAATTCTATGATGAACGATAATATATATCTTTCCTCAAATCCACTCCAATACTCCAATACGCCAATATTCCAGTTAACATTACCATAACCATTCCCAACATCATATGGATTGACAATCGGCATGAAAATATCAACCAACAAAAAGTATGATATTATATTATCATTCTCATAATTCTACGATTGCTGGAATGAATTAGACAATGTCATGTCTCAGGAAAATAATTTCACATTATAACAATTCATAGAATACACACAGAATAATCATATCATTCTGTGAAAACATATAAATACGATTTATATTGAAATTTTGAAAAATCATATCTCCGAAAGTATTAGCTTGTTAGAGTTAAAAATGATATCAATGGATTCTTATGGTAAAACTGCATATTGAAAAGAATTTAATTCGGAATTTGTTATGTAAAATAATTTTTTTTTTGTTACTCTGAAACCATCTGTCCTATTTCGCCCAATAACGAACTTAGCCGAGATATTTTATCTCCCAAACCTACTCTGAAAATTTCAACTGTCTAGTTCATTCCGTTCGAGAGTTATCGTGCCTAAGCCTACGGCGAGCCGGCCGGACAGAATGATTTTTGACCTCGGATTCTTGATCAGTGAGTCGAACGAAATCGTTTAAGACCATTTTCAGCCAAAAATTGGAAAATTACAGACATTTGGGCAAATTGATAAGCACTCTGTTCCAAGGAACTATAGAGCGCCAAAAATACAGTTGAAGGTTCATGCAGTATTTCGTAAGGCTGTGTGAGGCGTGAATAGACAAAAGAACATGCACGCAAAAGCTCCTGTGTTCACGTCAGTGCTTTTCAAGAATTTTTCATGAAACTTTTACACCCTGAACATACAGAATACGCTACCGAAGTCGGGTACCGCATTAAGGGAACACCCAGTATAGAAATATCCACTTAAATGATGTGAATTAATCATAGAGGATCATGACGACGGGATCGAAAAATGATTCCACGAAAAGTGAAAGATCGTAGAACGGACTATAGAATAATTTCCTCGAAATCGCAGTGTGGCAATTCATTCACATTCGGGTGAGAGTAGATGATAACCATTATTGGTGTGTATAGCTTATTGTTAGTCATCGACTGCTTGATCCGAACTTCCTCGGGCCATGCGAGATCTCTGGTAACATTCTTGGGTAGCTTATTCATCGTATTATCCATTCACTCTGCTTCACATTCTTGTTCTATCCGTTCAGAATGGCCCACATTCGGTCCGAACTGCCTGCCCTGAAATTCGATTCGATATCAATTGCCAAAATCGATCAAAAGCCGGATATTCGTATCTAGTAATTATTCACACCTAATTTGCTAAATTGAAACATTGGGGTGGATTACAAAATATATTTAATTTCAATATACATAGTATTCCTAAATTGAAGCGAAAGATTTCAAGTTTCAAGAATTTAGGCAAAATAAAAGGCTTCATTCCGTTCAGTCAGGACTCAGGGGAAGAAGCACGCCAAATATACTGCAAATGAAAATATATATAGGTATAACCTGTATTGGCACATAAGTATCATCTCATAGATTGTTTTAAAATTGCCTTCTTCCCACCCGGAGACGGAATCCGCTAAATGATGATTCATCATTGAACGAAATCACGTTCATTTTATTTCAGGGTTTCTCGGAATCTGCGTCCGTTAAGCTCATAAGTCATAACATATAGAGGAAGAGCTGACTTGTAATGGGTCCTTAATTATAATGATACTTAAAAAAATGGGTTCAAGCACTGACGTGAAGTCAGGAGCTTTTTCGCATATGTTCCATTGCCCATTCTCCTGTATTGGATATTGGATGTCCAATACTGAAGAATGAACAATAGAAGATACGCGCAAAAGCTTCTGACTTCGGGTCAGTGCTTGAACCAATTTTTGGCGCTCTAGTTCCTCGGAACAGAGTGCTTATCAATTTGCCCAAATGTCTGTAATTTTCGAATATTTCGATGAAAATGGTCTGAAACGATTTGGTTCGACTCACTGATCAAGAATCCCTGGTCGAAATCGATTCTGTCCGGCCGGCCGTAGGCACGATATCTCTCGAACGAAAGGAGTTAGAGGATTGAAATTTGCAAGGTGGGTTTGGAGCGTAAATATCTCGGACAAGTTCGTTAGTGGGCGAATTCCATCAAGCGGTTTCGGAGTTATGGCCGATTTTAGTGAAACACATTTTTTATGAATATTTCCGAAACCGATGACTCGATCTATCTGAAATCAAATTTTAATCAAAATTTGAAAACATTTTTTCTACAATAACTCTCGAACGGAATGACCTAGGCAGTTGAAATTTTCAGAGCAGGTTAGGGAGATGAATACCTCGGTTAAGTTCGTTATTGGGCAACATAGGCCAGATGGTTTCGGAGTAACGAAAAAAAACATTTTTTTTAAGCAACAAATTTCAAATTCAATTTTTATTTAAGATGCAGTTTTACCATTAAAATCCATCGATATCATTTTCAACTCCAACAAGCTAATACTTTCGGAGATATGATTTTTCTAATTTTCAATAATGAATCGTACTTCTATGTTTTCACAGAATGTTATAATTATTCTATCTAAGCTTTATTATATGATCTGTGTTCATACTCGTTACTCCTACATGTCATTCTGTTCTATAAGAGAGGGTCAAATTCAGATCAGCTATTTTAATTTGATTTCTTCCATGGTGCAGTTCTCATTCTCAGATTGCTCATTTAATCTTGATAAATAAACTATTATTTGAATTGAATTTCCTTTATGATGCAGTTCAATCATAAGAATACATTGATATAATTCTCAACTCTGAGAAACCAATACTTTCGGAGATATAATTTGTCTGTTTGAACTAGAGCGCCGGAAAGCTCCTGTCCACAGGGCTTAAACCCATTTTTTTTTTGTTCTAGGGATACGGTTCTCATAAAATTTTACACACGTCTTTATATCAATATTCTACAACAAGTTACCAAGCTTCAATTCGATCGAGTCTATATCTAAATTCTCTGATCATAGACGTCACTGAAGTCCATTGAACTATATACTAAATATATATATAAATAAAAATATATAGAGTTCACTGATGGTCTGATGGATAAGTAATCGTAGCTTTCCCGGAACGCACGAGCTCAATGTTGTGTGTTGCCTAACACATAGCTGTAAGGGGCTATTGAAAACTGAAAGGAAAGACCGTTGTAGCCATATACCTAATAGACGTATATGGTTGTAGCCCGGTTTCCTTACAGACAAGCTCATATTTCATAATTTCATATTAACCTCTGGATCTTGTCTATGCTCTGGATTAATTTCTACGCTCAATAGAAGAGAAAAGAGAAGGGGTGGTTTTATTATATTTGAATTTATTGAACCTGGTTCATTCGATACTTCAATTTCTAGGTACCTAATTTAAATTCTAGAAACCTTCGCGTTATTCCGTGGATACTTTAGTATCTCGCCAGTGACCGATTTTCTTCATACTTGTTTCGGAGATGCATTTCGGTATAGCAAATCAAAACCTGTTTGTTTTAATTCCAGGAACCTCCGGAAATGTGGCAAGATGCGCTAAGGTATTAACGAATTGAATCAAATTATCAATGCGGAGGTTCCTGGAATTAAAACAGACAGCGATTGATTTGTCATACCGAAATGTGTATTCCTTCAATAGCTCCAACAAATGGATCCGATCATGTTCAAATTCGGTACATGGCTTTAGAATTTGTTTTTGAAAGCTTTCGTGATATTTCATCTATATCGGACTTATAGTTTCTTAGATATTTATAATCTTTAACCAACACGGATAATTTCAAGTTGCTCTCTCTTTCCATTGGAATGTTATTGTGGCAACGGATTGCCGGCCGGCCGCAGAGAATCAAATTTGATGTCGAATTCTTCATCAGTGAGTCGAACCCAATCGTTTGAGACCATTTTCGGCAAAAAAATCGAAAATTACATCCATTTGGAAAACATTGTGGCAGGCTAGGTCCTCTAGAACATCCACACAAAACGATCGATTTGTTATGCCAAAGGCATCCTTAAAAATATTACGTCGAAATTGATATGAACCAGGTTCAATTTCAATTTTCATAAATTCAAATATAACAAAGCTACCCCTTCTATTGAGCGTTGAAATTAATCCAGTTATAATATGAAGTTATACCGTATGCATGTTTGCACGATGCAAGTACCGAAGTACCTTCATTCTTTCGCTTTCCTATGCCTATTACTTTGCATGACAAATAATATCATTGTTTAACGATATGTTCTGTGGTTTGCATTAGCCCCTTTCAACTGGTTGTCAGGCAACACACAACATTAATCTGGTATGTTGCGGAAAGGCTATTATTTCTTATTCTCCAGAAATAAGAATTGAAATTGAATAACTGTTCACAGATTACAGAAACAAGGGGTTTCTGTAATCTGTGATAACTGTCTTGACTTATTCCATATACTTATTCTAACGTGCGTTCAAAAAAAATCGTGGTCAAGTAGGCTAAGAAATTATGAACTTCTATATTCTGCGTCTGAATCAGACGTAGAATATAGAAGTTCATAATTCCATAGCCTACTTGATCACGAATTTTTTTGAATGCACTGCACGTTATACAGGGTCGTGACACTCTCTTTCCCCCACCCCAAACCCTGTTTTTAGTTCATTGGCATTCTAGAGATGTCTCTGCCTGCGCAAATTCCATGATTTCCATGGGATGAGATCCGATAGATGACTCTGTTGCGCGTTCAGAATTACAGTGATTCAGAATGTGATGGATTTGTCATTAATTTCTGAAAGTGTCAACGAACCTTGTTTACAACTATGAAAATTATTCAAATAAATATATTTTTATTGAGTGGACAATTTTATATTATAACTATTCCGATGAAATATGTGTACTTGGATCCATAGAATACCGATAAGATACCTGCACAGATACCTGATCGTTTCTATGGCAGGTAAACCAAATTACTGTTTACTCAGGTAGAAATTGAAGTGAATTTGAATTCGCACCTTCGACCGAAGAGGTTCAGCCAAAATATCGATTGGTAAGTGACGAGCTCGTGTTTGGAACTTTATCGTAAAAATGGGAAAATGGATCAAATGTTGTGTATATGGTTGTGAGGATAATGTTAGCATGAGACATCGATTTCCTAAAAACAATCCAAGTCTTTTTAAAACGTGGATCGACATTATCAAGCCAAGTGATTGGGAAATATTATCTGTTGATTGACCAGATTTATAACAGGCATTATGTATGCCATGCACATTTGGAGACTGTTACAAGATAGAAGGAGGAAGAAGAAGGCTCGCTATGCATGCAGTTCCTACACTTGGTGTTTCAGGTAAGCTATACATTGACAACAATAATTTGAATTTGTTTTTAAAATTTTTGTGAAATTCTAAGAAATATAAAACAGTTCATCTTTCTTTTGAAGGTATCTCAAAAGTTCTTGATGATGTATGGAACCAACCATCAACTTCAAAAACCGATATTGACCAACTACAAATGTCACTGTCTAAAGGAACGCAAAATATTATGAAGCCAAGAACTCATAAAAGTAAGTGTATAATACTAATGTTGGAGTGATGACATGATTGCTTTGAATAGCAATAGTAATGAGAGGATCTTCTTTTAAATTTTAAATGCTTGTACATTTTCCACAATATATATGTCCTATACCAAAAATTTTATTATTTATTTATTATTTATTATTATTTCCTCAGTTTGGTCCTGGAGATGCCCCAGTTAAGGATAGTCATGTGGGACATACGCTAGGATGGGATGGAGCACAGAGCAGAGCAGATTGAAAAAGAATCCTGGCCTCAAATGGTTAGCATATTTGAAGGTGATCTTTTGTCTGGAGCAGTACTGCATTCTCCTTTATTTTATTGTTTTAAACAGGAATCAATTCTTTGTTTTCCCACGTAGCAAAAGTGTTATGAATATCGGTTGTATGGACATCTATATAACAATCCAAAAAACCGATAGCCTACGTAAATCAGTATCAAATTAGTACATTACTAGTGGCCAGCAGTCCATATTTTGGGATTCAGATGAGCCAGCAGATCTACCTAGCAATAGATCCACATTTTTCTGGGAGATCTACATTTTTACGGTAGATCTACATTTTTCCGGTAGATCTGCATTTTTCCGTAGATCTACATTTTTTCGGTAGATCTACATTTTTCCAGTAGATCTACATTTTTTCGGTAGATCTACATTTTTTCGGTAGATCTACTTTTTTCCGGTAGATCTGCATTTTTCCATGAGATCTAAATTTTTTCAGTAGATCAATATAATCGGTAGATCAATTGAACCGGTTGTTCAATGACATCTAACAGGTTCTGTTGTGATTCTGAGAATGATTCACACGTTTTTGAGTTACTTAAAACCAAATATAGCGCCACCTACCGAATCGTATTGTAAACCTAAGGCCTTCCGAAACACAATCACAAAGATTCACCAAAATCGGTATAGCCATTTTTGAGTTCGTGTAAACCGATTGTAGTACCACCTACCGGGGAATATTGTGGATCTGAAACCTACTCAGATACATACACAAAGTTTCATCGAAATCGGTCCAGTCATTCTTGAGTCTTCATAAACCGAATGCAGTGCCACCTAACGGGTTTCTATTGTGACCCTTAGAGCCACTCAAACACGCACACAATGTTTCATCAAAATCGGTCGAGGCACTTCTGAGTTCTTACAGACGGATTGCAGCGCCACCTACCGGGGTGTATTGCGGACCTGACAAAACCTCAGATACACACACAAAGTTTCATCGAAATCGGTTCAGACGTTCTTGAGTTTCTATGAAACGAATACAGCGCCATCTAACGGTTACCTATTGTGACCCTGAGACACGCCGAAACACACACACACACAAAGTTTCATCAAAATCGGTCAAGTCGTTTCGGAGTTGAAATGTTTTTAGAAACACCCCGTATAGCAGCGGTTATCTTTTCGTAGCAGTTTTACAGTGTTGAGAATTCTCTTTACGATAGATCTCTTGTGGTGACATTTTACTTGAAACACCCTGTATAGCAGCGGTTTTTCATTTTGATCGTTAATTTTCAGCTCAATATTTGAATATTTTGAGTAATTTTAATGCAAAAATCCGTCCGATCGAACGGATATTCTTTATAGATTTCGTGACTTAACGAAAAGATCCAAATCCCAAAATACGTTCACCGGAGAACGCTCCTCTGAGTTTTCCATTGGGTAAAAATGAAAAAATTAATAAGTTAGCTATTTCGGACGCACCGAGGATTCGAACCCACCGCCCTGCGAGGCTCTGGACTTTGAACCCAACGCCTAGTCCGCTCGGCCACCGACGTCTACGTGAATCGACCCCGATTATGTACCACATAAACATTTTAAGTACTCGGATGATTTCCGTCTTTCGATTTTCAGAATATCGTCAATCCTGTCGAGCGATCGATCGAAATCGGTTACTCGTTCATATTTCTCGCGGTTTTTCTAGACTATTCGAAGGTTTTCGACCGATTCGGTTCGAAATTCAAATTCGATTTGACATTTCTAATCGCTCGTTCGGACCGAAAACGTCGACCGTGAAGCAGCCGCGTTAAAATTCGCCACAGAAATACGTGAAACGTCAGAATTTCGTCGATTCTCGCAAAAAGTCACATTTTCCTATCGTTCTTCCGGGAAAACGAAAGAGTGAATCGAAAAAAGGGCTCAGCTACGGACTAATTTCGAATCTCGTCTTCGCGTTCCCGCAAATACCGTCGTTCCGAACGCCACCCGTCCTCCGATCTCCTTTCCTTCATTTCGTACCTTTCGCCAAAATCGGCGTTTTTTCGCCTTTTCGCGATTTTTTTAAAAATACACCCCCTTCTTTTCGCTCCGAAAACGCGAAACCCTACGAAACTTCCGTCTTTTTCCTCGCGAAACCCCTCGGAAATTTCCCCCCTCCCCCCCTCCTAACGTCCGAAAAATCTTCACGTTCGTAGTAACATTTTCAAAAAAGTTTTTTTGTTCCTTTTCTATAGAACCCATCTTCATTTTAGTAATAGTGACTAGTGGCCAGCAGTCCATATTTTGGGATTCAGATGAGCCAGCAGATCTACCTAGCAATAGATCCACATTTTTCTGGGAGATCTACATTTTTACGGTAGATCTACATTTTTCCGGTAGATCTGCATTTTTCCGTAGATCTACATTTTTTCGGTAGATCTACATTTTTCCAGTAGATCTACATTTTTTCGGTAGATCTACATTTTTTCGGTAGATCTACTTTTTTCCGGTAGATCTGCATTTTTCCATGAGATCTAAATTTTTTCAGTAGATCAATATAATCGGTAGATCAATTGAACCGGTTGTTCAATGACATCTAACAGGTTCTGTTGTGATTCTGAGAATGATTCACACGTTTTTGAGTTACTTAAAACCAAATATAGCGCCACCTACCGAATCGTATTGTAAACCTAAGGCCTTCCGAAACACAATCACAAAGATTCACCAAAATCGGTATAGCCATTTTTGAGTTCGTGTAAACCGATTGTAGTACCACCTACCGGGGAATATTGTGGATCTGAAACCTACTCAGATACATACACAAAGTTTCATCGAAATCGGTCCAGTCATTCTTGAGTCTTCATAAACCGAATGCAGTGCCACCTAACGGGTTTCTATTGTGACCCTTAGAGCCACTCAAACACGCACACAATGTTTCATCAAAATCGGTCGAGGCACTTCTGAGTTCTTACAGACGGATTGCAGCGCCACCTACCGGGGTGTATTGCGGACCTGACAAAACCTCAGATACACACACAAAGTTTCATCGAAATCGGTTCAGACGTTCTTGAGTTTCTATGAAACGAATACAGCGCCATCTAACGGTTACCTATTGTGACCCTGAGACACGCCGAAACACACACACACACAAAGTTTCATCAAAATCGGTCAAGTCGTTTCGGAGTTGAAATGTTTTTAGAAACACCCCGTATAGCAGCGGTTATCTTTTCGTAGCAGTTTTACAGTGTTGAGAATTCTCTTTACGATAGATCTCTTGTGGTGACATTTTACTTGAAACACCCTGTATAGCAGCGGTTTTTCATTTTGATCGTTAATTTTCAGCTCAATATTTGAATATTTTGAGTAATTTTAATGCAAAAATCCGTCCGATCGAACGGATATTCTTTATAGATTTCGTGACTTAACGAAAAGATCCAAATCCCAAAATACGTTCACCGGAGAACGCTCCTCTGAGTTTTCCATTGGGTAAAAATGAAAAAATTAATAAGTTAGCTATTTCGGACGCACCGAGGATTCGAACCCACCGCCCTGCGAGGCTCTGGACTTTGAACCCAACGCCTAGTCCGCTCGGCCACCGACGTCTACGTGAATCGACCCCGATTATGTACCACATAAACATTTTAAGTACTCGGATGATTTCCGTCTTTCGATTTTCAGAATATCGTCAATCCTGTCGAGCGATCGATCGAAATCGGTTACTCGTTCATATTTCTCGCGGTTTTTCTAGACTATTCGAAGGTTTTCGACCGATTCGGTTCGAAATTCAAATTCGATTTGACATTTCTAATCGCTCGTTCGGACCGAAAACGTCGACCGTGAAGCAGCCGCGTTAAAATTCGCCACAGAAATACGTGAAACGTCAGAATTTCGTCGATTCTCGCAAAAAGTCACATTTTCCTATCGTTCTTCCGGGAAAACGAAAGAGTGAATCGAAAAAAGGGCTCAGCTACGGACTAATTTCGAATCTCGTCTTCGCGTTCCCGCAAATACCGTCGTTCCGAACGCCACCCGTCCTCCGATCTCCTTTCCTTCATTTCGTACCTTTCGCCAAAATCGGCGTTTTTTCGCCTTTTCGCGATTTTTTTAAAAATACACCCCCTTCTTTTCGCTCCGAAAACGCGAAACCCTACGAAACTTCCGTCTTTTTCCTCGCGAAACCCCTCGGAAATTTCCCCCCTCCCCCCCTCCTAACGTCCGAAAAATCTTCACGTTCGTAGTAACATTTTCAAAAAAGTTTTTTTGTTCCTTTTCTATAGAACCCATCTTCATTTTAGTAATAGTGACTAGTGGGCCCGCAGATCTACCTAGCCAGTAGACCTACATTTTTCCGGTAGATCTACATTTTTCCGGCAGATCTACATTTTTCCGGTAGATTTACATTTTTCCGATAGATCTACATTTTCCGGTAGATCTACATTTTTCCGAGACTTCCTCAGACACACACACACAGAAAGTTTCAACGAAATCGGTCCGGTCGTTCTCGAGAGTCTATAAACCGAACACAGTGCTATCTACCGAGTTCCTATTGTGACTCTGAGGCCCATTCAAATACGCACACAAAGTTTAATCGAAATCGTTCGAGCCGTTTCCTATAGATCGATCGGGGCGCCCCTACAGGATGCTATTGTGAATCAGAGATACGCCGAAAGAAAATCACAGAGTTTCATCAAAATCGATCCGCCTGTTTCCGAGTTCCTATACATCGATTTTAGCGCCCCCTACAGGGTCCAATTGTGAATCTGAGCCGCCTTGGGTTCCACTGAAATACATACACGTAAAGTTTCGGAGTTGACATATTTCTTAAGACACCCTGTATAGCAGCGGTTATCATTTCGCAACGGTTTTACAAAGTTGAGAATTCTCCTCGCGATAGAAATCTCGAAGTGACATTTTACTTAAAACGCTTGCATTTGAAAATAATCGATGCCGCGAGGAAATGAACACCCTGTATAGTAATGGTTTATTTCCAACGATGTATGCCTCGAAAGTATATTTTCCAACACGAAAAAATGAAAGGGTATGTTCATAGCGTTAAAAACAGCAATCTGCAATTGACATTAAAAGAAAAACACCCTGTATAGAGATTTCCGAAAAATACATTATAAGAATCCATCCAAGGTTCCTATTTAGATAACGGTTTGTTTGTGGCACGAATCAATTCAATCGTGGCAAATTGTGCCGTGAAAAAAAGAACACCCCGTATAGTAATGGTTTATTTTCAGCGATATATGCTCAGAAAAAAAAAAGGAAAACACCCTTACTTAAAGTCGGCAGATATACCGTTATTCGAAGTTAATATTGCGATAAAAATTGAAAAAAAAACACGAAAAAGTATAATTCCCTTGATGGGCTTCGAACCCGCCTTCCCTCGTCCGAAACCGAGATATCCACTATCTATACATCTACACTATCGGACTCCTCGAAGGATCCTCTCGATCTCCGGTATTAGAATAAAACGTCGGTACTAACCGCGGATAGATATTCTTAATTTTCACTTTTCGACATAAAATCGCCACATGGAGGTTTATTTGACCGTTTTTTACCCTTATCTTCGCTTCTCGTAAACGTTCAGTCCCGAAAACTGCCTAGAACGGCCATTTCGTTGCGAAAAATTTCCCGCACCCCGTCTAACGGATTCATTTTGACGTTTCTCAGACAGACTTTTAGCAAGGAAAATTCCCGAGGTCGGAACTTCGAGAACTTGTATCGATTTAGTTGACACTAGTGGCCAGCAGTCCATATTTTGGGATTCAGATGAGCCAGCAGATCTACCTAGCAATAGATCCACATTTTTCTGGGAGATCTACATTTTTAAGGTAGATCTACATTTTTCCGGTAGATCTGCATTTTTCCGGTAGATCTACATTTTTTCGGTAGATCTACATTTTTCCAGTAAATCTACATTTTTTCGGTAGATCTACATTTTTCCTGTAGATCAATATAATCGGTAGATAAATTGAATCGGTAGATCAATTGAACTGGTAGTTCAATGCCATCTAACGTGTCCTGTTGTGATTCTGAGAATCATTCATACCCGAAAGTACCATCGAAATATGTCAGGAGTTTTTGAGTTGCTAAAAACCGAATATAGCGTTACATACAGAATCGTATTGTGAACCTTTGTGCCTTCCGAAATACAATCACAAAGATTCATCAAAAACGGTATAGCCATTTTTGAGTTCCTGTAAACCTATTATTGTGTCACCTACCGGGGAATATTGTGGATCTGGAACTTTGTCAGATACACGCACAAAGTTTCATCGAAATCGGTCCAGTCGTTCTTGAGTTGTTATAAACCGAATGCAGCACCACCTAACGGGTTTATATTGTGACACTGAGAGCCACTCAAACACGTACACAATGTTTCATCAAAATCGGTCGAGGCATTTCTGAGTTTCTACAGACCGATAGCAGCGCCACCTACCGGGGTATATTGCGGACCTGACACATACTCAGATACACACACAAAGTTTCATCGAAATCGGTTCAGCCGTTCGTGAGTTTCTATAAACCGAATACAGAGGTTTCGGAGTTGACATTTTTTTAAAAACACCCCGTATAGCAGCGGTTATCATTTCGTAACGGTTTTACAGTGTTGAGAATTCTCTTTACGATAGATCTGTAGGGGTGACATTTTACTTGAAACACCCTGTATAGTTAATTTTCTGCTTAAGTCTGCTAAGTTCTGCTGAGTAATTTCAATGCAAAAATCCGTCCGATCGAACGGATATTCATTATAGATTTCGTAACTTACCGAAAATATCCAAATCCCAAGATACGTTTACTGGAGTACGCTCCTCTTTGGGTAAAAATGAAAGAATACTAAGAAAAAGCTATTTCGGACGCTCGGAGATTCGATCCCGCCGCTCCGCGAGGCTCGGGAGCTGGAAGTCTATTTACCGACTCCTTAGACCGCTCGGCCATGCCAGCTTCGTGAATCATATTCGATTTTCTGGCTGATAAACATTTTATAGTACTGGGACGATTTCCGTCTTTCGATTTTCAGACTATCGTCAATCCTGTCAAGCTATCGATCGAAATCGGTTACTCGTTCATATTTCTCTCGGTTTTTCTATTCGATTCCAAGATTTTTGAGTGATTCCGTTCGAAATTCAAATTCGATTTGACATTTATCGTGGCTCGTTCGGATGAAAACGTCGACCGTGAAGGAGCCGCGTTGAAATTCGCCACAGAAATACGTGAAACGTCAGAATTTTGTCGATTTTCGCGAAAAAGTCACATTTTCCTATCGTTCTTCCGGAAAAACGAAAGAGAGAATCGAAAAAAGGGCCGTGTTACGGACTAATTTCGAATCTCGTCTTCGCGTTCCCGCAAATACCATCGTTCCGAACGCCACCCGTCCTCCGATCTCGTTTCCTCCATTTTGCACCTTTTGCCAAATTCGTCGTTTTTGCGATTTTTTTTAAAATACACCCCCTTCTTCTCGCTTCGAAAACGCGAAACCCTACGAAACTTCCGTCTTTTTCCTCGCGAAACCCCTCGGAAATTTCCCCCCTCCCCCCCTCCTAACGTACAAAAAATCGTCACGTTTATAGTAACATTTTCAAAAAAGTTTTTTTGTTCCTTTTCTATGAAACCCATCTTCATTTTAGTAATAGTGATAACGTCAGTAGCACGGTTACTACGACAAAAGTGGGAATGATTTCACAACATATACAACTGTTGTAAAGTTGTAATTGCAACTTCTTAAGCAACTGATATGTTATAATACCACCATACACTATATAATGTGAGCGAACAAGATATTTGAGTTTTTACTAAGTCAGCTGAGGAAAACCATTTTTCCCATAGACAGCTAGAGCTTTGTGGGTATACTTTCTGTATTTCTGTTAATGTTTGTTTTATTTGTGTATATATTGGGTTTGGGTGTAATAGGTCTCTTGCATGCATTTTTTTTTTATTATTAGAATCGAGTATTATATATCCATAAGAATTCTGAAAAAGTGAAACTGCCGTGAAAATTTTCAATATTCAACGAGGAAACGGTCATTGAAATTTGGTTGCACATAATGGCCCGTCATATCTACTCTCATTCTCTTCTCGTGTCCATTTCACACTTTCTTCCAGTGCAATACGGCCCCCTATGGAGGGCTTCTAGTCGGCATATTGGCTGTAACAAGCAGATGGTACATTTTGGTTACGTCAGCCGTTATAGCAATGATTCAGAAGCGTTTTTTTACCTCATTTGAATTTGCTTCTTGATTTACCGATTTTCAATACCGAAATATTCAAATTGTATAAATTATGAAAGTGGATGAGGGCATACATGTTGATCTGGTATTGAATTAGATTTCAGAAAGACATAAACATATGGTATTTCATGTTACATGCAAGAGAACTATTGTTTTAATTATGTTAATAGCTATTTTTTTCTTGTTACTGTTATAATACCTCAACACCGCACACTATATAATGTGGGCGATGATATTGTGAGTTTTACTTAATTGCTTAAAAGTATTTTACGTAAACAAATAAAACTTAGGGCTGCATTAATAGTCGACCCTCTAGATGAGGTACGAAGAACTCGTTTTTCATACCTGATCTTGAGGGCCGACGATGAGTATGGCCCTCTTAAAACTGATTTTTTAGTGTTAAAGTTTTATTCTTTGCATTTATTATAATTTATACACAATTAATTTCACATATGTTCACTGTGGTGAAAATATCAATATATATAATTTATGTGTGATAGTACCTTTTATTTTCCTTCAAATTTAAAAGTTATTCTGTCTTCCAGGCGTACAAGGCCGAAACAAACTGGATTGTGAGGTACAATTACCCTTTCAATTAATGGAATGTGACCGAGTTTTATACGAACATGCAAATTTTTTCCAATCTTTAACAAATTCAAGTTTTCCTGTGATTGTAACATTGACATGATTTTCCTCTCTTGTTTGTTTTTAAAGTCGGTTTTGTGCACCGCAATGAACTTGGCTCAGTGTGATTTTTATGGAAACGTTGATTTATTGGAAAAGTAATTCTATCTCATACTTCCTTTTATTGTAACAAGATCTGTCAGACCACTAAATGTATACACCGAAATGTTTGCGAAGTGAGAAAATTCACAGAAGTTTGTTCTGAAATTTGTTCATCTCAGCAATTTCCCCGAAGATTCTTATATTTCGGTACAGAACATAAGTTCTCTTACGAAAGACAAGAATCTTCTAAGAAATTGGTGAGGGAAAACAATTTCAGAACAAGCTTCTGAAATTTTCCTCATTTCGCTCACATTTCGGAATACACATTAAATAAATCAATTTGAATTTCGCGCCAAAAGCGAAATACCGACATAATTTGAATTTCGCGCCAAAAGCGAAATACCGACTTAATTTGAATTTCGCGCCAAAACCGAAATCTGTAATACCGACACATGCGATGTGCCCGCCTCTGGAGAATGCCAATGAACTAAAAACAGTGTTTTTCATGTTACAAGGCCAGTGTCGAATCTATATACTTAGTTATCTGTGCACGTTATATCCCTTGTCTATGACTTATTCCATTCTCATAAACTTTTGACTTATTCAATTTTTATTTGAAGTCTTAGGATGAACTTTAGTCTGAAATCATATTACGGTATATATTCATGCATTGACATTTTCGTGGAATTTTAATCTTCCTGATGAATCAACCTGCCTCATTATTTTAATTTTGTAATAAATCCTAAGATAGATGAAAGGAAATGCCTACATTTTTATTCAAAAGTACAAAAATGGAGTTAAGTTAGTGTCTTATGGTAATGTATTCCATTGCACTGTCAATATCAACCAGACCCTTCATTGAAATATACCTGTTTGATTATATAGACTTCATGTTCAATCAGGCATAGGTATTGATAATATACTCTCGTGCTTAGCTTAAGGATGGTAACTCCATAAAAGTTAAAATGGAGAATATCAATTTCAAAGTCAACTTCATATACCACTAAATGAGACAAGTTTTTAATTTTTGCCATGAAAGGGTGTACCTATATAAATTATTTTTTGCCCTTACCTCTTTATAGTCAAGTAATGGCTATTACCACTTTTTAGATGCCTAGTAAGTATGTATATCGAATAGAAATCCCCCCCTTTAAGGTTTATTTCAGTTTTTGATACAATTTACCACTCTATAGCAATAAAGAATGGTGTTAAATTGAATTTATATCATAAGCCAGCTGGGATACCATTTTTAAGCTTAGCTCGGCAATTATATAATATAACCATACAATAGTAATATCCATTCGGTATTCCATTCAGAAATTGATACAAAACTGCCTTCGATGGATATAATAAATCATACTAAATATAATTCATAAGAATATCTTCATACATTTTTACTTGAGGAATTTCAACGAATTGAACTTTCTTAAAATTAAAATAGAATTGGAAGCTTTGAAAATTCCTATATTTTGTATGAAAAACAGAGACTTATTCAGTTACCAGTTTACAGTTTGGTCAATATTCTTTTTCTTTAGTTCTTTTTTTCATTTTCCGCCGTTCGTAACTGCCGTCTGTATCCGAACTTGAAGATTCTTTACGAGATTTTTTTTTCTTCATATGCTTCCGTTTTTTGGAATGTTTGGTATCCACTTCACTTTCACTGCCCTTGTCACTTGACTTGCACTTTTTCTTATGTTTTTTCTTCGCCTTCTTTTTATTTTTCTTCAATTCTTTTAATTTTTGCAGTAATTCTTCCCTTCGCAGGTCCGTCAGGGGAGTTGAATATTCGGCCTCCGATTCACTGCTCGTGCTACTAACATCTAGAACAATGTCCTTATTTGGATCTATTTTGAGAAAATTTCTACATTGATATGTTAAATGTCCAGCATATCCGCACTTCTTGCAAGCTGCTCTCACAGATTCTTTCGCAGGAGGCAAAAGTTTGGATGCGTAACTATCCATTTATTTTTAATCTAAATCTAATGAAAAGGAATAACAATTACAAGAAATATTTACCACAGATAAATATTTACAAGAAATATTTTCACTGACAGAGTTACAGACACAGAACACTAATAACAGATAATCTGTGACAGATTACATTCAGTTCACAGAATACAAGCACAGAACACTGAAATAGGAAGAAATCATGGAGTATAATATATGTGTACTGTAAGTATTATTACTTTTAATAACAATAATGTTCTTCAACAAAGAAACAGAACAAAGTTCAATATATAGAACTGATAAATCTTATAAGAAAAGAACACAATGAATCTTATAAGAACACAATAGACTGCTAACTGCTTGGTACGTAACTTATCTGCTCTTTTTCTAAAACAGAACTGACATACCGCCGTTAACAATCCGACAAGTAACCTCTGCGCATGAGGTGCACAATTGTCCGATTGCGAGGTTGCCATCACAACGAAGCCCTACTGCCACACTGGGCCAGTAGTTCTTACGTTAACACCCCCTCCCAATCTGAGAATCGGACAACTGACGACTTGTCTACAATCTACAACTAATTTACATACTTATACAGTTAGTTCTGACTGACTTGTATCTAAAACTAGATTTACATAATAAACAATATATATATACAGGGATAGTTGGTACATTTTATTAATAATTCTTATATCTAACAGGATAGTCAGTAGAACTAATAGATGGGCAGTCGTTGCTGCTGACGAACAGAACAGAGGTTTCTCAAAGTGAACCAAACTTACAGACTGGATTAATCTGAGTACTTGCTTCCAGGGACCGAAGACCCTTCCAGCACTTTTAACTCAACAAACATGATGTTATAACACTCCTTATGAAGCATACATAACTAATATTACCTGAGTATTTGCTCCCAGGGACCAAAGACCCTTCTCGCACTTATTTACTCAACAAGCATGTTATATTGCTCACTACTGTGACGCAGAAATAACTAATGATACCTGAGTAATTGCTTTCAGAGACCGAAGACCCTTCCTACAATTTTACTCAACTGACATGAAATTATATCGCTCACTATGAAGCAGACATAACTAATAATACCTGAGTAATTGCTTTCAGGGACCGAAGACCCTTCATACAATTTTACTCAACTGACATGAAATTATATCGCTCACTATGAAGCAGACATAACTAATAATACCTGAGTAATTGCTTTCAGGGACCGAAGACCCTTCATACAATTTTACTCAACTGACATGAAATTATATCGCTCACTATGAAGCAGACATAACTAATAATACCTGAGTAATTGCTTTCAGGGACCGAAGACCCTTCCTACAATGTTACTCAACTGACATGAAATTATCTCGCTCACTATGAAGCAGATATAACTAATAATATTGTTTAGTTACGTAAAACAAACATGACCTGAGTCCTTACCTGCATTCAGGGACCGAAGACCCTTCTAGCACATAAGCTCAGCTTACAGATCTGGACCGTTGATCAGCATATCATACATATAATGTATAACATTTAATCAATGATTCAGTTAAACAAAATTAGTGTTTATGGTTAAGTGTGACCTACCTATACCATAATGAGCGCATCTCTCATCACCAGGGACCGAAGACCCTTCTAATTTGAGATACTTGTATTTGCCTAAATTATATCTCCAGGGACCGAAGACCCTTCTAATACAACCTTGACAAACACCAACAAACTAAAGACTGTAACAAACAGTAAACTGATAAGTGCATGCATTTCTTAACTGTTAATCAGATAGTCACTAGTAACTAGACGGTCACGTAAACTACGAAACTTTGTTGCTAGCAAAGGTTTCGTGAGTATATCCGCTATCTGATCATTGGTATTAATTTTTAATATATTGATCTTCTTCTCTCGTACATGTTGACGAATTAGAAGATATCTTCGTTCAATATATTTTAATCGACTTTTACTAGTACTAGTCAGACAGTTTTGTCTGGCAGCTTCATTGTCTTCATATACAGGTATAGGAAAAACAACAACATCAACTGATTCTTCTAGCAACTGTGCTACAAATAAAGCTTCATTCACCGCATGTGTTAATGCAATGAATTCCGCTTCTGCTGAACTTTGTGCTATCGTAGCTTGGAGCTTCGAGCACCATACAACTGGATTACCAAAGGCAAAAATCACAAAACCAGTAGTTGACTTTTGACTTGATATATCACCTGCAAAATCTGCATCACTATAACAGGATAAACTTGGTGAGCCATTAGTGTATTTCAAACCTACCTCTGGGGTTCCTTTCAAATACCTAAAAACTCTTTTCACAAGTGTCCAGTGATACTGTTGCGGATTTGACTGAAAACGGGCAAGATAACCTACAGCAAACGAGATATCAGGTCTAGTAAATAGACTTAGATACAACAAGGAGCCTATTGCTTTCTTATACGGGAAATTCGCTTCATTCGTACCCTCAGGAGCTTTGTGTGTTCCTTGAGGTACCAATGGAGTGCTAACTGGATTTGAGTTTTCCATGCGAAACTCTTTTAACACATTCTTCACAAACTGGGTTTGATGAAGAAACAATTGATTTTCAGATTTTGTAATTTCCAAACCAAGAAACTTAGTGGGGAAACCAAACTCTCTTACATCAAAACTAGATTTCAATACATTCACTGTACCTTGAATAAGGTCATAGCTATTTCCTGTTACCAATAAATCATCGACATATATTAAAATCAGGACTATTTTATCTCCTATCTTTTTCAGATATAGACAAGGTTCACGCAGATTCGGTTCAAAACCAGATTCTCGTAAAAATGTATCAATTGTGACAAACCAACACTTTGGAGCGATTGCCAGTCCATAGAGAGCTTTACGCAACTTACAAACGAATTTCTTTTTATCAATCTCTATACCATCCGGAATAGTTACATACTTGGTCCTATCAATATTTCCATACAAGAAGGCTGTCTTAACATCGAGTTGTTCTATGTGCCAATTTTTAGCGACTGATAATGAAAATATTAATTTGACTACTGTATGAGCAGGTGTAGGAGATGCCGTTTCTTCAGACGTATAGCTTTCTGTGTCTCTACACCCTACAACAACCAGACGAGCTTTAAAACTACCGTCAGCTTTTTCTGTAAATACCCACTTCACCGGAATGACTTTCATACTGGATTCTCTTTCTATTATATCCCATACTGAATGCTCTTTAATTGAGAAAAGTTCTGACTGGATAGCTGATATCCATTTACTGCTGTTTGAGCAAGTGATAGCTTCATGATAGCTCTGAGGGGTATTACTTGTATTATAAATGTCGTCTTCATGAACGAAACCAAATTTATTTAAAATACATGTATTGACACTGATTTCTGGTAGATTTATTTCTTCACTATTCTGACTACTATCGAGTTGAGAGATTTCTTCGATTTCAATTACATTGGTATTTCGAATATTTTCTAATTCAACTTCATTATTAATTTGACTATTTTCTAGTTGAGAAATTTCTTCTATCTCTATTTCATTTAGACTATTGCCAGATGTTTGTGGTATACTAGTGCTATGATCGATTAAATTTTCAGGTGTGATTGACTGATTTTCTGAGGTGATTTCAAGTTCTTCACTAACAACTGATAAATTACTTTTGCAGGAACTATAATTGTACTTTTCATTGAACAACACATTGCATGACATGATGGTTTTATGTGTTACTGGATCATACAACATATATCCTGTATCAGTATAGCCTACCAGGTACATTGTGCTAGAACGTGGGTGCAGCTTTTTACCTTTTGGTATATTTTCAATTCTAACTTCCACTTGTGAACCAAATATCTTAATATTCTCTAGATTTGCCTGTTTACCTAATAATTTTTCATATGGGGTTAGGAAGTCAATTGCATAGTGAGGTGTGCGATTATAAAGGTAACATGCCGTTGAAAATGCAAAACCCCAAAAACTAACAGGAAAGCCTGAATCAAATAGCAATGTTCGAGCTCTTTCTTGAATGGTTCTATTAAACCTTTCAGCTGTTCCGTTATGTTCATGCTGATAAGGTTCCGCTAATTGCAATTCTATTCCAAATTTATTTAAAACTGTTTGACAAGCTTCACTAATGAACTCAGTACCATTATCGCTTCTTAGTTTACTGAATTGCCCAGGTCCAGGAAAAACTGATTGTAAAAACTGACAGCCTGAAGTGAGAAACTTATAAGTTTCTGATTTTTGTTTCATCAGATAAATTTGAGAATAGCGTGAATAATCATCAATAAGGATCAAAATATACTTTTTCTTACTGAACTGTGTTGGAGGATTGACACTAAGTAAATCAGCATGTAAAATTTGACAAGGTCTACTTGCTCGTTCACGTTCTTTCAGGCAGGGTTTTCTATTCATTTTTGCTTTTGAACATATTGAGCAACTGGCAGTTGTATAATTATATGTAAGTTCTTTAACTCCTAGTACTACACTTGGTAACTTTCCCAGGTAAGAAGATGATATATGACCCATTCTACGGTGCCAAACTAAACCTTCTTCATCTAACTTTTGCAACTGACTTCGTGTAAGCTTCTTTCTTAGTCTACGAATCTTTTCTCGTTTATTTTCTATAACTGGATTAAGTGTGGTACGCTTTATTTTACAGACAGATTTTTGTGAAGATTTATTAGTAACAACTGAATTTGTATTGCTTCGTACTACATTTGTTACCGTGGATTGGTGCGGTTCTTCTGCCTCTGCAGATATCAGTACAGCCAATCTATACAGTCCATCCGACACATACAGAAGAGTCAATTTTCTTCTTAACTTTCTAGACAAGATAAATCCATTATTAGAATTCATTGTAACACTCGTTTTGAATTGAGTATTAAATGCTCGAACACTAAGAACATTTTCTCTCAGACTAGGAACATATTGAACATGTACTAACTTTAAAACATGGGAACATTTTCCAAACTGTACAAGAATTGGTAGAGTACCCTCTCCCAATGAAAAAATGTTCTCTGTTTTTGAAGCTAGATCAACAGGAATAGGCATTTCATAATCCTTGTAATCAAACAGAATATTTCGTGCATTCACTACATGGTGAGATGCACCGGAATCAACAAGGAATGTTACCGAAATCACAAACTTGTTAAAATCGTACTGAAACTTACTTGATTTCAAACTTTGCAATTTCCTACAATCCTTCTTTTCATGTCCCTTCTTGTAGCAGAAGAAACATACACGGCCCTCATTTTTGCACTCGGATGCCTTATGAAACAACAGACCACATTTATTACACCTGGCCGATTTCTTTTGCTCAGGTGTCATTTTCTTCAATTTGTCTAACTGTTCTCTAGTATATTGACAGTTACTCTTATGTATTGATTTTGAAGAATTTTCAAGCTTTTCCCTTTTCTTGGGTGGTTCGCCTGAGCTTACTTCCAAACTACTTCCTGTACAGAAATCACAATAATTAATACTGATATTATCACAATGTGAACAAGAAACTGAAACAAATGTATTGTTAGTAGAGTCACTCTCCATCGGAGAATCAAAACAAATTGAGCATATGGTGATGATGTCATCACAATCAGGCCTGAAACTATAATCTAAATCATTATTACAAACAGAACAAACAATATCAACTTCGTCTTTCTCATTGTACTTACTGTTCTCCATCTCTGAGCTGTAATTGCTACTAGCTACATCCAGAAATGTGTTCCTTACAAACTCATAAGTCCTAGTGATCTCTGGCAGAGTAGCTATCGTTGTATAAAAGCCCATAAATGGTCGTACATGACGAACTTTATGCAGAAAATATGCAACGATAATTTTCTGGTCCAGAGGTACACCAAGCTCCTGAAATTGCTGAACAGCACTTTCAAATCTTGTGATGAAAGTCACAGGATTCATCTTGGGATGTAGCACAATTTTCCCAAAATTGTCCAGGAGTTCCACCATTTTCTGGACATCATTCTTCCCAAACATCAGCTTCAGTTTTTGAAAAGCTTCTGCTGCAGTAGCCTCATTTGAGATAAGTGCTCTCGGTCCATTTTGGAGAGTGGCTTCAAGATATTGCCTCACTTGTGCATCATACATCCTCTTGTCTTCCTGTGTGAAGTTGCAGTCTTCACCGCCTAGAGGTTGATTTAGGAAGTTGGATCTTCCTAGGGCTACCAGATCTCTTTCAACCCTTTGTTTCCAAGATCGGAAATTCACATGGCCTTTTAATTTATCGTCAAAATCTACTGACGGTACGTTGAAAGCAGGAAGTGGTACTGTTTTGGGAGAGAAAACTTCCGTGATTTCACTAGTGCTTGTTTCCACGTTTAATGATGCTTGCGCGGAGTTTGGCATAATATCCTCTTTTATTTTATCTGCCAAGATCCTAATAAATTGCGGGCTTGTGAAGATGGACATTATCTCACTCGCCATGTTTCCAATAGGTGTCTCGTTCCTTTCACCAGAAGTTCCTTGAACATTGGAGTTGAATTCCTCGTCAATGACTAACTTCTCCATTTTCTTGTGGTGTTGAGATGTGAAAAAAAAACTTTTTATCGAATTTTTACAAAATGGCGTTCAAAGTGACGCTACTTGAGATTCCACTTCTCGTACTTAGCTCTGCTACCATGTAAGTATTATTACTTTTAATAACAATAATGTTCTTCAACAAAGAAACAGAACAAAGTTCAATATATAGAACTGATAAATCTTATAAGAAAAGAACACAATGAATCTTATAAGAACACAATAGACTGCTAACTGCTTGGTACGTAACTTATCTGCTCTTTTTCTAAAACAGAACTGACATACCGCCGTTAACAATCCGACAAGTAACCTCTGCGCATGAGGTGCACAATTGTCCGATTGCGAGGTTGCCATCACAACGAAGCCCTACTGCCACACTGGGCCAGTAGTTCTTACGTTAACATGTACTATATGGAAGATTTTCTGGGATTTCTGTCCCAAATATATACAGCTATCAAAATTATTAATAATCTTCTGCTTTGGATTTTCGACGTTCAACTATTTTTACCTTTATTAAAACTTCTATGAGTATCTTTTCTTCTATGTCGTATCAACAATTGCCTATTGTCCGAATTGTCAAAAGCTATTGAAGGAATGACGGTCGTTACTGGTTTCAGAATTTGTCAAAATGCGGTAATGAGGAAATTTTGTTGTATATTCGTCCTAAAATCCAACATTTTCGATTTGAACGAAATGGATTAGCTTCCGAAATATGGTAACGAATAATTTAGATTGTTTTATAACGAAAACTAACATTAATGCGATGGAAATGCTAACCATAAATAATCGTTTTCTTGAATTTAACGAAAACTTCCTTTTCTAGGGTGCGAATATTTCTCAGCTGGAAAGAGATATAGGTTCCGAACAATTTCCTTCCAATGAGCGTTATTTTGGTCTTGTGAATGTAAAGTAAAATGTTCGAATCATACTTAATTCTAATTTATTTTTTTTCAGTTTGGTAATACATGTTACAGTAATTCAGTTCTTCAAGCGTTGTATTTTTGTAAACCGTTCAGAGATAAAGTTCTTGAATACAAAGCTAAAAACAAGAGAACTAAGGAAACCCTCCTTACCTGTTTAGCAGATTTATTCTATAGTATTGCAACTCATAAGAAGAAGGTGGGCTCTATCGCTCCTAAAAAATTTATAGCTAGACTAAGAAAAGAGAAAGGTAATCAAATTAAAATTATGGTATATCAAATTTAGAAGTTAAAATGGGGAAGTCTTCTTACAAAGTTATAATAGATTGTTTTGGTTGAAATTCATATCATCGTTTGCTTCTAATCTATCATTGCATGAAATTGTACTTATATTCATACGCAATTTTTGCTTATTCTACAAGTAAATATTATCAAATAGATTTTCTCAACAATCTCAACAAATCAATGTCTTTTTCAGAGGAATTTGATAACTATATGCAGCAAGATGCTCACGAGTTCCTTAATTTTTTAGTTAATCATATTAGTGAAATAATTCTCGGTAAGTCAGTTCAACCTAATGCTTTTTGCTCAAATCTAACCGATTACTTTTCAGCTGAACGTCAACAAAATTCGACTACTAATAATATTAATAAAACAAAAGGTATAGGGGAAAATGGGACAAACCATTTACCACCTGAACCCACATGGGTTCATGAAATATTTCAGGTTTGTTGAATTTTTTTTTCTATTTATTTAGTTGATAATACCTATCTACACACCTTGTATGAAACATTCCTGATCATTTCTATAAACTAAAACACTTCTAGTTCAGGTTTCATTACTTTACCAATAAAAATTGGTAAACTGTTTGCTACAGGAAAGGAAAACATATCAGTGGACAACACGAATGAAATTATTATTTATTTATAAGCGAACTAGATCTAGTCAAATATACAGGGTTAGTCTTTAAGTTACACATTAATTTCAATTACAGATTCCTCTCATCAAATAGAACACTTTTTTCATTCATCATTTTTTCAGATTCGGCTCAGGTAAAAAGATACAGGCTGTTCAAATTGAAGATAAAAAGCAGTTTTTCTTTTGTAGCTTTGACATGCTTTTCAATTGCTATAATTTACCAAAGCCTGGTACCCATTTTGACAATGTCGCATGAAAACGGTTAATGGAGTCATATACATAATCTCATAGACTGTGAACGATACCCATTAATCAATTATTATGATTATTATTCTGTCAGATGGAATCACATCTCAACTTCTCGATTTGAGATTTTCTTGGGAATTAATGGGTTTATTAATATTTATGGAATATTATTATAAGAAAGGGCGATGATCAAATTATAATATACTAATATATAACCTAATAGTGGAAGCAATAGGTCTCTTGCCTCTATATATTTTTTTCATTATTGGAATCGATTATTATATCCATAAGAATACTGAAAAGGTTTAGCCGCCGTCAAAAATTGCAATTTTCAACGAGAAAAGGATCATTCAGTGGTTGCACATAATGGCGCCTATCCATGACTCACTCTCTTCTCGTGTCCGTTTCACTCTTAACACCACCTTCTATAGAGGGCTCGTAGTCGGCATTGGCTGTAACAAGCAGATGTTACATTTTGATTATCTCAGCCCTTATAGCAACAATTCAGAAGTGTTTCACCTTATTGGAATTTGCTTCTTGATTTACCGATTTTCAATACCGAAATATTAAAATTTTATAAATTATGAAAGTGGATGAGGGTATACATGATGATCTGGTATTAAAGTAGATTCAGAGAAACATAACATATGGTATTTCGTGTTACATGCAAGAGACCGATTGATTGATATTGAATGAAAATTAAGTTGAAATTCGGTGTTTTAATGGTGGAATATTTTCTATCATCAGATGATTGTTGTTCTACAATAGATTTCAGTAACAGTTTTTTATGTTGACTGGGTAAATAAACTGCAGGAGTGTATTAGCACATTGTGAAATCTTTAAATGCTTGTAACTTTTTACCTAAGCCGAATCTGGAAAAATGGCATATGAAAAAATTGGTTCAAGCCCTGTGGACAGAAGCTTTCTGGCACTCTAGTTCAAACAGACAAATTATATCTCCGAAAGTATTGGTTTCTCAGAGTTGGGAATTATATCAATGTATCCTTATGATAGAACTGCATCATAAAGGAAATGCAATTCAAATAATAGTTTATTTATCAAGATTAAATGAGCAATCTGAGAATGAGAACTGCACCATGGAAGAAATCAAATTAAAATAGCTGAAATGAATTTGACTCTCTCTTATAGAACAGGATGACATGTACGAGTATGAACACAGATCATATAATAATTCATAGATAGAATAATTATAGCATTCTGTGAAAGCATAGAAGTACGATTCATTATTGAAATTTCGAAAAAAAAAAGTATTAGCTTGTTGGAGTTGAAAACGATATCAATGGATTTTAATGGTGAAACTGCATCTTAAATAAAAATTGAATTTGAAATTTGTTACTTAAAAAAAATTTTTTTTTCGTTACTCCGAAACCATCTGGCCTATTTTGCCCAATAACGAACTTAACCGAGATATTCATCTCCCTAATTTACTCTGAAAATTTCAACTGCCTAGCTCATTCCGTTCGAGAGTTATTGTAGAAAAATTTTTTCGAAATTTTCAAATTTTTTTTTTTTACACTTTGCGGTAACCTGGTCAATACAAAACTTCACATGCGTATAAAGATCATGATTCTACAATTTGATGCTAAATTTCAGATAGATCGAGTGATCGGTTTCGGAAATATTCATAAACAATGTTTTTACTAACATTGGCCATAACTCCGAAACCGCTTGATGGATTTCGCCCATTACCGAACTTGTCCGAGATATTTACTCTCCAAACCCACCTTGCAAATTTCAATCCTCTAACTCCTTTCGTTTGAGAGTTATCGTGCCTACGGCCGGCCGGAAAGAATCGATTTCGACCACGGATTCTTGATCAGTGAGTCGAACCAAATCGTTTAAGACCATTTTCATCGAAAAATTCTAAAATTACAGACATTTGGGCAAATTGATAAGCACTCTGTTCCGAGGAACTAGAGCACCAAAAAGTGTTTTGTTTGATGATAGCAATATGTGGTTAAAATTAATGTACAACTTAGACTCCCCCTGTATAGGTTTTTTAGGCCCATATAACTGATTGTGGTTAGTTTAAAGGCACCATTCTTACCATTCGTTTTACTTGTATAGGGTATTTTAACAAGTGAAACTAGATGTTTAAACTGCGAGAACGTGAGCAGCATTGACGAAGACTTTTTCGACCTTCAAGTGGATATTGAACAAAATACAAGCATTACGCACTGCCTGCGCTGCTTCAGCAATACAGAGACGTTGTGTAGTGATAATAAGTTCAAGTGCGACAACTGCAGCAGTTACCAGGAGGCCCAGAAGAGGATGCGGGTCAAGAAACTGCCCATGATCCTGGCTTTGCATCTGAAGAGGTTCAAGTACATGGAACAGTACAATAGGCACATCAAGGTATCTCACCGTGTGGTCTTTCCGTTAGAATTGAGGCTCTTCAATACGGTGAGTTTCCATTTTATAATAATAATAATAAATGTATTTATGGCCATGAGTCCTTCAGCCAATAATAAATTTGGATTACACTATGAAAAAAAATTGGTTCAAGCACTGACGTGAAGTCGGAAGCTTTTGCGCGTATGTTCTATTGTCCATTCTTCTGTATTGGACACCCTTAATCGAATTTACCATGGTAAATTCGAATTAAGAGTGTCCAATACAGGATAATGGACTACATAATTTACCATGGTAAATTCGATTAAGGGTGTCCAATACAGAAGAATGGACAATAGAACATACGCGCAAAAGCTTCTGACTTCACGTCAGTGCTTGAACCAATTTTTTTTTTCGTGATTTTTTTTTAATTTTCTAGAGGTACGGTTCTTACAAAATTTTAAACACGTCTTTATGTTGATTTTCTACTACTAGTTACCAAACTTCAATTCGATCGAATATTTATTTTTTTAGTTATCAAGGAAATAATTAGTTAGACCGATTATGCCCAAAATCGAACTCAACTCTCCCTTTCGGATACGCAACCTACCCTGAAAATTGCAAGTCCCTATCTGCTTTCGTTCGAAAGTTATCGAGGCAACGGTCACCCATCTACTGAACTCACACAAGAATGCTCGAATCTCCAACAATATTTAACCGATCGTATTAAAACTTGAAACTTAGCAGTAGAGTTAGGTTATGAAGGCTCTTGCAATTTGAAACGATTAGTTACTGATATATAGAATTTTTTTTTTTATTTTCAATGATTTATTAAAAATGTTCTACAAATGCTATCCTCACCAAATTTTGCAAACATTTCTGCGTTGGCATTCTACAACTAATAACCATGTTTGAATTCAATCGGTTCAGTATTTTTCGAGTTAATGAGGAACAAATAACCACCAAATTTCAAAAAATTTCAGATGGCTATAACTCTAAAACCGTTTGGCCGATTACTGACAAACTGAAATGTCGCGTTCTGGTGCACATCCTAACCTGAAAACTTGAAGCCGCTATCTCTTGCCGTTCTCAAGTTATCGTGACAACAAAAATATTTTTTAATAATTTTCTAGCCATACGATTCGCACAAAATTTCACAAACGTGCTTAGGTTCATATTCTACAACTACTCACCAAGTTTCAATTCGATCGGATTCATATTGGTTGAAACAAAATTATTACTCGGAAACCACTGGGCCGATTATGCCCATTAACGAACTTGTCCGTCTTATTGGGATGCGCCACCCACCCTGAAAATTTCAAGTCGCTAGCTCTTTTCGTTCTCAAGTTATCGTGGCAACGGCCGGACGGCCATACGGCCGGACGGACAGAATCAAATTTGACCTCGAATTCTTCATTGGGGAGTCGAACCAAATCGTTTGAGACCATTTTCGTCAAAAAATTCGAAAGTTACAGACATTTGGGCAAAATGATAACGCGATGTTCCCCAGAACATACGCGCAAAAAAAAGCACTGACGTGAAGTCAGTACTCTTTGGCGCGCATGTTCACGGGTGCTAATTTGAATTGAGTGATGAGTACTTCAAGCTCAGTGGATAGAGCGAGCCGAAGATCTACCCAAAGGATAGTGGACACCATTCACTGTCGGTTCAAAAATTAACAGTGCTGTATCTAAGCTGCCTTCAGGATAGAGTAACAAAGTTGGAAAAGAACACAAGTGACTCTCCTTAGTCGCACAAGCTCCTAGAAGATTTGGGAGGGTCAGTATAATCGTAATCATGTATACAGCACGCGCGCCAAAGCAGATTGACCCGACGTCAATGCTTTCTTAAACTTTTTCTTTCATTGTTAAGTCAATCTACATTTGGCGCGCCTGCTATAAACATCATTATGATAATATTGACCCTTCCAAGTCTTTCCCAAGGAGATCCCTCAGAATCTTCTAGGAGCTTGCGCGACTAAGGAGAGTCAGTTGTGTTCTTTTTCAACTTTGTCACTTTATCCTTATGGCAGCTTAGATACAGCACTGTTAATTTTTGAACGGATAGTGAATGGTGTCCACTATCCCTTGGGTAGATCTCCGGCTTGCTCAATTCACTGTGCTTGAAGTACTTATCACTCAATTCAAATTAGCCACCGTGAACACGCGTGCTAAAGAGTACTGATTTCACGTCAGTGCTTTTTTTTTTCAAGTTCCTTTAACATACATGGCTATCAACACAGTTTGGCTGTTAGCTTTACCGAAGATCGAAAAAAATTGCGGTTATGGGACCTCCTTTAGGTACGCAATTGCCTCTTCTCCAAATCCGAACGTAATTTGATATAGTTACTACCGAATATAGTTATTTATAAATTCGCCCCAGGGGCACGATACAGACATTTCAACTCGGAAACAACGCTATTTCCCCGAAACTGACTTGTCCGTGCACAGAATTGCCATGAAATTTCTCTTAAAACCTTAAAATGACGGCTCAGCACCAAATCGATCACCGCTAGACGCAAACCACTCCCAACATGAGCCATACAATCCAAACGTCTCCTCTGCGCATACGCAATCTACTCGTGGCTTAAAGTCCCCTGAAAATAACACTTCACAGAAAATTCTGATTCTTCAGCACCATTCGTTCAGGGGATATCACTGCTCCAATCCACGCATGCGCAGACACTTTCAAGGGGATTCTATGGAGGAATAGCATTCTGCACCTCAAATCCCGAATCCTCTCGGACGAAAACTCCAGCAGTTAACTCACTTATGCTCATGCGCATAACAAAAAATCCCCGTAAGGGGTAATATCAATTTCAAAATTAGCCCCAAGGCCACGGTATGCACACTTCAACTCGGAAACCGCGCTAATTCCCCCAACCTGACTTGTGTCCGTGCACTGAATTGACATGAATATTCTTTTAAAACTTCACAATATCGGCTCATTACTCCCAACATAACCCAAAAACAGTCACTTCTCTTCTGCGCATGCGCATACTGTAACATTCGGTACCTTCTTATTATGAGGTATCGAACAATGAAATTTGAAATAAACCACGTTTCTTTCTTACGTCGCTATTTTATTAATTTCCACCAAACTCTCATTAACAATACTGTCTCTCAACTGCCGGCTGCCGGTACGGTACCATCCAATACCGGTCCTAGCCCCCAATATGGGAGAGGGGATTTCAGCTACTGAGCAACTCGAAATATATGCAACTAACTAAACATCTCAATGTTTGATTAGTTGCTCAATAACCTTACATCCTCCCTCCCAAGTTGGTTCACAACGATTTCTATTATTTAAATAAGTACAAATCTATAATACAATGTCCCATATTGAGAACAAACATGATTAGCATATTTAAGATTCAACACCTAGCCAACTTGGCTTTTTAATCAATGTTCTATCTCTCAAGTGATACATATCAGCATTAAGATGTTTTCCATTTTCATTTACATTTCCAATATTTTCTTTTGAATTTTCATTCAAACTATCGCTATGACAATTCAACATTATATGTTCCCTAGTCCTACGACGTATTTTATCTCCATCCTGAATTAAGTATGAACGAGGCTCTTCACATTTTCTCAAAATTCTACCTTTTTTCCATACATTATTTAATCTGTAGCTAACAATATCATTTTCCTTTCCTTCTCTTAGAAATTTAGTATTTCTGTCATAAAAATATTTCTGTTTTTTCTGTCTGTTATTAAAAATATTCTTCAGTTTTATATTATTCACTAAATTAGGTTTCAGAAGATTACTCAGTGAAGGGATATTGTCTTTTAGACGCCTACTAAGAAATAATTGAGCTGGTATTCCTGTACTTCAATAAATACATTTGTAAATTACCATTTTCATAGGTACACTTTTTCAAAATTCCTTTACAGATATTGACTGACTTTTCGGCTAATCCATTACTCTTCGGGTAATTAGGACTGGAATGAGTAATTTTTATGTCGTACCTATTAGTGAAGTCTCTAAACATATACGAATTAAATGGTACATTGTCACATACGATTAGATCAGGGAACCCAAATGAAGCAAAAACATCCATTAACCTTTTAATTACCTCCTTAATTGATTTATTTCTTAAATGTTTAAATTCAATCCACTTAGAGTAGTAATCCATGATTGCAATATATGAACTACCACCGAAATCAAATATGTCAATGCCTATCTTACACCACGGTCGATCAGGAATTTCGTGACTTAACATTGGTAATCTGGCATTGCCCTTGCTGAATCGATTACAGATTTCACAATTCACTATTAGATTATGTATGTCCTTTGACATATTAGGCCAATAAAGACACTCTTTGGCTCTCGCTCGACATTTGTTTATTCCCAGGTGTCCCTCATGTATTTTTGACAAAATGAAATTACGTTTAGATTTAGGAACAATCAGTCTATCACCATAAAATAATAAATTATCAAATTCTGCTATTTCGTTTCTTATGTTATAGTAAATTTTGAGATCCTGAGGTAATTTTTCATATTTTTCCCAACCATTTTTTAAATTAATTTTTAATTGCCTAAGCATCTCATCATTTTCGGTTGCTAAAATAAATTCATCGATTCTTTCCTTAGACATTGGTAATGATTTAGTTATACTGTGAACTCTTATATCCTCAACTTCAGTAACGGATTCATCATCAATACTTGCTCGTGATAAAGCATCTGCAATGTGCATATCTTTTCCTGGTAAGTATAAGACCCTTAAATTATATTTTATTAACCTGTATAGCAATCTTTGCAACCTTGAAGATATTTTATTGATATCTTTCTTAAAAATGCTAACCAACGGCTTATGATCGGTATGTATAGTAACTTCTCTCCCGTACACTAAGTAATTAAATTTTTCTACAGCATACACTATAGCACTAAGCTCACGCTCTATATTGGCATATCTTTTTTCAGCATCAATCAATGTTCGGGAGGCATATGCAATTGGCTTACCCTCTTGTAATAAACATGCACCAAAACCATTTAGACTTGCATCACATTGTATTGTCAAAGGTTTCTTTGCATCATAATGAACTAAAATGGGTGCTTCTATAAGCAGTTTTTTTATTTTCATAACCGTGTCAGTGTGGATTTGCTCCCACTGAAATACTATATTTTTATGAGTTAGCTGTCTTAATGGTGCTGTTACTGATGACAAATTCGGACAAAATTTTCCCAGATATTTAACTAAACCTAAAAATCTTAGTAATTCTTTTTTATTCTTTGGGATTTCCATTTTAGTGATTGCTTCTGTTCTTTCAGGATCTATTTCTATACCTTTACTGGAAACTATGAATCCTAACAATTTAACCTCAGATTTTTTTAACTGAAATTTATTAGCGTTAAATGTTATACCGTTAAGCCTAGCTGCTTCCAAAACTTGCTTCAATTTCAGGTCATGTTCCCTTTCAGTTTCCGTCGCTATAATTAAATCATCTATGTAAATGCAATTATTTAAAATATTGCCAAATATCTCAGTGTTTTTTCTCTGACATATTTCAGCCGCAGTGTTGATACCAAAAGGAAGACGTTTAAATCGGTATCTTCCAAATGGGGTTGCAAAGGTGCACAATTTGGAAGAATTTTCATCTAAAAGAATTTGGTAAAAGGAATCTTTTAAATCTAGTATTGAAAAATATTTTTTTCCACTAAGATCTGTCAATATCTCATCTGGTGAAGGAATCTGATAATACTCTCTCTTTAAATTCTTGTTTAAATCTCTAGGATCTAAACACACTCGTAATTTTCCATCTTTTTTCTCAGTGATTACTACATTATTCACCCAATCAGTAGGATTTGCCTCTTTACAAATGACATTGGCTCTTTCTAGTGACTCTAATGTTGACTTAAATTTAGAAATTAAATTTTTAGGAATTCTACGAGCCGCATGAAGTACAGAATCAGCCCCTTCTTTTAAAACTAATTTACATGGTTGTCCTGTAAATTGACCTAAGTTTTCAAATACATCCTTATAACTTTTTATAATTGATTCTTTACAGTTAAATTGAAAATTTGGGACATTTTTTTCTACCCAATCAACCTTATTAATTAACTTACATTCCAGGCAACTTTCTAGGCCCAATATAGGTCTGTCAACTATATCCACAATGTGAAAAGTTAAGATGCGTTCCTGGCCTCTTACTCGACAACTCACCCTCACTGAGCCTTCGACTGGAATCCTATTACCACCAAAAGCAATGAGGTTGACTCTTGAGTTTTGAACACTTGTGGAAGGCATTATTTGCAGAAATATCTTTGATGGCAGTATATTACAATCAGCTCCAGTATCTAATTTAAAGGAAATATTAAAACCATTAATGTTCAATATTTCAGTCAATATTTTATCATTGTTAATTGATTGGTTATTACATTTTGCTTTTGTTAGTTTGAGACTATCGATAAACATATCATTCAAATCATCATGACTAATTTCCATGTTTTCTGTTTCAACAGAGTGCAATTTCTTTTTGAAATTATTTCTTTTGTTCTTATATTGCTGTTTACAAGAATTTTTCAAAAAACACCCTATTTCAAAATGATTCAACTTATGACAGTAAAAGCATTCTTTACCAAACGCTGGACATTGACCTGCATTATGCTTAGTATTACACTTTTTACAATTATAAGTATTATTATTAACAGAATTTTCTTTTTTCATTTTATTTCTGACAAAATTTGAATTACTTATCTTAGATTTATTTGAGTTGATAGAATCTACCCTGGTGTTCGTGCTTTCCATCTTCATTGCCATCTGACCTGTTTGATGTCTGCTAGCTTCAGCAATTTGGCACACATCAATTGCTTTTCTCAGAGACAAGACCTCGCTTTGAAGAAGGCGTTCTCGAACATTATTATCTAGGATGCCCATCACTATCTTGTCACGTACCATTTCATCCTCAGACTCGTACTCGCAATTCTTCACCATTATCTTCAGTTCTGTGATGTAACTAACCATTGACTGACCATCTTTCTGATTGCAGCTTAAAAATTTATAGCGTTCATACACCACGTTCTTCTTTGGCTGACAATGCTTTTCAATGGCGTCCATTACGTCTTTCAACGTGGTCTTTTCGATTTGTAATTTTAAAGTGTTGTATATTTCCACACCTTCATCTCCTATTAAATTTAGGAATGTTGCAATCTTGATTTGTTCAACTGCTTCGTTTTTATTGGCAGCCAACATGTACATTTGGAATTTCTGTTTCCAAAGGGACCAGTTTCTCGCCATATTGCCGGAAAAGTCCATGATTGGCGGTAATCTTAATCCATCCATTTTATTATTGAGGGAATCTTAATCACCATGTAAATAATGTTTACACCTGACACCATGTAACATTCGGTACCTTCTTATTATGAGGTATCGAACAATGAAATTTGAAATAAACCACGTTTCTTTCTTACGTCGCTATTTTATTAATTTCCACCAAACTCTCATTAACAATACTGTCTCTCAACTGCCGGCTGCCGGTACGGTACCATCCAATACCGGTCCTAGCCCCCAATATGGGAGAGGGGATTTCAGCTACTGAGCAACTCGAAATATATGCAACTAACTAAACATCTCAATGTTTGATTAGTTGCTCAATAACCTTTCCAGGGGATTTTATAGAGGAATAGCATCCGCCACCCCAAAAACCCAATCCTCTCTGACGAAAGCACCAGCAGTTAAATTCACTGATGGTCTGCTCATGCGCATAACGAAAAATGCCCGTAAGGGGTAACATAAATTTCAAAATTAGCCCCAGGGCCATGGTACGGACACTTCAATTTGGAAACAACGCTACATTCCCCAAACTGACTTGTCCTTGCACTAAATTGCAATGAATATTCTTTTAAAACCTCACAATATCGACTCAGCACTCCCAACAGTCCCAACATAATCCATCCAACCCAAAAACAGTCACTTCTCTTCTGCGCATGCGCAATCTACTCGCGGCTAAAAGTCCTCTCAAAATCACACACCTCACAAAAAACTCCGATTCTCAAAAACTAGTGGTTCGGGAGATATCGCATATTTAATCCACGCATGCGCAGACCCTCATCAGGGATCTGGAATCTATGGAGGAATAGCATCCGCCACCCCAAAATCCCGATCCTCTCTAACGAAAACTACAGCAGTTAAATAACTTCTCATCTGCGCATGCGCACAACGAAAAATGCCCGGAAAGGGCAGCATGAACCTTAAAAAAATAGGTTTCGGCATTTCAAACAAAGTATTCCGCAAAATAGTAGTAATTTCTTGTTTTTTTTTCATGTCACGTGATCTTCGCGAAATTTTGCAACAGTGTTTGCTTTGGTCTTTTGCATCTAACTACTGAGTTTCAATTTAATCAAATCAGTAATTTTCGAGTTATCGTGAAAACAAAATTTTAAAATATTTGAAAATTTTTTTTGAACTTTAGGGGCGTGCGGTCAAAACAAAACTTCGCAGGCATATAAAGGTCATGATTCTACAATTTGTTGCCAAATTTCAGAAAGATCGAGTGATCGGTTCCGGAAATATTCATAAAAAACGTTTTGACTAAAAACGGCCTTAACTTCGAAACCGCTTGGTGGATTTCGCCCGTTAACGAACTTGTCCGAGATATTTACGCTACAAAACTACCCTGCAAATTTCAACACTCTAAGTCGTTCGAGAGTTATCGTGCTAACGGCTGGCCGGACCGGACGGACAGAATTGAATTTAACCTCGAATTCTTCATCAAAGAGTCGAACCAAATCGTTTGAGACCATTTTCGTAAAAAATTCGAAAAATACAGACATTGTGACGAAATGATAGCACGCTGTTCCTTGCGGAACACGCGTGTAAAACGTGATAGACCTAAACTAAATCATGGCCAACCGGGAGACTTTGTAAAAGTGAATGGAGTATACATATATTTCTATTTTGGTACCTTATGATTTAATTTTCATAATCTTTTTTTATAATCTTTTTCATTCATATTTTCCTTAGGTCCAAAACTGTATCCTCCTTGTGAAAGTGTCAATGACAATCCTATCACATTTGAATGACATTCATTTATTCTTTTCAATAATATCTAGAAAAACTAAACAATTTTCATTTCAGTCCGATGATGCTTTGAATCCGGATCGACTATACGATTTAGTGGCTGTTGTAATTCATTGCGGCAGTGGACCCAATCGTGGTCACTATATAAGTATAGTGAAGAGTCATGGTTTTTGGCTGTTGTTTGATGACGATCAAGTTGATGTAAGTAACAATCATAATTTCATTACGAATGCTAAGTTCGAAAAGTCCACATTTTTTACATCTGACATAAAAATAGTTCGTCTAAACAAACGATTTTTATGTCAGATGTAAAAAATGTGGACTTTTGGAACTTAGTTAAAAAAAATTGGTTCAAGCACTGACGTGAAGTCAGGAGCTTTTGCGAGTATGTTCTATTGTCCATTCTCCTGTATTGGACACTCTTAATCGAATTTACCATGGTGAATTCTATTTAGTGACCGACCGAAAGTTCGGTTTCGGTTTCGGCCAGTTTCGGCCAAGAAATCTAGTTTCGGCCTTAGTTTAGGTTTCGGCCAAAAATGGCCGAAACTTTCGGCCGGGCCGAAACTTGACTGTTCGTGAATTATCCTGGTCGTTTGGCCAGGAGTTAAAAGTAGGTATACATAATTGTCGTACAAGTTATTGTAATCTATCTTTGTTAAGACTGAGAATTCATGAGAATTCACTTTAATGATTATTAATTGGATTACATAGGGTGATTCCAAATAAGACGAGAAACTTGGAGGAGGAGTTAGTATGTCTCATTAGCTGTTGTTTCATACATATTTATTAATAACCGAAAATCAACAGTTTTTGGAGTTCGGGTGATTTTTAAAATATTTCTGAACTTAGTTCATATTTCGTCAATTTTTACGTTGACCATTTTGATGATAATTTTGGTTTATTTTGATCAGAAAAGGATATGATATGTACGAAAAAATCGAAACTATGCTGTATGGGAGGTTGAAAAAGAATGTTTGATCATGATTAAGTAGGATTTGAAATGTGCTATATGAATAAATGTAAAATCAATTTCTAATATCAAATTGTCTGCAACTTTCGAATTTCACAATTTTGTATGCCAAAATTATTTTAAAAACTTGCCAAATTGCCAAAAGATTTCGTTAGATTGCATAACTAGTTTCGTTTCAGCAGATTTTTTATAAGCAACCTTTTGAATGTCCGGCACATAAAATAGTGAATGTGTATCAAAACACAGGCGGAAAATAACAACTGAAAGATATCAGAAAGACGGCATGTGCTTGCCTATATGGAATGGTGGAACATAATTTATGAATATATTTTCTAATGAAATTTCGAGCTCATTTGCAACAAAAAAATATTGAATTCGTTATTTTTCACTATTTGCTTCTTACATCCCCTTTCAAATCATACTAATTCTTTTTCATCAGAACCAGAACTCAAATATCTCGGAAACTGTTGATGTTTCGTCATCAATAAAAATGGCTCAAACCACAGCAAATTATCCATACTAACAACTCCTTCAAGGTTGACGTCTGATTTGGAATTACCGTGTATACTTCGACTGATTATTTTTATAACTTGGTAATACCAAAATAATAAATAACCCACTAAACATAAAAACATAACTTAAACGTAAATGTAATGTCACATTGTGACCTTGTGATGTTGTATAGAGAGATGCTTGATGTTGCAGCTACGTAGTACACATAGCAGTTTGTGCCTCTTTTTAATATTACAATGCAACGTTTAATGATAAATATTGCATAAACGTAACATCGTTACATATATTTAATGTTGCTTGAAATATTTATGCAACATTTGTATGATGTATCTAATTTTACATAACTATAATGTAACTTTGTTACATATATTTAATGTTACTCAGAACATTTATATAATGTTCCTTACCCTTTTATAGTCAAATTTAAGCAAGTAACCAAAACAGAGTATCAAGACCAATCCCTTCCTAACATAACCAATTGGTTATGATTGAAAAGAATTGGTCTTGACACTCTGTTTTGGTTACTCGCTTAAATTCGACTATAAAAGGGTAACGAAAAAATTATCAAGCAAATTGAATGATGGATGAAGAAAAGTTGAGTTTAGTGGGAGAATCATATTTAATCAAAACTTCCATCTGCATAAAATATATAATACAACTTAAAAAATTGACCAATTTTCCGTAAAAAAATATATCATAAAGTCTTAAAAAATAATAAATACTCTATAAAACAATATAAACAAATTCATCACTAAATATCTCAATATCTTTGGTATCTGTTGCAGTCTTCAGTATCGTTCCACTTAAACCTCAGTTACTACTTTTTCCTTGTCAGCGAATATCATCCACTCCACAATAATGAGTTGAAACTCCTTACCATATTCTGAAAATAAAGTCACCACTGAAAACACAAATTAATCTTGATGATATATTGGCAAAAATATGTGTAGTATGACTGTTGGAAATAATTCACACTTATAATTCATGTTAACGAAAGGTAAAGCGAAAAGAAACTAATAGTAGATACCTACTTTACAAGATAGGGCTGGTTGCATAAAAAATTAAACGAAGAACTAAATATTTAATTTTTTTATTACTATGATAAGGCATAGCCTTTAGCAGATTAGTTAGCACTGTTAAAACTTGAGTTAACAGAGCACTTTATGCAACCAGATCCTAGAGGTTGAAGAAAACAATCACTGAGAAGTACTTACGTTTGAGTATTTTCATTATTTCCAAATCTGACATTTTGAAATTCAGTATTTTCCAGTCCAGGAACAATGCTGGGCAAGCTCATCTTGGATAATCTGTTGGACGAACATCCTTATCGAATTTTTGTAATCTGAGTAACAGTTTATTCATCTAGAATAATAGACTTGTGTAAAATACCATATTATTATTAAACTTTCTGACTTAATGTCTGCATTGAAAAAACCCTTTGGACCTGAATAGTAGAATACAATTACCAGTGGAGATGAACATTGAGATTTAAAACTTCAAGTCATTTCTGAAGAACTCGAGATCTATTATTTCTATAAAAAATTGATAACAGAGTAATGGAATTGAGAAGGACCAGGGATACACTGTAGTTCATAGGTACTTTTCGGTTTACTTACTAATTGAGCAGCAACATTTTTGTTGGTTTTCAGAAGGTCTTCTAGATTCAGTAAGCTTTCCATCGTTCCATCCATGATTTCCAAAGACTTTTCCTTATGTATCTTTAATAATATTCTAGCATCTGAACATAGATTTCCCAAATTCAATCAAATTGAAAATTTTCAACAATTTTGAAAAAGCAATTTGGGAAATTCAGTTTTCTATTGACCATGTTCTTAGATGAGTTGAAAAAACCCAACTTGAGGGAATCATCTGAAGGTATTGCAGTAGTTTTCATAGAATTACTTATCTCTTATTGATCGATGGTAGGCTCCATATTATACGACAGCATTATACAATGTTTATGGATTATTTAGAGCAAATAATTATGTTGGTTCTGTACAAGGTAATGATGATATACCTAGTACTTTCAGTATGTTCATCATCATTGACCTCTTTATTAATAAACCTTTTGAGGTAGCGGGGAGAATTATTATTCATCTTGAGAAATCCTGAAAAATTATCATGTATTAATAGTGTGCATGACTTAAGAATGAAATAACATTCAGTCGAATACTTTATAGTTAGATATTAATGAGTTATTCAACAGTTGTTGATTAAAATAAAAATTTGAAACAGCAATGAACCAAAATTGAGCACATTAAATAGGGTTATATCTCATTATATTCGGAATTTGTATAATAAATACAAATACTTTCAGACATGAAAGAAATATTTGATGCCTGTTGGGTCGACTTTATAGTGAAGCAGAATCTCTCAAAAGTATGGATATAAGAACAAAGAAAATAACACTCACCTGCTTATATCTCCTTTCACACGTTATTTTACTTTTATTCATACTTCCAGCAGGGGAGAAAAACTCAATAATATGATGGAACAACGACGACTAACGAACAAGAATAATTGAAATAATGGAACTATGAATGACAATACACTAAACAAGTTTACTTTTGGATCTCAGGGATGATCTCTGCTCCTTGCTTCACATTTCGACATTTATGATATGTTGTTATATGGTTATGTTGAAATATTAAATTAATGACATGGTAATTATCCGAAAAATACATTTACCAAACGTTTCAAGATAATATTAATATTAATTCCAAGTCTACTGTACACATCTGAGTAATGTTTTGAGGTAGTTAAACAAAAACGTTTGACAGATAACATAACCAATATGTAGGAGACACATCTAGGAAACATGAAATCAACATTTTATATATCATCTAAAGAATATTATTGATTATGTTATTTGGATGTGGCATGAACATGTGAATGAAAACGTTGGTTTGGTTACTTGATGACAACATTAATGCAATGTTAGTTTGCCAATATCACAAAAATGATCTAATGAATATTGGTGATTATGTTATTTAGATGTGACATAAACATTGGGATGAAAACGTTGGTTTGGAAACTTCATGACAACATTAATGCAATGTTAGTTTGCTAATATTACAAAAGTTATCTCTGAACAATATAACATAACATTATTGTTATGTATCATGTTTAGTGGGAAAGATATCAAAAAAGTTTTCTTTTTATTTTATTCAACACTGCTTAACTGTTTTTATGTATATGCAAATAAAATTGTAAAAAATAGAGTAGATTTCAGTATGAAATATAAAGTTTCGGTTTCGGTTTCGGTTTCGGCCGAAACTGAGACGCTGGCCGAAAGTTCGGGTTCGGTTTCGGTTTCGGCTGAAAAACCAGTTTCGGTCGGACACTAATTCTATTGTCTATTCTCTTGTATTAGACACTCTTAATCGAATTCACCATGGTAAATTCGATTAAGAGTGTTCAATACAGGAGAACGGACAATAGAATCCACCATGGTAAATTCGATTAAGAGTGTCCAATACAGGAGAATGGACAATAGATCATAAGCGCAAAAGCTCCTGACTTCCCATCAGTGCTTGAACCAATTTTTTTTTTTTCGTGAAGTCAGGATAGAAAGCAATGTTAAAAAAATTAACATATTTTTGTCTACCTTCAATTCTTCTTTAGGAGAAGAATCCATAATTATTCTAGATAAATATTACTGGAATTAATGTCATATTTAAATAATCAAAGTAAAGAAAATTATAAGTTTAGTTACTAACATATTGAATGAAATTCAATTGAATTCCAGTAATATTCAATTACTTATTCTCAAGCAATAAATGCCCATTGATAGATCTAAAGGGGATGAGGAGAAACATAAAGATATATTCTCATTAGTGATAGAAAAACTGGCCTAAAATTCCTCTCTACCCATCACGAGATTTAATATCCACAAATGAGCCTCTCACCTTACAAGATCAGAAAGTGTGGTTAATTTAAAGTTAAGTTTTGAAGCCTTAAGCATAATACATAACCTTTCAAAAGTCCCCTCTCACAAATATACTCCTCTGAAGGCACATAGATCTCTTGAAGAAGAATCGCCTTCTCTATTCCTCAAAGATATTCACTCTTGTTCATAGAAATCCCTTCAATATTTAGTTGCCTCCTCCTAAGGAGGATCTCTTTCAAAACCAGGTCTGACCGCTAATGTAGGCCTATTATCTCCCATAGATTTGTGATGAAATAACACGATTTTCCCAAGAACATACGCGTAAAAATATGTCATCATGACATTCATGTTTTTGAAGGATCTCGCAAAAATACGACGATTCGCATCCAGCTACCGAACACACAAAAGGTTGCTCGGTTCTCCAACAATATGGATCCGATCGTGTTCAAACTTGGAACTCTGCAGTAGAGTTAGGTTCTTCCAAAATTTCAGCCATGCAGAACGAATAGTTTATGATATATAGAATTTTTTTCAATAATTTTTTTGAAATTTTCTATTTATACCATCCTCACGAAATTCCGCAGAATTTTCGCGTTGGCATTCTACAACTAATAACCATGTTTGAATTATATCGGTTTCGTATTTTTCGAGATATTGAGGAAATAAAAACCAAATTTCAGATGGGTATAATTCCAAAACCGTTTGGTCGATTATACCTATAGACAATTTCAAATGTCGCATTCAGATGCACAACCTAACCTGAAAATCTCATTCCGTTCTCAGGTTATCGTGTCATAAATAATATTTTTTAATAATTTTTTTAAAATTTTCTAGTGACACGATTCTCTCAAATTTTCACAAACGTGATAAGGTTTATATTCTACAATTATTCAACAAGTTTAAATTCGATCGGATTTATTTTGGTTGAAAACAAAATTATTACTCGGAAACCATTGGGCCGATTATACCCATTAATGTACTTGTCCGTCGTATTGGGATGCGCCACCTACCCTGAAAATTCTAAGTCGCTAGCTCTTTCCGCTCTCAAGTTATCGTGGCAACGGCCGGACGGCACCACAGAATTAAATATCAAATTTTGGCAAAATGATAACGCGATGTTCCCCAGAACATACGCGCAAAAATAATATATAACCTTTCAAAAGTCTCCTCTCACAAATATACACTTCTGTAGCCGCATGGATCAATGAAGAATTTATGAATATGTGAAGATGAATAATATTATTAATAATGTTAATTTGTAGTACTAATATCTTTTAAAGTACTAATATTAAATCCCACAATTATCCAAAGACACCACCAGTCAATATTCTGCGTGAATAATACTTCTCATTTGTATTAAAATTATATACATTGGTCAAAAAAAAATGATAAATATTTTTTTGACAGAAAATCGACGCTTCAACCATCGAAGATTTCTATGGCCTAACGTCAGACACACAGAAATCATCGGAGACAGGATACATATTATTTTATCAGTCGAGGGAAAGCTTATGAAGCATGTTGCGTGCCTTGCTAAGGTGAAAGAGGAGCGAAGCAGAGTACAGTTTTCACCATTTTGAAAAATTTGCATTCTACAGATATGAACTTATCGAAATGAGTGATTTCCTAGATTGCAAAATACGAGAGATGATTATTTATTGATGATTTTTTCCACTTCGTCTGTACTTTCTGTATTATAATTTGAATAGTGTTTTCAATTCCTTTCGAAATCTTAGCCAAAAATGTTATGTTATCGGAAAGTAAGGGAACTAGTGAAATTTTCATTCCAATTAAGTCTATGCAATTTCTGAATGCTTCAAAAGCATATTTCGTTAAGCCACGTTTCCCAGTTTCAAAACATACTTTATTGATTTAATTAATTTATATGCACTGTCGAAAATTAGCTTACCAGAAAATATAAAGATGGATTTATTCGACAGTGAGATTTAGAGACTGTGAAACTTTGATCCAATTTTTTTTTGTACCAACATGGTTGAGTCATTCTGTTACCTTTTTGTGTATATTAGTCAGAAATCTAGTGAATTTTACTGACTTTCTGCATACTGAGATGTTTTTTATCCATGAATTCTCGAAGCGAAATTGATTTGATCATGCTAAGAATTCTACTGCAATTAGAGACGATGTTTATTAATTTTATTTAATTCATCCAACAAGCTTGTCGAATATGTTATTCCTGAATTAATTAATATGAAAATGATTATGTAGGTATGTTCTTGAGTTTATTCTGTTTATTTGTTTTACTTTTGCATTCTAAATAGCATTGGATGAAACATTTCTTTGCATTGTCTGTGATAAGTTTTGAGGAATATTAATTTATTATATAAATGAGTATGGAAAAAGTAAACAAGGTCATTTACAGGGTGTTACATAATTGCAAGTTTACACTTAGCTATTTGTGTCCTTGGAATATGTTAGGAAGAATGAATTTATGAACAAATAAGAACTACTATGGTAAAATTTGTGAATCAGTTCGAAATAAGGGGCATATATTTTTATTAGGCAACTCTTGTTTCTATGACAAGTATTCCACTTATTTGCATTTTGAAATCTGAAACCCCAAAGTATTTTAGATATGTTCATATGGAGTTTTCTCCTTAAAATTACCAATCCACCGAATATCAAGTATGAGAATTACAGGTAACACCTTGTATTGTTTCAAGGCATTGTCCACAGATTTATTCAGTGAAATCTTGGTTCATTCGATTAGATTATAAAAACCTCATTTATTTTTCTTGCATTTTCCATTTCTTCGCCCCAATGATTTTAAATCATTACTTGTTTGAATTTTGTATAGGTCTCCACTATTTTGAAAAAAAAAACAGAAATTGCAATAAACATAAAAAATATGCGTTTTATGCCTTGTATATAATGTACATTGTTATTTGTATATGTAATGTATTGTAATAGAGGAGAGTAAAATTCACTTCATGAAAAGTTTGTTACTACTTTTCTCTTCATTTCAAATACACAAAGAAGTTATGATTAATTTGATTTCTACTGCTAAGCAGATTTTATTTTTATTGTGTAAATAAATGTTAGATTTAATAAATAGAAATACAGGAAATTGTTTATTTAGAAATCAATGTACAGTATTATTTGTCCTACCTTTGAAAAGACTGAACAAAAATTGGTTCAAGCACTGACGTGAAGTCAGGAGCTTTGGCGCGTATGTTCTATTGTCCATACTCCTGTATTGGACTCTCTTAATTCGAATTTACCATGGTAAATTCGAATTAAGTGTTCAATACAGGAGAATGGACAATAGAACATACGCGCCAAAGCTCCTGACTTCTCGTCAGTGCTTGAACCAATTTTTTTTTTACGTAATTTTTTTGAAATTTTCTAGGGGTACGTGGTTCTTAAAAAAAAATTATTTTCGTATTTTTTTTCAAATTTTCTAGGGGTACGGTTCTTAAAAAATTTAAATTTTTTTTTCCTTATGTTGATTTTCTACTAATAGTTACCAAGCTTCAATTCGATCGAATCTTTATTTTTTGAGTTATCGAGGAAATAATATTCCAGGTGGGTATAACTCGGAAACCGATTATGCCCAAAAGCAAACTCAACTCTCCCATTCGGATACGCAACCTACCCTGAAAATTGCAAGTCCCTATCTCCTTCCGTTCGAAAGTTATCGAGGCAACGGTCACCCATCTACTGAACTCACACAAGGCTGCTCGAATCTCCAACAATATTTAACCGATGGTGCTAAAACTTATAACTAGGCAGTAGAGTTGGGTTCTAAAGGCTCTTGCAAAATTTCAGCAATTTCAAACGAATAGTTACTGTTATATGGAATTTTTTTTTTTTTAATTTTCAATGATTTCTTGAAACTTTTCAACAAATACTATCCTCACGAAATTTTGCAATAATTTTCGCGTTGGTATTCTACAACTAATAACCATGTTTGAATTAAATCGATTTAGTATTTTTCGAGTTAATGAGGAGAAAAAAACAACCAAATTTCAAATGGCTCTAACTCTTAAACCGTTTGGCCGATTATGCTTATAATCAAACTCAAATGTCGCGATCTGATGCACATCCTAACCTGAAAACTTCAAGCCCCTATCTCTTTCCGTTCTCAAGTTATCGTGACAACAAAAATATTTTTCAATAATTTTTTAATAATTTTCCAGCAATACGATTCGCACAAAATTTCACAAACGTGCTTAGGTTCATATTCTACAACTATTCACCAAGTTTCAATTCGATCGGTTTTATATTGGTTGAAAACAAAATCATTACTCTGGGAAACCATTGGGCCGATTATGCCCATTAATGAACTTGTCCGTCGTATTGGGATGCGCCACCTACCCTGAAAATTTCAAGTCGCTAGCTCTTTCCGTTCTCAAGTTATCGTGGCAACGGCCGGACAGAATCAAATTGGACCTCGAATTCTTCATTGGGGAGTCGAACCAAATCGTTTGAGACCATTTTCGTAAAAAAAATCGAAAATTACAGACATTTGGGCAAAATGATAACGCGAAGTTCCCCAGAACATACGCGCAAAAATGTGTTTTTCAATGCTGCCGAGAACAGCTGCCAAATTCGTAGTTTGGTGAGATCTGATTCCCAGTTAACATATATTATATTATGCTAAAACTGAATTAATTATTTCTCAAAATCACTTTTCCATCAAGGTTAATTTCTTTGCTCATAATGTGTCAATTTTCTCTGATCCCAGTCTAAATCTACCATTTTTTTCCTCCCCTTTAGCATTTATTTTTCAACTTTAATACTGTTGATTGTAAAACATTACTTTGCTGAATTTCCCTTTCTCCTTTTTTATTACTGTAAATATTTATTTTAGCATGTAATAAGTACTGGTTCACAAGAAATTGTTCTCCCCTTACTATGAAGAGCTTAGAGAATATAATTATTCTGTCGTTGAATTCCGAATTAGTTGGCTCAGTTTTATAGATTTTAGGTGTCCCTATAGAAAAAAAAACAAGAGACTTCAGATCTGGTGACTGGGCAGGCCACTCTACAGGACCTCTACTAGCAATCCAACTTTAGGGAAAATTTGTACTCAAGAATTTTCGAGCTTGTGTTGCCTAATAAGGAGGTGCTCCATCCTGTTAGAATCAGATATCTATGAGCAGGTTCTCATCATGCTGAAATATTTCCAAATCCCTAGGATATATCAAATTTTGGACCATATCCAAATACACGTATACATTCAACCATTCAAGTTTTCCAGAAGTAAAAATGGACTAAGGATACGATTTCCCAAGATTTCATGCACAACAATTTGTTTTTACGTTGAGTATGTCCATCTCTCATTAAACGAGGTAGTATCGGAACAATATCGACAGTGGTGACGATTCACGTGCCTATAATAATAATAGTTATTTATTCACCCAACAGGAAAATTCCCAATTATAAGGTAACATTAAATATTACAACAAATATAATTGAATTTTAGTGCCAAAATTTAAATGATCAATGAGAAAAAAAAAACAAAAAACATTCTACATCCAAATCTAAAAAAAGAAAAATTGATTCAAACACTGACGTGAAGTCTGGAGCTTTTGCGCGTATGTTATATTGTCCATTCTCCTATAATGGACACTCGAATCGAATTTACCATGGAAAATTATGTTGTCCATTCTCCTGTATTGGACACTCTTAATTCGAATTTACCATGGTAAATTCATCATTATTTTTCACCGCAGAATCCAACGCAATCATAAAAAAATAGGGTTCTAATTTGAAAACCAGAAGTTATGGCCAATTTTTGACACAACATTTGAAACACCCTGTGATGATATTTCTGAACTTCAAAAGATTTATTTATTTATTTATTTATTTAATATTCGTGCACATAAGTAAATACTTTGTACATGAAACCAACGGTACATCCCATTTGAACACAAAAGCAATAATAAAAAGCATTAAAAAAACGACAAAAATAACAATGTTTAAAATACACAAAGATACAAACATCCTAAAGAGCAGAATAAATAGAACATATTATGACCTAATATTAACAATTAACAATTGATAAAACTTTGGCCTTAAAGCGAGGAAGAGACAGCCCAAAAATTTCCAATTCAGGGGTCAAGTCATTGAACAATCCGGTGGTACGATGCAAATAGAAGTTTTTTCTGTAGTTAGTACGTGGGGTGTCCTGATAAAAGATGTGCGTACCCCGAGTACACATTCTCGGAGCGTTAAAATTGAATTTAGACAATAACTGAGGACAGTCCACCATACCGTTCAACAACTTATATGTAAACAATAGGTCCTGGTGAGACCTTCTAACTGATAGAGAGGTCATACCAAGTTTTGATCTTATGTGATCATAATTTAATTCCGTTAGCGGAACTCCAAGTTTGTAAGCGCATATTCGAAGGAACTTATTTTGAACTCTCTCCAGGCAATTCACATATATGGCGTAAGATGGTGACCATACAACCGATGCGTATTCTGCAATACTTCTAACCAATGAGCAATAAACTATCTTGAACGTTTCAACGCTGTACAATGAAGTATTACGCTGAATAAAACCTAAAAGTTTCATACATTTTTTTTTAACTTTGAAAATGTGATCACCAAATGTCAACTTAGAGTCCAGTTCCACACCTAGATCTTTGGCTTTGCTCGCCCTATGCAAAAGACTATCGCCAACGTAATATAATATATTATTTGTAACACCACGATGGTATGACATCACACTGCACTTCTCAACATTCAATAAAAGTCTATTTAGCTCACACCAATTGAAAAATCTATCTAAATCCTGCTGAAGCAGGAGAGCATCATCAGACCTGGAAACGGGCCTAAATATTTTGAGGTCGTCTGCAAATAAAAGAAATTGGCTATTTTGAAACACATCACCAATATCGTTAATAAACAACAAAAACAACATGGGACCCAAGTGGCTGCCCTGAGGCACCCCCGAGGGAGCGGAAAAGAAAGGTGAATTGAAGCATCCATATCGCACCGAATAACGTCGACCTCGCAGAAAGCTCTCTACCCAACTATACATGGCACCTCTAAAACCCATCAAGTGAAGCTTATACAGCAACAACGAGTGGTTCACTCTATCAAACGCCTTACGAAAATCGGTATAAATACAGTCTACGCTGTAACCACGTTCCATCGCTGAAGTGACGCAATCTAGAAATACTAACAGATTAGGGACAGTGGATCTACACTTGACAAAACCATGCTGCTCCCCTATTATAGCAATCGAACACTTCCATGTAACGTAAGTACACACTAACTTATCGAACAATTTGGACATCACAGGTGGTACACAGATCCCCCGATAATTAGACACTAACTGCTTATCCCCTGTCTTAAAAATAGGCAAAATGAAACCATCCTTCCAAGCAGATGGGAAAATACCAACGTTTAAAGAATTATTAAATAAATCGCGCAATGGTACAGACAGACTGAACGAACATTCCTTCATCAAGAATGATGGAATGCCATCCGGCCCAACTGAGTATGAACTCTTCAACCCCGATAAACCCTCATATACATCAGATATAGAAAGCGACATATCATTCACATCGACGACCTCCGGAATAACAAATGGGGGGATAACTATGTCCTCAGATACAAACACTTCACTAAAAAATTTTGCAAATAACTCCGCTACCTCCGCACCATTCGAACTAATCTCATTGTTAAAGGACACTCTGCTAGGAAGTGAGGATGTGCCCTTAAGTGACCGTATATGGCTCCAAAAATACTGGGGATCAGACTTAATAAGAGATTCAATCAGCAAATTGTACGCCTGAAAACACTGTTTACTTCTTTCCTTACATTGACCCCGTAGATCGCGAAATATTTCATAATCATGCTGCGAACAAGTTCGCTTATAAACGGCATGCGCCTTCCTTTTTCTCTTTATCAATTTCATGAGATCCCCATCAAACCATTTCGGATAAAAACTTCGTTTTTTGGGCTGTCTCGGAATGAACATGTCAATACCTTCATAAACTATATAATAAAAATGTCCCACAGCTTCATTAATACTGAACTGACTACAGAAACTCCAATCAACTGAGTTAAGATAGTTGTTAAGGCCGATATAGTTACCTCTCCTGAAATCATACGTGAACGGTTCGACACGCGCCAGGGCAGCTGCAGCAGCGTCCAGAGCCGGCACAGCTATTACATAACCGTTATGGTGCATGGAACTATCCAAAATAGAGTCATCTGAGTAGCCAACCGACACTCCAACAATCGACGTAAACACCAAGTCCAAGAACACACCACGGATATTAGGCAAGCGATTTACCTGCGAGAGCTCCACAAAATCACAGCACTCCGAAAGACAGTCCCCCCTTTCCCCAGGTTCGCATAGCACAAATTCCTGGTCAACCCACCTGGCTCCTGGAATATTATAGTCACCACACAACAGGAACTTTGAATCAGGATATGTATAGTGGACCTCCTCGATGGCCTGACAGTGCAATTCGTAGGTAGTATCGGGCGAATTAGGTGGAATGTATGCGCCACCGAGTATAATAAAGTTATCAGACCAGTTCAATCCCACGAACAAATGTTCAACATTATCTGAGAAACTCTTGATGAGTCTAGAACTCAGCGAATCCCTCACCAGGATCAATACACCACCACCTCTGGATTTAGAGCTAGTCGCCGAACACCTATCCCTCCGATACACCTGATATCCCGAGGGAGCCACTTCACCATCATAAAATGAGTCACTGAGAGATGACTCGACAACAACAATAATGTCATACTCAGACGATGCCACAGCCACTCTAAAATCAGCGAGTCGAGTACGCAAACCACCAACATTGTGATAGTAAACATTCAAATGGGATCCACCTAGTTTTTTTGTGATTTAACCGGAACGATCTTAGGGGCTCCATGTACATATCTTATAGTTAAATCGTCACCATTTGCCCTTCTTTGCTCAAGATCGGTCCTAAGACCTGCCAAATATTCCCGCTGAGATTGTGTATAGTCCCCGTCAATACGCACGTTAGAAAACTTATGCGATTTCATGAGAGCTCCCTTTTTCTTCAATACTTCCTTACATGTAGAACGATTCGATAGAGTTACCTTCAGCGGACTAGCTCTTCCAGTGGTAGCTTTTCCGATACGAAATGTACCCACTAATAATTTAGAATCGTAATTACCTACTTCTATTCCAATATCACTTAGAAGATCCGCGACAGCAGCATGGTCAAACCTGCGGCGGGCATTTACATCGATTTAATCACTCTCCTTCAAATTAAAGATCATAATATGACCTTTCCACATTCATTCTCTTCGATGTTGTAAAACCGATTTACGTTCAAGATGTTTAAAATAAGAATAATGAACATAATACTGACTAAACATATTTAACTTTTTTTTCGATATTTTGAAAACTATTTGAATGAATACAATTTATACAATGGTTTCAACAGAAATGTATTCAGCATTGAATACTTGATCTTACCAGAAATGCAAAAGTTCAAAAAAAAATTTTTCATCAAATTTATTTTCACTCCCTGTATAACCGTTAGTGCTTGGGCTTCGAAAATATTTTAGCTTTGTAGAGAATTTCAACCAATATCATAATCCCAATTTTCAGATTCCAAATTTATCTAGTTCTCCAGAAACGTCTAATAGGCACTCGAACTTGGGACACCCTGTATTGATAAATAACATCCACTTTGAACAAATGTCTTTGAATGCCAAGATTTTGATTGCAATTTTTGGTATATAAAACAATTCTTCACCCTAAACAATTGACAAGACCCCCATTATGTAAAATAAACTTTCAATATATATCAACTAATTCCAAAAGAACTAAAAAATTATTGTGTAGTGAGATCTGTACAACCAGAAACAAATTATGAGTAAATAGCAAACATGAAACTTTAAACCAGGTAGTGAATACTTACACAAACTGAATGGAATTAGGTATCAAATTCAAAACACTGTATATTTTTTTAAATAATTTTATTCACTAATATCGCCACTAAGCAATAAATTCATATGGAATTGGTGCAAGACATACTGGTGGTACTTTACCGCTGACAATGTGACTTTGTCTGGGTTGTGCAGGCTGTCTTCTCAAATTAACATACACCTTCTTTTCTTTAGCTTCGCTCTTCAAAGCTTCATTTTTCTTAACGCGGGTTAAAAAGTCCTCCCTACATTTTGAGTGATTAACATGTTCAATACGGATGTTAATTCTTTTGGGGATGATCCTTCCCCGGACTCGTTTGTTGACAATAACACCCAATGCATGAGGTGTTACGTTGAAAACACGACCGGTTCTTCCGTGATAAGCTTTATGGGGCATACCTTTTTGGACGGCACCATTTCCTTTGATATCAACAATATCTCCCACTTTATATACTTTCATGTATGTCGAAAGAGGAATAACTCCATGTTTCTTAAATTTTCTGGAGAATAAATCTCTAGTTCCTCTACGATAACCCTTGGAGTTAGTCATTTTTGCTAAAAATAAAACACGTGTTAAAGTAGGTTAGGAAATAATATTCTATTCCAACAAGAATTTAATCTACTAAGATTATATTCATTGTTGTCAAAGTTGAAAAATATTAATTCGTTGTGTATCAAATCACATGCAACATTATATTATCCAAAAAATAAGCAATTTACCTTAACACAGCGCTACGACAACTTTTCCAAAAAGGAGAACTCACAGAAATGGCGGAGAAATAATATTCCAAACATAGAATTAGATCAAACCATTAATTTTATCTTTAACACGCACACGGTGTAACCGAAAATATTTGATACATAAATTATTTAAAGCTTCAATTCATTACCAAGAACGAATGAATTTTGTGAGATTACATAAGAATAGGAAATGATGTAATTGTGAAAAATAGTGTTTTCCATAACGTTTATCTATATACAATCACAGATACAATTGTTTATATGATTATTATCACAGATTAATCTGTGTGTATTCAGAGTATTCTATGGATTTAATTGTCACTTTTCTGTCACTTTTCACTAGTGAAGTGACACATTTCTGATTAATTATTGCTTATTTGAGAATTTATATTATTGTCTCTGTATTAAAATAAAATATGTTACATCGAATCGAACCGAATCAAACGAAAGCATAATATAAGTTTGTTTACAATATTTTATGATGGAAAACAATATAGTCAATGAACATCAGCAAGGGCAGGTAATTCCAATTTCAGATAAGGAACAGCATTAAAAGTTAACATTCAATATTTCTTCAAGATTGGCTTGCCAGACTTAACTCCAATTCAGCCAAATAGTCCAGATAACATACCCCAAATCACCTGTGTCATGATGGGACCTTCAACAGATAATATACCACCCCCGAAACCAGATTTTTATGCTCCTCCACCATACGAAATTGTGACAAACCCAACAAAATTACCTACTTATGAAGAGGTTCAAAGGGAGAAACATTTGGAAGGACAGCATATCCCTATTAATATAACTTCTCCAACCATAACTGTAAGTAGATTTGAGATATTGGAAACTTCCTCTATTAAGGGTTGGCACTATTAAAAGCCGAATAAAGGTAGAAATAAAGGATCCTTTACTTCAGAATAAATAAAGTCGGCCAGTATTTTATTAAAAAATCCTTTATTTTCAGTGGTAAGAGCGCTTGCGTACATGTCAAAATAAAGGAAACTTTATTACTGCCGATCCTCGAATATCTCTCTATTAACTGGTCTAATTGACCTAATACTTGTGGGTGTGACAATTTAGTATAGAGTTGGTTGTATCTTTATAGCCAGGAGTCTATACCAGACCTCATAATCAAAGAGTGATAACCATCAGCAATGAAGTGGCAGATGATACGGATACAAGTCTTCTGGGCACAGATTTCATGTTTTATGTAGCCTTCTTTGGTAAGAAAGATTGTGTTGCAAATTTTCGCCTTTAGTCTCAATGATTTTTCAGTGGCCTTCGTATTTAATTGGATAGGATTCCTACTTCTCATGTGTTTCTGCCATACGATTGCTGCAAGATATGGGGCCCTGTCTGGATTCGGTTTGTCTCTGGCCAAGTGGACTTTTATAGTTCAACATTCCACAGATCTGGCGTCTAAAGATAACAGCTGGCTGTGGTGGTTAATTATGACTTTTGGTGAGTGATTCTATTTATACAGCAAAAATCAACAATTAGGAGGAGAATAATAATATTCAAAATTTGATCAAATTATTACCTTACTAAAAGTATCCAGTTAATTGATTCTAATTGAATACATGGAAATTTTCATGAACTGATGTTCTTCGATTCTCATTGAATATGATTTTGACCCAAATACCTGAATTTTCTCGCAGCCACCAGATCACAGGAGGCGAACGATTCTTCATATATTTAGCTATAATGTTATTATTCTTGATATACAGGGTGAGTCTTTGACCACTCCATTAATTTTAACCAAAGATTCCTCTCATCAAATGAAACACTTTTTTCATTTAACATTTTTCAATATTCGGCTCAGGTAAAAAGTTACAAGCGTTTAAAGATTTCACAATGTGCTAATACACTCCCGCATATAAATTATCTATGACATTGTTGGCGGACGAGAATAAGGCATGGTAACGTGGTTTACAGCTTGATTCGGGATTCCAACGCTCAGGGACGGATCCATAGAAGTAGTGAAATTTCTGGAGTTTTCCATTTTAAAACATTCAATGAAGAATATCTCGAAAACGGTGCGTTTAAGGAGAAATGATGAAGAATAATATAATGTTCTAAAACGATGGAATATTCTTGACTCAAGAAAAACTAAATATGCTTTCTTTATACTAATTTCGTTTAGTTTTATGAATCCACGAGTCCATAACTAGAAAACCAGTAGAAGTAGAATATAACTAATATTTGGAAAATATGTATCATAGTTATAGGAAACTTTACGCCAACATTCATTTTATTCGAAAAAAGGATGTCAAAGCTACAAAATAAAAACTGATTTTTTTTCAAAATTTCAACAGCCTGTATCTTTTTACCTGAGCTGAATTTGGAAAAATGTTAAATGAAAAAAGAGTTCCATTTGATGAGAGGAATATTTGGTTAAAATTAATGCAGTGGTCAAAGACTCACCCTGTATAAAACAAAATAAAAAAATGTTTAGAACTAAAAATACTCTATGCCATTGGTTGCATTTTCAAATAAGCTAAAAGAGGAAATAAAATTTCTTAGGTGTTTTTCACATTTATGATCCGTTCCCTACAAAATAGCATTTTATACTGATAAAAGAATTTTTCAGGTCTGATAATCTGCATAAGGGCCATTTTGCAATATCTAAGCATAAAACGAGGTTGGCATATGCTGTCGGCTAGCCATCAAGAGAGACTTCTATTTTTTTACTAAGTTGGAATCTCAAGAGGAATAGTGGTAAATTTTTAATTTCTTGTATATTTTATTCTAATCGATTGTGGTCGGTAATTTCAATTGCAGTAATTGATTTATCACATATCTTCAGTGGCAGATATAGATACATATTTTTAGGCACCTCTAAGAACATGCTCAGTTCTGGAAATATGTGTTAGTTATCTTAAAAAATTTAAGGTAGGGTTTAATCACTTTTGTCATATTTCCAATTGCTTCACGATTGCTATATACCAAAACTACAACTGTACTGATATGGAAACGGTCGGTTACTTCTGAGTCATTCCTAGTATATTAAATGTTATAAATAAAATTAGATTATTTCAATTAACCTAGAGTACATATTATGAGATTAGGAAATTATGGAATTCTTGAACATAACAGGAACCTCAACATCTGTCACGATTTTCCATCGAGGAATATCATGAACAAATTTACTGATTTAATGAAAATTAAACAAATTGCACATGTATTCAAAATGCAGTCTATACCCAACTATAGAATTAGCCATTAACACGATGTGGCAACACTACATGTAGGTTATGGTGTGATGACGTATGGAAAAAATTTATATTATGTACTACATGCTCAAATCATCTAAAATGTAAACATTTCTAGTTAAACGAACTCCATATAGAATAAAATTATTGTTTTACACTCAGCTCATGAATCAACAAATTGAAATAATATCTTTTTGCCCTAATTTTCTATTCAGAGATAAACCACTTGTTTTAAGGTTAAGGGACATTTGAAATACCCTGTGTGGAAATTTTTATGGACATGATGCATGATTACCTACCTAAAAGCTACATTTTTACATACAAAAAACACAAAATTTCAATTTTTACCCTTTTACAAGGTCGGCAATATTCGCAAGCTACATTGTTGCCAAATATACACCTTGGGGCTTTATAACTATCTTTGGTTTGCGAATTGGTAGAATATATTTATATTAAAACTATGGGGAATCAGGTAAATTGAATGTACCTGTTTATCTTCAAGATATTTCATTCGCTAGTTACCACCATGCAAATATTGTTAATAAGTATAATAGATGAAGATTTCACTTTGATATGGAATTTGTAGAATATTAAAAATTTTGAAAATTAAATTATTGATTGATGAATATTCCTACACAATTTAAAATATTATAGATATTGAACTTCTGGATATACAAGAAATTATCAAACAAATCCATCTGAGAAACATTGATCTTATTTTTACTAGTATAAATTTCCAATTTCTAGGAAACCATTTTGTTCAATCTTATGTACACATTTATATTTTAGGTGTAATATCAATGTAAATTACCAAAAAAATATAATCAATTTATAGTTTACTTTATTATTATCTTTATAATGCCCTTTGTATACACCAAATCTTAGCGATGCATATAATTGTAGACTGAAGCAAGAAGAGAAAAATATACTTCAAATATTTAAGACAGTTAGATCATTAATATCGTTCTCCATGAAAAGTAATCTTTTTCACTCTATATATAGAAAAGTAACATAAATAATATACTCCAAGACTCTAATCTAACAAAGTAATTTACATCTAGTCAAAAATATATGAAATTAAACTAATCTTAGTTCATCTATACACGGTGAAATGAAAATGTTTCATTTGATTTTGATGAATTGCGATTGAAAATCATATATACCAACAGACTGTTTTATTTTTTCGTCATATTCAACCCATTCACCTTCTGCCAAATTTACATCATCAAAAATTTTGCCGCTATCTTCGATTTTGGCAATCCATCCCTCCGTAGGACTGAATTCCACAGGTTCGATGCCTCGACAGTCAAAAGTTACTATAGATTTGAAGTTGCCCTGATTGTCGTTGGTGTATTTTTCTGAAAGAACAACTTTGTGCAGTTATATACGTAAACTACATATTCTGGTAAAATACTAACCATTTGATCCTTCAATAATTGAGAGACTATTTTCTCTACCGCACAGTTTACACTTCGCGGAATAATGAGTATCTGATTTTCCAGTTTTTGAAGGAAATTTTTCCGATTCAATAACATCATGCCAAATTTTGGGACATTCACCACAGTTGAGACATTTCAATTTGAGTAAAAAAACATAATTTGGATGATTAGTGTATAATTCTTCTACTTGTTCCAAATTTGCATTGATTTGTAAACTAATTTTCACCATTTTTGACGCGTTTATTTTACATTTCACGATATTAAATAAAATATCATGTAAAATATCCTCTACTACCTCTTATCTGTTATAGGTGGTTTATAGACATAGACAAAGACAATATAGAACAAAAAAGTCATATAACCACAGAATATAAATATATAAATGTATCTGTCATTCATGACTGGTTCTTGTATTGTGATCCAACCAAAACTTTGGAAAAACAAGATTGATTAGTGTGGTGACAGTCATTGACACATGTCACATATTAGTGTTCTGTTTCTGTGGACCATATATATCTCTTGTCTATGCTGTGGACACAGGAGCAAAAATAAACAAATCGATAAGCACTCTGTTCTGTTTTCTGTTCCGAGGAACAACAGCGCCAAAAACATCAAAATGGGGCAAATAAATAGTTCGAATATTCAAACATTACTACCGAACATTTATTCAGAGTTATTCAATAAAGAACCGAATACTTTGATAGCTAAGGAAATAAAAGAATTGGATTATGATAAATTTCTGAAAATAATTGTCGAGTTGAATTCACTGTATGTAAAGTTCAACAGTAACTATTATTATGACTAATTTGTTTCAATTTTTCATTCAAGTTGCAGAGATTGTTTCGATAACCATGGTAAACAAATGATATTTGCAGTAAAGCAAGAATCCGATCAATGTTTGTTGTGGAAAGCCGTAGTTGAGATTGCTTGCATTAAAATTGATCCAGAGTCTAATGAAGTAGAAAGTTACAGATGTTTAACATTGGTTGAATTATTGAAAGTATTTAGCACCATAAGATATCAAAATGCAGCCAAAGATCTGAGGTAGAATATATCCCTACTCTGTTGTGTGGTGGTGGTCATTATGGTGTTGAAATTTTCAGTGAAAAGAAGACGGACGTAAATTATGAAAAAATTATATCCAATCTTGACAAAGAGCCTGATATGTCCGCTGAATGTATCATATGTTTGGAAAGAAAAAACGAACTGACGCTACCTTGTACACACAGTTTTTGTACGCAATGTATAGAAGAATGGTGAGAAATCATCTCTATATGTACCCCCTATTCAAATTATAACTTCAATATTTCATAGGAATGCAGAACATCAAACCTGCCCTATTTGCCGTGCTAAACTGGTCAGTACTTCTGACTCCTGGGTCCTATCTGAAATACCTGGAGTTGAAGAAATCAATAAGGAGCTTAGATTCAAATTGTTGGAGTTGACAGAGAAAAAAAATGATGACACTTGCATTACATCATGATATATCTATTTTTTTTAAACAATGAAATTAAGGAATGTTATCTGCAGGCAGAATAGAATAGTTTTCAACATGCTCATACTCAGACAACACTTTGTATTCATATGGAATGCATATCGTTGGTCGGGAAAAGGACTCTCATATCTCAAAAAATGCCATTTTTTATTGCGCGTATGTTCCGGGGAACATCGCGTTATCATTTTGCCCAAAATGTCTGTAACTTTCGAATTTTTTTACTAAAATGGTCTCAAACGATTTGGTTCGACTCACCGATGAAGAATTCGAGGTCAAATTTGATTCTGTCCGGCCGGCCGTTGTCACGATAACTTGAGAACGGAAAAATCTAGTTAAGGTAAATGTCCCAATTATCGACACAATAGCGTGTTCCTCAAAGTGTCTGATACATTTCGACTTCAAAGAATAATTTTATATGAATGAAATATTCTACTTCTACTTCTCTGAACCCCCTATTTTGATAAAAGTACAAAAAACGAACATATTGAAAGGGGTAAATATTATAAAAAAAATGAATGGTGTCTCAAAGCAGATGTACCCATTATCGACACCGGAAAAATATGAATTACCAATCATCGACATACATGTGCACCAAATATCGACACTTTGGGAAATCCAGATTTTGGCATCGATAATATGTTTGTATTTAAAGAAATATTGATATATTTAGTGAAAATAACAGTTTAAAAATGTTCACAAAAATTAAAAAAACCTTAGATATATAAATTCTCTGCTCAATATGAAAAATATTTGATGATCTTTGGTTAATCCTTAGAAATTAACGTTTTCACTTCAGATACTTCCTATAAGCCACGTTCATTTTACTTTTTAGGCTCGGTAATTCTACGTGTTTCTCATCTGTCCCAACTCAATTTTCTTTTGTGTCATTTTCAAAGGCTCTCTCATTTGATTCACTATTTTTTGCATTTTGTATGCTTGCTTCACCAAGAACTTGGGCTTCAAAAAGATAATCTGTAATCCCCCCATTCTTACCATTCATATCTTGATGTAGCCCACAAACATTTATATCAGTGTCGGAGTAATCACAGTCATAACAATCCAGTAGTAAATCTACACCCAAATTCTCTTCCCTTACATCCAAGAGAGACGAATTCAGGGAAAAGTTAGCGATTTCTATTCTACTCGATTCAAAATTATTATTTGCGTCAGAAGTTGCTTCTGACGGGACACAGTATTTTTCATGTGTGCATTGCAGTCTTCTAGACATTTTGTAATCATGAGATAACTGGAAACTAAATATGACCAATTATCCCCACATAAATGTGCGTATGATCGACAGTCATGAAAAAATGGATGATTAAATCATATAAATGGACCACAATCGAATGTCGATCAGTACTGAGAGCAATTTTGAATATTCTATGAGCTGATTATCAAAAGATAACAAAAATAGTTTAATGAGTTCTCCATATAATTGATTATTTTTACTTATGGTATGAGTCTCAGCCGTCGACAGAATATTGCACCTTTTATCGACATAGTGTTGAACGTAGTATCGACATCAAAATTTGTTGTACTTTTATCATGTAATTCGATGGAAAACAGTGTGTCGATAAATTGGTACACTGAAAATTGTGGATCTTTTGGGTAGGATAACGAAACAATCGTATCCAGGAAAATGGAGTTAACGTTTCTGAAAGTTAATCAAAAATCATCCTCAGTGACTCAAATATCGACATATAGATGTCGATATCTGGGACACAATATGTTTCAGAAGTACCATTTATCGACACACAAATTTCTCATAAAATATGATACACATTAAATTTCTTTTAATAGAACTGAATACAGTTATTCGTCTCAAGTTGATTATTCTTAAAAAAATAAAATTTCACCTGCATTCGTTGAATCTGGGGAGACATAAATGAAGAGTGTGGACTTATCAGAATAGCAAGGATAACATTGCTAACTCGATGAAGACCGACATTCGGCCAATTAACAGCTGATTTTTCGCTGAGGATGCTTGAGAGAAATAAATGGTGTGAACAAATTCATTCAAGAAACTACAAACTAGATAATTGTTGAATTAAAAATTGTAAGGAAATTTTCTTCGTCTTGTTTTATGGAAAATAAACGGAAGTTGTCGATAATTGGGACACTGTCGATAATTGGGACATTTACCTTACTTGAAATTTACAGGGTAGGTGGCGCATCGCAATACAACGGACAAGTTCGTTAATGGGCATAATCGGCCCAGTGGTTTCCGAGTAATAATTTTGATTTCAACCAATATAAATCCGATGGAATTGAAACTTGGTGAATAGTTGTAGCACGTTTGTGGAATTTTGTGAGAATCGTATAGCTAGAAAATTAAAAAAAATATTTTTTATGTTACGATAACTTGAGAACGGAAAGAGGTAGCAACTTGAAATTTTCAGGTTAGGTTGTGCATCTGAATGCGACATTTGATTTTATTCATAAGCAAAATCTGCCAAACGGTTTTGGAGTTATACCCATCTGAAATTTAGTTGTTATTTCCTCAGTAACTCGAAAAATATATAACCGATCCAATTCAAACATGGATATTAGTTGTAGAATGCCAACGCAAAAGTTCTTGCAAAATTTCGTGAGGATTGTATCAAATCAAATCAAATCATATTTATTTTCCACATCAGCTACATTTGATGTATTTGAGAATGGGAAAACATGTCAACTTTGTTAATTAATTAATCAATATAATATATGCACATTGGAATTATTATTCTTTCTTGCAGAAGTCCAGAAATTCTTGGATGCTGTATGGTTCACTTCGTATAATGTAGTCTAGGATTGTTCTTCTGAATAAATTGGAGTTGATCAGTAATTGAATTTTCCTAGGCAACACATTGAATAATTTGATACACATGTACCTTGTTCCTTTCTCTGTAAGGGATAGTGAGTGTGGTGGTACCATAAGAGGTTGCATCCTTCTGGTGTTGTTGAGGTTCAGGTGTTCCCATAAACGGTGACAATTCTGTTTTCTCTGAAGTGTTCCCTGCATGACTCTCTGTAACCCATCCTGAGCATCGTTCGTAAAGCCAGCTTCTGGGTGTAGAAAATTTGTGGTGTGTCTGAGCTACTTCCCCAAGATATGATTCCATAGCTCAGTTTGGCGTGAAACATGGCATAATATACAGACTTCAGAACAGACAACTCTACTTGATCTCGTAGAACCCTGAGTGTATATACAGTAGACTTTAATTTTTTATTTAGCTGTTCAATATGCGAGAAATATTTAAGATGTTGGTCTATATGTATGCCTAGAAACTTGGCCGAATTGCAAACAGTTATTTCATTCCCTTTATAATTTACATTTTGTGGGTATGTTCTATTGGTTCTGTCAGTCCTGAATATAATGCATTCTGTCTTTGTTGCATTAATGACTAAATGATTTTCGTCACACCAGTTACTCATTTGGTTCATGGAAGTGTTGAAGTTTTCTACTGCCATTGCAATATTTGAGGATGGAATCAGGGCATTGGTATCATCCGCATACATTAAAATATTGAAGGTGTCAGCAGGAAAATATTCAGGTAAATCGTTGATGTAAACAACAAATAATAGTGGACCCATTATACCTCCCTGCGGGACACCCACATCTCGTATGAGCTCACTTGATAGGCACTCACGATCCCCCTCTACCAGCATAACTCGTTGCTTCCTGTTCTCTATATTACTCCTTATTGAGCTCAAGTTGTTTATCTCTAATCCCATATCGTTCTAATTTTGCAATAAGAATTTTGTGATCAATGGTATCGAACGCCTTTGACAGATCCATTAGTACACCAATGGGTACATCCCCTTGCTCAATTGTCTTCATGATATTATCAGTCATCTCGAATATGGCAGATTCTGTGCTTCTGTTTTTGATGAAACCATGCTGACATTTGGTTATTACATTGAACTTTTGGAAGAAGTTCATCAATCGCTTCGCCAGAATCTTTTCAAATACTTTAACAAAAGATGTTAGTAAACTAAGTGGCCTGTAGTTCCCTAAGTCTTCCTTTGAACCCTTTTTGAAGACTGATTTCACAATTGCAATTTTAAGATCATTTGGAAAAATACCTGAGTGGAAAGATAAGTTAATTATACGACATAAAGGTTTCAAAATGTAGTTAATACTGCTCTTAATCACCGTATTAATAGAAGATTTTCAAAAAATCATTGAAAAAAATTCTATATATCAGAAACTATTCATCGGACATGGACGAAATTTTGAGAGAGCCTTCAGAACCTAACTCTACTACCAAGTTCCAAGTTTGAACATCATCGGATCTATTTTGTTGGAGATCCGAGCAACTTCAAGCCGCTATCCTGAAAAATAACATTTTTCATCATAGTCTTTTTTCCGAACAGCGATATTTCATTAACACTAGTTTGATAATTCTAAAAAAACTGCAATATTTGTTTTGCCCCTCACTGTATAATTTTTTAACAATTATTATTGAAGTATGTATGGCTGTAGGAGAAGTTATAACCCTTAGACTTGATATATATGTATTTATTTGTCTTATTTTTTTTCATCGTCTAGTTAAGACACATCTTATAATAGAATATGGAGTTAGTACAATCTTCGTTTCATTGAAACTTTTTCTCATTTTCACAAGTTTCTGATGAATTCTTAAAACCAAGGTACTTTAAACTCATACTAAAAAAAGCATTAGAAACAAGAATTAAAATCGTTTAATATAATTTACTATTTACAAATCAATATAAATATCCTCTAATCAAAAATTATGATCAGACATCACATTCTTAAAACCTTTGCTTCCACCTTGAGAGAATTTACATGCCTTCACTATTCGCATCGTTTAATTAGACCGTGCTAATCATTTTCCTAGATCTTCCAACTCTTCTCAATGTGCATTTTAACACGTAAAATAATCGTAACGTATAAAGTAAATGCATATTCGGTACAAAAATTTGATTGAACACAATTTCTAGTTTGAAGTCCTATTTGCGCATTTTCTTCATCAGCGCTTTCTTTTTTTTATGCTCTTCTTCCATCCTTATATCTTCCAGATCTTCCATAATGCCCATTTTCGTACTGATTTGTTCTTCTTTCATCTGTTGGGAAAAGGAAGATTCCATAATGTCTTCTTCATCATCCTCATCTGCATACACGTATTTCGACTTGTTGTAACCAAATATTTCTTGGATGTATTTTGAGACATCTTCTTCTTCTCCTGGATCATCATCAATGAAGTCGTCCATTTCGGAATCGTAATCTTCATCATCATCCATTATTCTTCCTGCAATAAAAATGTATTAATACCCGAGATGCCTCGAAGTCAAAAGTATAGTTGACAGATGATTCACCAGACCTATCATTACTTTAGTCGAATTCAAGCGAATAACCGGAACAGTGCGGTTAAGACCAATCCCTTGCTATTATAACCGATCGGTTATGTTCAGCAAGAGATTGGTCTTAACCGCTCTGCTCCGGTTACTCGCTTAAATTCGACTTATGAAATGGAAGTTAGTTAGATTTTGAAAAGGAAAATTTAGTAAATGACAGATAATCATAACAAGCAGAGGACAAATGAACATAGATCCATGTTGGATGTAAGTAACTCTCAATAGACCACATTAGTTAGGTTAGAATCAGTCGCTTGGCGGGAGATCCATATTCAAATTTTTTAACAAGGAATTTCAACTTTGAGATTAAACCACCCTATTTAAAAGAGAATGTTAGTACAGAGACAACAAGTATTGGGTACCTTCATCATTAGTGCATGTTTTCATGTTATTTCCACATTGAAATCTACTTCTATTTATTCTTAAATCAAAACTGAAACCATTCTAGTTCGAAAAATTTCCGTATGTCGTAGATGACTTCTGTTGTGCGACATTACAAGGCTGATTTAGGGTTATGTTATTATTTTTGACTGATTTCGAGTGAACTAAGACATACGTCAATCGAATTTGGTGAACACTTTTATATTTATTTATTATTTTGGAAATATACAATTTTGTTATGAAAACTTGATTCTAGATGGTTGAGAAAGGTTCACAGAATCTATTTCAACCAAAATAAACCTTAAGAAATTAGCCGAAGTATCTAAAAACAGGCGAGAAATTCGCGAATTTCTCACCTGTTTTTAGATACTTTGGCAAATTTCTTAAGGTTTATTTCGGTGGAAATTGATTCAGTGAACCTTTCTCAACCATCTAGAATCCTGTTTTCATAACCACATTGTATATTTCCAAAATAAATAATAAATGTAAATGTGTTCACCAAATTCGATTGACGTATATCTTAACTCACTCGAAATCAGTTAAAAATTATAACATAACCATAAATCGGCCTTGTAATGACGCACAACAGAAGTCATCTACGACATACGGTAATCTTTCGAACTACACTGGTTTCAATTTTGATTTAAGAATAAATTGAAGTAGATTTTAATGTGGAAATAACATGAAAACATGCACTAATGATGAAGGTACCCAATACTTGATTTCTCTGTACTAACATTCTCTTTTAAATAGGGTGGTTTCATCTCAATGTTGATATTCCTTGTCAAAACATTTGAATATGGATCTCCCGCCAAGAGAATGATTCTAACCTAACTAATGTGATCTATTGCTGCAAGTATCATATTTCGCAGAGCACCAGATTCTTGGGTGTGCACATTGATTAGGGACTGAACTGGAAACAAAATATAGACCACCTGGGTAATAAGATAGGCCCATAAATGTAAATGTAAATGTAAATGCTGAGATTTGGTGTGATTTTCTATGGTTCAGGAAATATCTTCTCCCAATATACTAATTGAATCTCAGGTTCGATTCCAGTAGCTGATTCTGCATTTTTCTGTTTTTGACACTCTTGTTCCTCGGAACAGAGTGCTTATCAATTCGCCCAAATTTCTGTAATTTTCGAATTTTTCGATGAAAATGGTCTTGAACGATTTGGTTCGGCTCACTTATCAAGAATCCGTGGTCGAAATCGATTCTGTCCGGCCGGCTGTAGGCACGATAACTCTCGCACGAAAGGAGTTAGAGGATTGAAATTTGCAAGGTGAGTTTGAAGCGTAAATATCTTGGACGAGTTTGTTAATGGGCGAAATCCATCATGCGGTTTCGGAGTTATGGCCGATTTTAGTAAAAATATTTTTTATGAATATTTCCAAAACCGATCACTCGATCTATCTGAAATTTAGCATCAGATTGTAGAATCATGACCTTTATACCCATGTGAAGATTTGGATTGACAAGGTTACCGCAAAGTGTTAACTATTATTTGAATAGAATTTCCTTTATGATGAAGTTCTATCATAAGAATACATTGATATAATTCCCAACTCTGAGAAACCAATACTTTCAGAGATATAATTTGTCTGTTTGAACAAGAGCGCCAGAAAGCTCCTGTCCACAGGGCTTGAACCAATTTTTGAGCGCGTGTTCCGCAAGGAACAGCGTGCTATCATTTCGTCACAATGTCTGTATTTTTCGAATTTTTTTTCGAAAATGGTATCAAACGATCGGGTTCGACTCCCTGATGAAGAATTCGAGGTCAAATTCAATTCTGTCCGTCCGGTCCGGCCGGCCGTTAGCACGATAACTCTCGAACGGAACGACTTAGAGCGTTGAAATTTGCAGGGTAGTTTCGTAGCGTAAATATCTCGGACAAGTTCGTTAACGGGCGAAATCGACCGAGCGGTTTCGGAGTCAAGGCCGTTTTTAGTAAAAACGTTTTTTATGAATATTTCCGGAACCGATCACTCGATCTTTTTGAAATTTGGCATCAGATTGTAGAATCATGACCTTTATATGCCTGCGAAGTTTTGTGTTGAACGGACGGCCCTAAAGTGGCAAAAAAAAATTTTAAAAATTTGAAAATTTTGTTTTCACGATGACTCGAAAAATACTGATCTGATTAAATTGAAACTCAGTAGTTAGATGCAAAAGACCAAAGCAAACACTTTTGCAAAATTTCTTGAAGATCACGTGACATGAAAAAAATAAAAAATTACCACTATTTTGCGGAATACTTTGCTTTTAATGCCGAAACATATGTTTTTGCTTTCCGGGCATTTTCCGTATTGCGCATGCGCAGATGAGAAGTCCTTTAACTGCTGTAGTTTTCGTCAGAGAGGATTGGGGTTTTGGGGTGGCGGATGCTATTCCTCCATAGAATTCAGATCCCTGATGAGGGTCTGCGCATGCGTAGATTAAAGATGCGATATCTTCCGAACCACTAGTGTTGGAGAATCGGAGTTTTTTGTAAGGTGTTATTTTGAGAGGACTTTTAGCCGCCAGTAGATTGCGCATGCGCAGAAGAGAAGTGACTGTTTTTGGGTTGGATGGGTTATGTTGGGAGTGCTGAGTCGATATTATGAGGTTTTAAAAGAATATTCATAGCAATTCAGTGCAAGGACAAGTCAGTTTGGGGGATGTAGCGTTGTTTCCGAGTTAAAGTGTCCGTACCGTGGCCCTGGGGCTAATTTTGAAATTGATGTTACCCCTTACAGGCATTTTTCATTATGCGCATGAGCAGACCATCAGTGATTTAACTGGTGGTGTTTTCGTCAGAGAGGATTAGGGTTTTGGGGTGGCGGATGCTATTCCTCTATAGAATCCCCTGTTGAGGGTCTGCGCATGCGTGGATTAAAGATGTGATATCTCCTGAACCACTAGTGTTGGAGAATCGGAGTTTTTTGTAAGGTGTGTTATTTTGAGAGGACTTTTAGCCGCCAGTAGATTGCGCATGCGCAGAAGAGAAGTGACTGTTTTTGGGTTGGATGGGTTATGTTGGGAGTGCTGAGTCGATATTATGAGGTTTTAAAAGAATATTCATAGCAATTCAGTGCAAGGACAAGTCAGTTTGGGGGATGTAGCGTTGTTTCAGAGTTAAAGTGTCCGTACCGTGGCCCTGGGGCTAATTTCGAAATTGATCTAACCCCTTACGGGCATTTTTCGTTATGCGCATGAGCAGACCATCAGTGATTTAACTGCTGGTGCTTTCGTCAGAGAGGATTGGGGTTTTGGGGTGGCGGATGCTATTCCGCTATAGAATCCCCTGGTGAGGGTCTGCGCATGCGTGGATTCAAGAAGCGATATCTCCTGAACCACTAGTGTTGGAGAATCGGAGTTTTTGTGAGGTATGTAATTTTGGGAGGACTTGCAGCCACGAGTATACTGCGCTTGCGCAGACGAGAAGTGAATGGTTTTGGGTTATGTTGGGAGTAATGAGCCGATCTTGTGAGGTACTAAAAGAATATTCATGTCAATTTAGTGCACGGACACAAGTCAGTTTGGGGGAAATAGCGTTGTTTCCGATTTGAAATGTCTGTATGGTGTCCCTGAGGCGAATTTATAAATAACTATATTCGGTAGATCTATATTAAAATACGTCTAACGGAGGACCCACAACCGCATTTTTTTCCGATCTACGGTAAAGCTAACAGCCAAACTGTATTGATAGCTATATTTGTTAAAGGAACTTGAAAAAAAAAAGAAGGACTGACGTGAAGTCAGTACTCTTTGGCGCGCGTGTTCACGGTGGCTAATTTGAATTGAATGATGAGTACTTCAAGCTCAGTGGATAGAGCGAGCCGAAGATCTACCCAAAGGATAGTGGACACCATTCACTGTCGGTTCAAAAATTAACAGTGCTGTATCTAAGCTGCCATCAGGATAGAGTAACAAAGTTGGAAAAGAACACAAGTGACTCTCCTTAGTCGCACAAGCTCCTAGAAGATTTGGGAGGGTCAGTATAATCCTAATCATGTTTATAGCACGCGCGCAAAAGCAGATTGACTTAACAATGAAAGAAAAAGTGTAAAAAGTCAATCTGCTTTGGCGCGCGTGCTATAAAAATGATTAGGATTATACTGACCCTCCCAAATCTTCTAGGAGCTTGTGCGACTAAGGAGAGTCACTTGTGTTCTTTTCCAACTTTGTTACTCTATCCTGATGGCAGCTTAGATACAGCACTGTTAATTTTTGAACCGACAGTGAATGGTGTCCACTATCCTTTGGGTAGATCTTCGGCTCGCTCTATCCACTGAGCTTGAAGTACTCATCATTCAATTCAAATTAGCCACCGTGAACACGCGCGCCAAAGAGTACTGACTTCACGTCAGTGCTTTTTTTTTCAACTAGAATTGTTTTGAAATGAAGATTATTATTATTATTAGATAATTATTATATCCTCGTTGAGTTGCTATGAAAACCTCATGCATGATATCACATAAATAAAGAGAAATATCAGCCGTAAACGTGACTAGGTGTGACTTTAATATATCAGTTTGGAAACAAAAAAAATTTCTGCTCAATTATTTCTTTTCACACCAGGAGGATTATGGGAAAAATATGAGATGATCAGTCTTTCGTACTTACTTTTTTTCATTTGCACTTTACCGGGAGGTCTTCTTCTAACATCTGACGGTGGGAACTGTCTTGGTTGCAGATCGTTAGGTGGGAACTGTTTGGGCCTTGACATCTTTTCCCTCCTCAACATCTCTTTCTCTTTCATTCTTTCTAACTTATTTCTATCATTCACATCTGATTCCTTTATAGTTTTCTTTATATCCTTAGATCTGATTGAATTGTGTTTATCATCTTTCTCTAGCGATTTTCCTATTATATTATTAGATAACTCAGATTTTCTGGAATCTTTGGCACTAGAATTCAAGGCACTTGGAACAGGAATGGTTTTCTTAGAAACGGCAGTTGAAGCATTGGTCCTACCGGCAGATGGGTGCTTTAGACCCCAATCAATCTTTTTCCTAACTTCCGGTTCTTTATTACCCTCTACTTTTGTTTCTTTTTTATTATTAGCACCTTTCATTAGAGCCGCAGCTAACTTTGAAGTCTTTTCAATTGTAGGTTTCGATATAACTTCTTTATTTACCTTTTCTTTGGTTTCTGAATTCTTACCGTCTGATTTTAATTTTTCTTTCTCTTTCTTTCTCTCTTGCCAATCTCTCATCATTTCCATCTCCCTCTTTTGTTTCTTGGTAAGAGGACTTTCCTCTTCTTTTGTCTTCTTCTCGACAACAATAGGTTCAAACTGTTTTTTTTCTGCTAATTTCAGGAGATCTGAAAGTGAGGAAGGTGAAATTAAACTATACTTTCCGAAAAGAGAATTATCTGAACCAGCTGTGAACAGAATAGAGAATCAACCTAAAAAATATTCGTCATGAATGTTCCAATTTTTATTGATTTTATTTACAGGGTCTTGCAATAATGCGTTACGCTTCCATACCTGCCAAACCAGACCTTTTAGAAATTTAGTTTGAAAGCACGCCCTTTGTAGTTCCAATTCTGCATCTCAGGAAATTATTTTTTAATAGACAGGGTGTTCCCAAATAAAATTATTCAACAAATGAGTGATTTTTTTTAAATGGACCACCCCTTATATTTTCACATATTTTCAATGGTCTTCAATACCACTATTATGACGCAAAATATTAGAAATATTTTTCCAACAGTGCAGATCTAATTCGCTAAAAGTCCTCTACCGATTTCCGAAAGCGATAGTAACATGAATTTGATCAGAATTTTTTTTAACTGAATAATTTACCTAGTAATCGTTCCTAAATGATCAACCTGTCGTATACAGGGTGTCCATTATTAATGTCCAAATCTTAAGAATTTCAAATTGTTATTTCTCGATTTTTTCAAATGTAACACCCTGTATTTTTTTCCATGGTGGTGTAGACAATTGAATTCCTTACATTTTCTCAGAAGTAACCTTAGGACTATTTTCACTCCTGTGTCCAGCAGACACGAATAATGACAAGATGGCCTGCCAGATCATCGGATCTCACCAAACTAGATTTTTTTTGTGGGGATACATAAAGGGAATCGTGTAGGATGAAGTTCCAACAACAGCTCCTAATATGCGAAAGAGGATTGCGACTGCTTTCCAACGCATTATTCCAGCCATGCTGATGATGGTTAGTGGGTCATTCAATGATCGGATCTCTTTGTATCGACCACCCTGGAACACAAAGATATCCGATCTTTGAATGACCCACAAACCATCATCAGTATGGCTGGAATAATGCTTCGGAAAGCAGTCACAATCTTCTTTCGCATATTAGGAGCTGTTGTTGGAACTTCATCGTACACGATTCCCTTTATGTATCCCCACAAAAAAAATCTAGTTTGGTGAGATCCGATGATCTAGTAGGCCATCTTGTCATTTTTCGTGTCTGCTGGACACAGGAGTGAAAATAGTCCTAAGGTTTCTTCTGAGAAAATGTAAGGAATTCAATTGTCTACACCACCATGAAAAAAAATACAGGGTGTTATATCTGAAAAATTCGAGAAATAACAATTTGAAATTCTTGAGATTTGGACATTAATAACGGACACCCTGTATAGGACAGGTTGATCATTTAGGAACGATTACTAGGCAAATTCTTCAGTTAAAAAAAAATTCTCATCAAATTCATGTTACTATCGCTTTTAGAAATCGGTAGAGGACTTTTAGCGAACTACTGTTCCCTCAACTTTTTGCAGTTTTCTGTGAATAAGATCTGCACTGTTGGAAAAATATTTCTAATATTTTGCGTCATAATAGAGGTATTGAAGACCATTGAAAATATGTGAAAATATAAGGGGTGGTCCATTTAATATCACTCATTTGTTGAATAATTTTATTTGGGAACCCCTGTATATCAGATAATATTTTCATGAGATGCAGAATTGAAACTACAAAGGGCGTGCTTTCAAACTATATTTCTAAAAGGTCTGGTTTGGCAGGTATGGAAGCGTAACACACTATTTCAGGACCCTGTATATGTGACTGGTGGACTTTAATCAATTTGTGCAATGAATGGGTCTCATAAATAAAACTAATAATATGAAAAAAGTCTCAAATTATATGAATTGCGGAAATTTCGAAACATTTCCAGTAATCGGGAAAACCTACCATTGAAATTCATCGGTGGCGGCATCTTGGGCCTAGGCTTGTCTATCTTAACCTTCTTAGCCTCCAGCTGCTTTTCGTCCGGCTTGTTTTCCTCCTTGGGCTTCAACTTTGATATAATATTCTCGTCATCTGGGGAAGTCTCCTGTTGCCCTTTATGTTTTCTCTTTCTCCTATGCGGCATCATAGCGTCCTCCTTCTCCTTTTCTAAAGCGGCCCTAACCCTGTCTTTTGTAGAATTTAAATTTGTACTCACTTTTTTCTTCTCCAACAAAAATTTTGGGACTTCCTCTGGCATCTTGTTATACTTCTCCATCATCTTGCGATAGAAAGCGTCAGCTTCTTGGGAAACGTAGCCGTAGTCATCCTCGTCTGGCTGCGCCGGACCCGCCAGTGTAACTGCTGTGTTATCGGAGTCTATTGCATCTTGGATGACCGACTGATTGGCAGATTTCGTACGTTTCAACATTACGCTCACACGTTTCACAGCTTTTTTATCCTGTGAAAAAAAGGTATCCACGGTTTATTCAGGAGCAGGACAGGCGTGAATTTCAGGATTTTTTTCAGATTAAATGAAACTAAGTATGTTTGTTTTAAAACTGTCACTTTATGCATGAATACCTAATAACTGTATGAGCTGTGCTATCTATAAAAACGAGGCAAGGACAAGGTTTAATGAAAACAGATATAATTCCTCTAATTCGAACAGCCTCTCAAGAGCTTAAGAGGAGTCTCCATGGAAAACCTAGGAGTATCAGTATAATCATCCCTATAAGCTCTCAAAAGCTTGTGTGAGTTAGGGGACCCAGTTGTGTCCTTATGTCAGCTTAGGCACAGCATCGATATTTTTTGACACATCAGTGAATGGTGGACAGGATTCATGAGACTGCTAGATGAATTAAGCAACTTTAAGTAAACCGCTTATAAAAATTAGTAAGAGCTATATTTGAAGCAAGTACATGCATGTATTCATTGAAAAAATCTAATAATACGTAATAATTAAAAGCCATTTTACTTACTTTAGATCTCAATGATAATAGGTCTTCTTTTATTCGTTGAGCTTCGTCCCTCTTTTGCTTCTCTTCCTGTTCTTTCTTCTCAAGGAACTTTTTAACATTAACAGATAAACGTCCTTTATCCTTCTGTTCTTTCTTTGGGGGAGCAAATTTTGTGCTGTAGTATCTTAAGGGCTGAAAATATAAATATGAACATAATAAACTTAGATGAAATTTCAATATGCCCTGAAGATCAAGGATAAAATATACCTCTTTCTTGGTTTCCTTATTTTTCTGAGCGTTGTATAATAACGCACCGAAATCCATTTTGATTGTGGCTTATTATACTTAGAAACTGCAAAACAATCTCATTCGTCCACTGAAATAAAATTTTCCTACAATCCTTTCCCAACCTAGATACAAATGGACGAAAGACGAAAGCCACAACGAAAGCTCAGGAAACTTTTGACAGGTCCTAATTAGTAATTATGGACCATAGAATAGATTACAGCTGATTCTCAAACATCAGCTGATGAAAGCAAGAGCACAGATGAGAGTTCATGGATTATAGATCACCATATTTTATAAGATTCATCTTTTTCTTCAAATGGCCGTCGACTAAATATTTAAACCAATCCAGTATACATCCGAACCACAAGATGGCGCTCCCAACATTTAGTTATTACAGTGACTATATTCTTAGAGAATATAGTCACTGTATTAGTTATTACAGTGACTATATTCTTATATGAATTATATGAATATAGTCACTGTATTAGTTATTACAGTGACTATATTCTCATATCAGAATATAGTCACTGTAATAACTACAGTGACTATATTCTTAGAGAGAATATAGTCACTGTATTAGTTATATATATGTAATCTCTGATTTAGTCCATCAAAGAAATAGATAAAAAATGGTTCAAGCCCTGTGCACAAGAGCTTTTAGCGCTCTTGTTCAAACAATGGCTGCGTTCAGCGGAAAGAGCAGTTGCAAAGCTGCTCACTGAGCGCTCACAGATCCTAAAGTGATCAGAGAGCGGTTTTCTGAACGGTTAGAAGTTAAAACGGTGCGAAGGTGACATTTACATAACCTAATTCTATTGTGTTCTCTTCAAATGTTTACACTTTCAAAAAAATCTAACCCCTAAAACTATGGTTTGACAGTTTTCACAACGTGTTTTGCTTAGTGAGCGGAATTAAATGTCGCTCACAAAAATGGCGTCCGCTCACTAAACATGTTGAGCAGGCGCTCACTGAGCAGGATCGTTCAGCGAAAATTCATCCAACTGTTTTGCAACTGTTGTGTCCGCTGAACGCAGCCTTTGACACATCATATCTCCGAAAGAATTGGTTTCTCAGAGTTGGGAATGATATCAATGTATTCTTATGATAGAACTGCATCATAAAGGAAATTCAATTCAAATAATAGTTTATTTATCAAGATTAATTGAGCTATCTGTGAATGAGAACTGCACCATGGAATAAATCAAATTAAAATAGCTGAAATGAATTTGACTCTCTCTTATACAACTGAATGACATGTACGAGTAAAATCATATCTCCGAAAGTATCAGCTTGTTAGAGTTGGAAATAATATCAATGGTTTGGGAGATATCTCCCAAACCTACCCTGAATGAGCCTAGCTCATTCTGTTCGGGAGTTATTGTAGAAAAAAAATTTAAAAATTAAAAAAAAAAATTTGACACTTTACGGCAACCTGATCAATACAAAACTTTGTATGCATATAAAGCTTATTATTCTACAATTTGATGCTTAATTTCAGATAGATCGAAGATTTTACTAAAAACGGCCATAACTCCGGTACCGCTTGATGGATTTTGTCCATTAACGAAGTTGTCCGAGATATTTACGTTCCAAACCTACCCTGCAAATTTAAATCCTCTAACTCCTTTCGTTCGAGAGTTATCGTGTTAACGGACGGCCGGCCGGACAGAATCGATTTCGACCACAAATTCTTGATCAGTGAGTGATTCTTTGCCACGATAACTTTCGAACGACAAGTGAAAGCGACTTACATATGCAATATAGTTTCTTCAATAACTGAAAAAAAATTGGTTCAAGCACTGAGGTGAAGTCAGGAGCTTTTGCGCGTATGTTCTATTGTTCATTCTCCTGTATTGGACACCCTTAATCGAATTTACCATGGTAAATTATGTTGTCCAATCTCTTGTATTGGACACTCTTAATTCGAATTTACCATGGTAAACGGAAAAAAAATTGTTTTTAACTTACAAATTTCAAACGAAAAAACTAATTTTTTTTTACAACACAAATTTCAAATTTAATTCCTTTTAAGATGCAGTTTCACCATAAATATCCATTGATATAATTTTTAACTCCAACTAGCTAATACTTTCGGAGATAAGATTTTTCGAAATTTCATTTTTTCATAGAATGCTGTACTTAATTATTGTATCTATGAATTATTATATGATCTGTGTTCTTACATGTAATCTTATTTTCCTATGAGAGATAAATGTCAAAATTATTTCTGGTACACCTCTTATAGTTCTAGTTTTTTTTAAGATAATTTTTGAAGCATTTTCTAAATTTAATTTCTTTCATGATGCATTTCTATCATAGGAATCCATTGATATAATTCTCAACTCTGAGAAACCAATACTTTCGTAGATATAATTTGTCTGTTTGAACTAGAGCGCCAGAAAGCTCCTGTCCACAGGGCTTGAACCAATTTTTTTCTATACGATCGTTCAAAATGTTACTCTTTTTTTCACTATATTATATATGTATAGTGTAGCAAAAACTTAATAACTCAAAAAATACAGATCCGATTGAATTGAAACTTGGCAATTAGTTTAAGAATGCTGTCACAAATGTTTTAAGAATTTTGTGAACATCGTATCACAAGACAAAAAAAATAAAAAATTTTAGGGTGTGCACAGTGCAATCCCAGAAGACTAAGAACAGTGCAACCAAGAAAAGAGATGAGGGTAATAATTACTCGACATCAGAAAATATCATATGTACTGCTCAGTTAACACGTGATACCGCTTTTACACTATTCTTATAAATTTACCAAATAAAACACTGGTTAAAAGTTAAAAGTTGATATTTTTCCATATACAAAACTATACGGCAGCATCAGATGCATTGCATCACATAAAAATTAGCGGATTATGGCACATTTTACAATTAAAATTGTTAGAGTTATGTCAAAAAAACATTAATATACTTCTTGAAAACGATATAAAATAAAAAAAAAATCAAGAAAATTTGTTCAACATAAGTAGGTACAAGGAAATTAATTTATATAATTTCAAATCATTTGTTACAGATTGACCCTTGAACTTATCGAATTATTACCAGAAAAAAATACTTGCAAAATAATAAAAGAAATTTGATTGAACTTCTGTAGAATAGCACATTAATTATATTTAAATAGATAGAAATAAAAAATTTATGAAATTTAAAATCAACACAGGGCATATAATCCTAGTTTTCTATTTGACGCTGTATCACTTCCAAAGTGATGCGAAATCAGTTCAAACCAGAGAAATAGAGGGAAATTCCGGCTATTTCTCTGGTTCAAAATGATTTCGTATCAGTTTGGAAGTGATACAGTGTCAAATAGAAAGCGCCTAAAGTATATAATTTTCAGATCATTATCTCCATAGGGTTTTTGGTATAATATAAGAAAATATTCTGAATCAATACAGACTTGGAAAATATTAATAGTAAATTGAATATCCTAGATTTTGTATAATATAATATTGAAAAATTTCAGTCGTGTCAAAATTGAATGTTTTTATCTCCAGGTATACTTTGGTATGGAAATATTTCATGAAAATTCTTAAATCTTTGGATATGCATGAAATTCCCTTGACCCAGCAGGGCTTTTGGAGATGAAAAGAATGTCAAAGTAGGAGTAACTTTGAATAATGTAACTTTTTTCTAGAAAATCTTAAAAAAAATGAACATTAATAAATCAGTACAGGAGAATAGAAGACTGTTGAAAAATGAGATACTTAAAATTCATCGTGTCTGGCTAAGGCATCACCGAAATCAGTTGCTTGGGAACCAACAAACAGGTCGTATTTGCTCATGATTTCATCTTTGCTCAGTTGTTCATCCGCATCACTGTCAGCTTCATAAATCAAATGTCTAGCTTCTGCTTCCGCGTGGTCGAAATCTGGTGGAATCACCCAATTTTTCACTTCTTCCACATCAAGAAATCCTATAAAAAGGCCCAGATAACAAAGAGTTGTCATTATGATAATAAGTAAAAAACTTTGCAGGAGGTTGTTTCATGTTGAATATTGAGGGAAAAGCCATAGACAGAGAATTCACTAACCACAAGCGTCACAAAAATACCCACTCTATGAATAGAGAAAGAGGTTTGTAATATGTTGCACCGTTTTGTAGCAAGATTGCTTTATCTATCTCTCTTGTACTTTTTCTCTATTAGAGCATTCTATGAAATCATAGAATCAAGAATAATTATTGAAATTTAGAAAAATCGTATCTCTGAAAGTATTAGTTTGTTAGAATAGAAAATGATATCAATGGATTGTGATGATGAAACTGCTTCTTGAAAAAAATTAAACTTGAAATTTGTAATGTAAAAAAAAATATTTTTTCGTTACTTGAAATCACCATGCCGATTTTGCCCAATAACGAACTTAACCGAGATATTTATCTCCCAAACCTATTCTGAAAATTTCAACTTTCTAGCTCATTCCGTTCGAGAGTTACATTATGAAAGCTGAGTGTCCTAAAGAGGTGAGTAGACAATAGAACATGCGGGTAAAAGCTCCTGACTTCACGTCAATGCTTGAACCAATTTTTTATATTTTTGTTTTTTTCCTGTAGTTGTTTACTTTCGTGAATTGATTCAAGTTATGTTTCAGTTTTAATTTTATTTGTGCTTATGATTCTAAGTTTCGATAAAGGTCAAAATCTAAGAAAATCAAAGGAGACGATTCCATATTAATGTATATATGAGTATCGTCCACGATTGCATTGTTGAGCCATTTCTTCTGAAAAATACGATTTCAACCCAGGTAACCATCACTGAAGAATGCCGTAGACCGAGTTCCTGCATAAGAAATCGAGGCAACTAATTCGAGCAGGACCTCCACATTTTTTCTGAATTTTGTAAATGTTTTTGTAATAAAAATCAGTTAAAATTAAGTTGTCTATCTACTGCCTTACCATCTCCATCTTTATCTCTGTATGTATCGAACTGTTCTTTCTCGCTCTTCACCCAATCTGGTTCTTCTTCGTCGTCCTCCCCTCTGTACATATCTCTGATATATTCCTTTAAAGATACTTTTCCATCGTTGTCTTTATCAATTTCTTCCAATGTTTCTTGAATGATCACATCCTTCATATTTTCATTTTCCTCTGGATGAAGGAAGTTCCCATATTCTTCTTTGCTGAGGGCATCATCACCTGCATTCATTCAGAAAATATTATCAGTTTTGTCCTTAAAACGTAATAAGGGCTGATTTATTCAACCTCTTCGTAAAGTATTCGCTAACTACATGCTCGTTAAATTTACTGCCACGCTTTTAAGTAATAAAATCTCTTCTTGTTTCACTGATGTTTCTCATATTTGCAGATCACTTTGTGTAACTGAGAGGTGAATAAATATTTACAGAATACTTTCCTTTCGGTCAGGCTACTTGATAGTTTACAGATAGATGAATATATTGGCCCTTAGTATATCAGTGTAAATAGGGTACAGAATATAGAATAAATGAACATATTAGAGCATATGAAGTGCAGCTATGATGAAACTTTTAATATATCAGTGTAAATATGGAAATTATTACTATTATTATTACCACTTATCAAAATATTGATTTCTATGACCACATTAGTTAGGTTAGGCGGGAAATTTGAATTACGATCCATCCGAATTTCTCGCCTGTTTTTAGATACTTTGGTTAATTTCTTAAGGTTTATTTCGGTTGAATTAGATTCTATGAACCTTTCTCAACCATCTAGAATCCTGTTTTCATAACCACATTGTATATTTCCAAAATAAATAATAAATGTAAATGTGTTCACCAAATTCGATTGACGTATGTCTTAACTCACTCGAAATCAGTCAAAAATTATAACATAACCCTAAATCGGCCTTGTAATGACACAGATTAACAGTAATCTGTGGTAATGACGCACAACAGAAGTCATCTACGACATACGGTAATCTTTCGAACTACACTGGTTTCAATTTTGATTTAAGAATAAATTGAAGTAGATTTTAATGTGGAAATAACATGAAAACATGCACTAATGATGAAGGTACGCAATACTTGATGTCTCTGTACTAACATTCTCTTTTAAATAGGGTGGTTTCATCATTCATTAGTTAGGTTAGAATCATTCTCTTGGCGGGAGATCCATATTCAAATTTTTTAACATGGAATTTCAACTTTGAGATGAAACCACTCTATTTAAAAAAGAATGTTAGTACAGAGACATCGAGTATTGGGTACCTTCATCATTAATGCATGTTTTCATGTTCTTTCCACATTAAAATGTACTTCTATTTATCCTTAAATCAAAATTGAAACCAGTGTAGTTCGAAAGATTTCCGTATGTCGTTGATGACTTCTGTTGTGCGTCACTAAAGGCCGATTTAGGGTTATGTTTATTATTTTTGACTGATTTCGAGTGAGCTAAGACATACGTCAATCGAATTTGGTGAACACTTTTATATTTATTAATTATTTTGTAAATATACATTTTTGTTATGAAAACTTGATTCTAGATTGTTAAGAAAGGTTCACTGAATCTATTTCAACCGAAATAAACCTTAAGAAATTAGCCAAAGTATCTAAAAACAGGCGAGAAATTCGCGTAAATTTTAGGTCCATAAGAAATGCATGGGGAATTCAGTGCTCGGATCCACGGATGGATCGTAATTCAAATTTCCCGCCTAACCTAACTAATGTGGTCTATTAAGTAGAGACTGAGTCGATTAAAAAACCATCAATAATCAAGACAATAAAAACAGAATATGTACCATTCACGTCAGCCATCTGCCATCTTCTTCTATCTCTCTTCATCATTATCATATAAGAATAATTTTCATCACCCTCTTTTACAGCTTGAGAAGTGTCAATCAAACCATAAACCATTTTGTTATAATCATTCCAATGCAATGTCGGAGTATCTTCAGGATTATGAATTTTCCACTGTTTGTTGGTATCTTCAGCTATATATCTTTTTTGTGTGAATCTGATCCAATCTTTCAATTCCTCACGGGTGACAAAACCATCTTTGTCATTATCGATTTTATCCACTATTATTCTGGAATGTAAATTTGTGGGTAACAAATTGACATAGAGGTGGATAGTTTGCAAATTATGAATAGTAATTTTCTAATCTCATTCTACAGAAAAAATTTAAGGTTGAGTTAAAACTTTAAATATTAGGCCTCAAAGTTTTGTTCACTGTATTCGATCATATCTACTATCCTTGAGTTTGACTTTTCAACTGTTTCAATTTTGAAAATATCTGACATTTAAAAAAGTGGGAATGCTCTGTTGACAGGTGCTTTGGAGCTCTTGTCAAACTACTAGCGAGTAATTATTCAAACTGCATCATAAAAATTAAATTCAAAACGTAGGTCTATGACTCATCTCATATGTTGGATTTAAATACATCAGCAAATTATTATTAGAGCATTCTATGAAATCATAATATTATGATAAATTATTGAAATTTTGAAAAATCATCTCCGGAAGTATAAGTTTTTTTTTTTTCGTTTCTCTGAAACCACCAGACCGATTTTGCCCAATTAGGAACTTAACTCAGATATTTATTTTCCAAACCTACTCTGAAAATTTCAACTATCTAGCTCATTCCGTTCGAGAGTTATTCTGTTAACGGACGGAATCGATTTTTATCCATGGATTCTTGGTCAGTGAGTCGAACCAAAACGTTTGAGACCATTTTCAGCCAAAAATTCGAAAATTAGACCTTTGAGCAAATTGATAAGCACTGTTCCGAGGAAAAAGAGCGCTATAAAATATTGAACATCCAATTCACCTAATGTTTAAAGTCAGCAAAAGTGATGGAATAACTTACCTTAGTCTTCTTTTACTTTCTTCAGGCGGTAAATGTTCAAATGTATTGGCTTCTTCTCCCAAAAAAGCTTCATGATCATACTCAACATTGTGGGCTTCGTTTTCGAAGTGTTCCTTGCCACTTAAATCTCTATCATACACCCTGTCCGACTTTTCTTCCTTCGGTAATGCCAAAACGATGCATATAATAGATGTAATTAATAAAAACCTAATCATTTTCCCGAAATAAGTTTGGAAGCCAGTCTACGAAATGGGAATGTAATTTCAACTGACCTTTTCTTCTTGTTCCTTCCTCCCTCTTATTTCACTATTTGACAGCTTCGTAAATAAATTGAAGAATGAGATTCGGCCACATCAGCATTCTAGAAATTGTAACTGACGCCCACATGGCTCACTACAGCGTATGTTAAATTGTTATCGAATCTTCTGTTTTATGAATCGAATTTCATCACATCACAAATTTACATAGCTGAAGCTGGTTGAATGTACGATACTACGATGTACTGCCTGCCTTTATTATATGCCAGTGGCGTAGTTGTGACTGTGGCAATAATTTTATGTTGTGATATCTGACTAATGACTAATGATTTTCTTCGTAATTTCCTCATTTCAATGAAAACTATTTGTTTATTTATGTAAAATGTTTTCGTCCGTTTTGAATTCTGACATGTGGCCTATGCCCAGGGGGGTGAAGCGACAGTGGGAAAAGCGGCAACAAACAAGACATACGTTTCCACTTATTTTGACATTTATTTTGAAGTATGTCGTATGTCGTAGATAGGTTCAAATGGATGAATGACATGACAATTGACAAAGAGAAATAAAAGTGGCAAAGCTGTTTGTTGACAAGATGTACGTGAGATTTTCTAGTTTGTGCGTTTGTTTTTGTTGCAAATGGCAATAATTTTCGTTTTAGCAGAACACGAATGTATTGTTATACTAAGAATAAATATAACGCCCATGTGAAGATAAGTTTCAGTTTCAGCTGCTCATTGTTCCGTAAAGATGGTAAGTATTGTTAATATCTTTCTTGCAAAAATTCATAGATCAGCAATTGAGCTCCTGTTTGCAAAAAATCTTCCACAAAGACCTCTCCATCCAGAAAACTTGGAATGATATTCGTAAAATATTTCCTAGCCAACATATTACTATTTTCGCTTATGTGTTGATCATTTTTCAGTATCGGATTTCAAATATAACGCTCTCTGTCTATAGGATCATCTGAACAAAAAGGCAGTGCCTCAATCATCTCAAGTGATTCATTCATACAATGAGCATGACTATGTCAGGAAATTCCAGCTTTAAAATCAACCATCACCATCTAATAATTCTCAGATGATGAACTCACACTGTGACGATGTCTGGCGATTCCAGCCTAAAATTCACTGTGATATTAATTATAGCACACAATAGTCGAATTTAAGCGAGCAATTGGAACAGAGCGTGTAGGACCAATCCCTTGCTATTATAACCGATCGGTTATGTTTAGGAAGAGATATGTCTTAACCGCTCTGCTCCAGTTACTCGCTTAAATTCGACTATTGTAAATAACGTGAATAGTTTACTGAGGAGCATTTTTTTAGGAACGATAAGGGATATACCAGGATTATACATTAACTTAATTCTGATAGAACCAACCTATTAAGATCTTCCTGACCAAATTGATCAGAAATATTTATATTTCAAAACTCATCTTCTATTACTTGATATGTAAAAATGATACTTGTTTCTTTTTTCAGTAAAGTGTGATATTGACGGTCATATCCTGCATTGATGGATTCTACGTGATTTTGACTGTCTATTGTGACCATGGATGCCTCTTCCCCTCCTTAGATGAATCAGTGTTATTGTGATTGAGTGAAGAGACAATTCTGATCATAATGATATTTGAAAGACCGTTGTGAATGAGTGTTGACACACAAATATTTTTTTATCTTTAATTCATAAACATCAAACTGTAATAGACATTTGATTCAGATAATTGTTGGGGAATTTGGTAGTTATATCTCCAAGAACTTGAAACAACGTAAATCAAATTCCAATTTGTATTCTAATTTTGGAATAATCTAAGACTTGTGGTTGGTCAAAAATTTTGTTTGTTTCATTGCATTGTGTCATGGATTTTAGTTTCTCTATAAGCAAATTGTACTTACAGTAGAAACCAGTTATAACGACTAAAGGGTAAGGTCCTGGTGAGATCCCTACACCTACATAGTACATTGCTTATAACAACTATCGGATATAGCGTCCTAAACATGCAGTACTTTCGATGTCGCTATAACTGATTTCTAATGAATTTGTTCTAGAAAACTGCTACCTAAATTATATTCACATTCGAAAAGGTGTAAGGCATTTATGTACTTGTTTTATTCTTTAATGGAATATTTAATACATATGCAATTGTGAAAATTATTTTAATAAAGAAATTATTGTGAATAAAGCTTTGTTTCATTTTGAAGAATATTTTTTTTCGAACACAGAATAATATAAATTCCGAAAATTCAAAAAACGAACCACAGAGCACCATTCTAATTATTTTGTAAAATGACATATACTTCAACAAGCGGACACCCCCTAGAACCATAATGGAATAACTTCCACTTATTTTGTCTCTCTCTAATCTATTGTATAAATGTCACTACTGTTGCGCACAGTTTACAAGGCAGGTAGCACTTCTTATATTATATGTTCTGTGCCTATGCCCAGGGGGGTGAGACTCTAGTGTAGTGTTGTGAGTGTGGAAAATGTCTTAAATACTCCTCTGATAAATACTGAAAAATGTCCGAAAATTATCATTACTTCTAAAAACAGTCGATATTTAGAGTTTTTTAGTATTTACGGAAATTATAGAAAATGTCTGGTTAAATATCATAAATTTCTTTTCTACTTAAACATTTTTTGAAAATTTTCATTTTGTCCGATATTTATTCTTCTTTTCTACTTGGATCGAAGATGCTCAACGATCTGAGATGCCAATTTTACAAAAATTTTTAAAGAAGTTTGTTTTTTTCTACTTGGATCGACGATGCTTAACGATTACTGTTGCCATTATACAGAGTTTTTTCTTAAGCAGTTTATTCTTTTCTACTTGGATCGAAGGTTCTTAACGATATGTGAACCAATTGGAAAATTATACAAAGTTTTTTTTAAACAAGTTTATTTTTATTATTTAACAGTCTAATTAAATCGATTTTTCTAATACTAGTTCTTAATTCAGAACCTGGCTCCGGTCCTTTATCACTGATACTCAATAAAATAACACGATAATAACTCATTCAATGATAAGTTATTTGTTATTTCCAATTGACCATGAAAAATTTCTTAAAATGCCTCAAATTGTCCTGATATTTTAACTTAAGGCTGGTTTATGCTGGCTGGTAACTTTAACTTATTCCCTAACTCAAAAATTGAAACATAGATTTCTAACGCTATGGTTGATACTGAGACGGGATAATCCGTTTTCTTATTATTAATAATAATAATTAATAAGTTAACGGATTATTGAGTCTGATTATAAAGCGTAACACTAAAAATAAATGTCTATATATATTATATATATATGATTAAGTTAAAGTTACCAGCCAGCATAAACCAGCCTTTAACATGTGACAATTGTCATATTTTTCCCGATTTTTCCGCAATGTCCGTAAATACTTAAATACTCAAAATGCTCGACCTTGGGGGAAAGTTTCGGACATTTTTCCAGGATATTTGTCCTTAACTTAAAAACTCGAGTATTTCACATCACTACTCTAGTGGAAAAACTGGAAACAAAATATGATCTGTGATCTGCGCTTCCCCACTCGGACATAGATGACATGAAGTGAGTAGAGAGAGATGAAAGATAAGATAAGATCCTTTATCGACGAAATATATGGCGATTGGGGAATCAGCTGGGGAATGGAAAGGTGAAAGGAAAATGGACGTTTGTGTTTGTGAGTTGAGTTGATGAAAAAGGTAAGGAAAAATATCGATATGTAAACTAACTAATTTGAACTATGGAAATATATTATGTTTATTTGTCTGAACAAAATTAAGAATCATATTTCAATTTCTCATACATTAGATAAAAATGTATGCAGCTCAGGAGTAATTGTTACAATATGAATATGCAAACCTGTTAACCTGTTGATGATTTGTTTTTCTTGTTCTGAAATGGAATAAAAGTGCGCTACACAAATAGGATTTTCCCCCCAGAGGTGAAACCCATGTATATCCCCTTCTTAACTTATGTAAGCTCAAATCATTGTTAAACAATCCTAATTTGAAAAATATCAAATGTGGAGCAAAATTACATTGTCTTCTATAAATTAATAGTAATATTATATTCTTCTTATTGTAGTAGTTATCACCACCCTACATGTTTAATAAAAAATATTCTTATTTGAAGTTAGATGTAGATAAAGTAAAATAATAATGGAATATTAGTGTGAACTTGGTATGCCAAATGATCATTATTATGCATTTAAATCTAAACATGCTCTGAAGGCAGTCGATGTAAGATTTCTCACCAACACAAAAAAACAGCAGATATAGTATCTCAAACCCTTGAATTAATCTAGTTTTACTTTCGCAGAGATGCAGTTGACCTGAGAAATTGAAAACCCCCAAGACAAGAAGTAGAAAGAAGAAATATATAGATATTGCAATTCTTATTATAACGACCTTACAGTTTCAATAAAAATGTCCCTTGTAATTGATGATCAGGCAGATGTAGGTAAGGAAAAATGGCGAATATCGGTGTAAACCTACTAATTTGACATTTGCAAATGTATGTTAATTTCTCTTAACAAAATGAAAGAATCGGATATATATTTTTCATATATTAGATACAAATGAAGTTCCTGTATCACAAACTAATCTTATCTTGTTCCAAAATGGACTACATAAATATGATTTGCCGCCTGAGTTGAAATTTACGTAAAGAATTCTTAAGACTGTTTCTTCTAAATTATGCAATCTCAAGTCAATGACAATGACCGCATTTTTCTGAAAAATTTGTGTGTACATATTCAACTTCTTTGAGTAAAATTACAATATCTTTTATAATCACTTATAATTATATTCCCCTTATATTTATCATTTGTTTGAAACCTGAGCCGAATCTCATAGTTATTCTATTGAAATTCTTTTGCAGGGAGCTCTGAAATTGCAAACAAAGTCAAGACCACCATAGCAGAGAGAAGGTGTTGCACCTTATATATTCAATGAAAATTAATGTTGTTAGTGAAGATGGAATATTTGCTAATTTGACAATTGATAATGCATGTTTAATTATCTGAATGAAATTAAAGGATAATACTTCTATTTAAATTACATGTAGATCAAAATAAGCTCCATGTGTCAGCCCACAACACTCAAGAATCGAATCTTTTGATAAGTGATTCTTCAACTGGAAAAAAACTTGATTATGAATTCAATCAAGGGAGGTCTGAAATTTTCTCTGTACATTAGAATGCTTATGAATGAATAATATAATGTTTATAATCTATAGATAATATCTGTCAATTTGTTGTTGATTTGTAATCTCTAACGTAGTAGGATTTTGCTGATATAATAATTGAATATAGATAAGTATCTTAATCCCATTTCCCATAATTGGGTTGATCCTACTGATACTTTTCCATAAGATTTCTCCCATATAGTTAAATATTATATGTAGAACATTATATTATATTAATATGTTTGAAATTCAAATTCAAAAGTATGATACTCCCATTCAATATTTTTAATTTAAATGATGACTTGAAAAACCATTATTGAATAAATAATTTTTTCAAATGAAGTATGTTTATTCATGATGAAATTAATTGACAAGCAAAGACATTAATTTTAAGGTATAGAATGCATTTCAGTCAGAACTTTCAAGTTGAAATTTTCCTGAATTTGCATCTCGGAACAAAAATTGGGAAGGGCTGTTGCTTCCATAAACTTAACAGAAATTGATAAGAATGGGTGCGTTTTTATCTTAATCGAAATGTCTAATCGATTAATCGTAAATGAGTCGATGTGTTTTTATTTTCAAGTATTCATTTAGTTTACGAAAATAAAAACATACCAATTCTTTTACGATTAATCGATTAGAAATTTCGATTAAAATAAAAACCCATGCTATATTTCATATGTCCCCGCTATAGGAAAAACATAGTTCCAATTCTAACCACTGAGGTCGCTAGCGCTGCACCCCGGTCACGCCACAGTATAAGAATATTTTCTATACTGTGCTCCTGCTTCCCCAGTTCATGGCCGCTGAATTGTTTCCAGCGATTAGTAGGCAGTTAGCATTTCTTATATATTTGTATTCTGTGCCTATGCCTATGCATGTGGCTAGGCCAGAGACATAGAGGGATATCTATTTCTCTGGGCTAGGCAAGTGCAAACAATCGTCGACGTTGCCAGATTGTAACCATTTTCAGAAGTACATCTGTTAATATTCCGAAAATTTGTTTGTTCTCCTAGGAACTGCTTGTTATCGTATATTTTTAACCATATAATATAATGAATTATTTAACTAATCTAACCTCAACTTTTTTTGCACGCATGTTATAGGAAACAACATATCATTTTGCCCAAATGTCTGTCCGTTGTCTCGATAACTTTCGGACGGAAAGAGATATAGCGACTTGCAATTTTCATGGTAGATTACTTTTCCGAATGCGACGGTTAAGTTCGTTATTGGGCATGATCGGCCAAACGGTTTCGGAGTTATACCCATGTGTAGTTTTGTTGTTTTATTTCCTCAATAACTCAAAAAATGCCTGTCCGATCAAATTAAAACCTAGTAATTAGATGTAGAATGCTGAACCGCAAATACGTGCAAAACGCCTTGAGGATCTTAAATTTTTTCATAAAAAATAAAACTTTTCTTCAAAAATTTTCAATTTCTGTACTATCTCTCATATTCTGCTAAAATTCTGCACAAACGTTCAAGCAGCAAAATATTACAATAGAGTATTGCATTTCAGCTCGATCGGCTAAGCATTTTATTTGGAATTATTTCGTTTTGAAATTTGAATTCAGTTGACGCCCTATGCATGTTTTCACGTGTTAACGCAACAGAGAACACGTTATTTGTTGATGGTTAAAATCAATAAATATTTCACCGTGTGTCTTGTTAGGTATTATTGACAATTAGCCACAGTTCACCTCATTACAAAATACTTGAAAACTATAAACAACAAATTTTAGCAGTTTCCTTCTCAATCATGAAGATCATAAAAAGACACAGAAAAAACTCTGCTTTATATTATATTGAAATAATGGATTAAATGGTCCACAGCAGCTCAATATCTGCTTACTCAGCTTACTCCGAACACTCCCTCTATAATACTGAGTCGGTATACCTTCTGATTTGGATGCATAACACTCACTACTTTTACCCAAAAGCCGCTACTGCTTTGAAACATTATTATTGAACCGAAAATATTTCTTCTGAGTCCCTTCTCATCTCCACCCTCACTAACAACCCCTAGGAAGAGGAGAGAATATCTTGGACTCAGCTCAAAGGCTATGTATCCAATCTCTTGTTAAAAATTGGTTCCAGCACTGACGTGAAGTCAGGAGCTTTTGCGCGTATGTTCTATTGTCCATTCTCCTGTATTGGACACTCTTAATCCATTACAGGTGTCCAATACAGGAGAATGGACAACATAATTTACCATGGTAAATTTTCAGGTCAGAAATTTTCAGTTTATATAGGCATAATCGGCAAAACGGTTTTGGAGTTATACCCATCTGAAATTTGGTTGTTATTTCCTCAATAACTCGAAAAATACAAAACCGATCCAATTCACACAACATGATTATTAGTTGTAGACTGGTAACGCGAAAATTCTTGCAAAATTTTATGAGGATCGTATAACTAGAAAATTTTTAAAAAATCATAGAAAATTATTGAAAAAATTCTATGTATCAGAAACTGTTCGTCCGATACCGGTAAAATTTTGCGAGATCCTTCAGAACTGCCAAGTTCTAAGTTTGAACATGATCGGATCCATATTGTTGGAGATCTGAACAGCCTTGTGTGAGTTCAGTAGCTGGATGGGTGAGCGTTGCGACAACTCTGGAACGAAAGGAGATAGGAACTTTCAGGATAGGTTGCACATCTGAAGTTGTTGAGTTCGCTGTTGGTCATAATCGGCCCAACGGTTTCGGAGTTAAACCCATCCGGAATATTATTTCCTCGATAACTCATAAAATATAGACTCGATCGAATTGAAGCTTGGTAACTAGTTGTAGAATATCGACATGAAGACGTGTGTAAAATTTTGTGGGGACCGTACCACTAGAAAATTTTTAAAAAATTACGAAAAAATATTATGTATCTCATAATTCCTTAAGAACGGAAAGAAATAGCGTCTTGCAGTTTTCAGGGTAGATTACGCATCTGAATACGACATTTAAGTTCGTTAACTAGCATAATCGGCCAAATGGTTTTGAAGTTATATCAATCTGAAATTTGGTTGTTCTTTCCTCAATAACTCAAAAAATTCAAATCCGATCCTATTCAAATATGTTCAATAGTTGTAGAATACCAACGCGAAAATTCTTGCAAAATTTCGTGAGGACCGTAGCACTAGAAAATTTTTAAAAAATCATTGAAAAAAAAATTGGTTCAAGCACTGACGTGAAGTCAGAAGCTTTTGCGCGTATGTTCTATTGTCCATTCTCCTGTATTGGACACTCTTAATCGAATTTTATATTATTAGTTTATTGTGTTAAACACTTGAAATATTATTGTTTCAATTTGACATGTCCAAGAGTTTTGGCGATCTGTGTATTTTTCTGGTCATGTTCGGATATCTTCGAGACTATCAGCAAGAAGTATTTTCTCCAAGAGTGTATATATCGATTGATACAATCGTTCAGTCTGAAAATAATCGGTCCTTGTATTGGTGTGAGCGTCGCGACGCCTTTGCCATTCCGCGTCAGTTGCGCAAAGACGCTCTTCGTGAAACGAATAGGTATCGTTCAGCGATTCACATCAACCCATGTACTCGATTGCTACCTTCAACCTTGACCCCTGTTTATCATAACATCGTTAAAAAATACGATGAGTAAGAGATAGTACATCAATATCAGACAGATAAGGTAATACATAATATCCGAGAGGCTGTAGCTGAAAAACCTTAGGTATCTTTTGTGCTAACTCTTTGCATCTTAATCTATGTTACGTTTATTATTGGCTCCCTTTTGTGGATAATGACGAAAATGCATTATTAGTATCTACAGTAAATTCATATTACATAGTTGCATACTTCTTTCAACAATATTTTAATATCGTGAATTATCAAAGGTTGCCTGCGCTTTTTGTAAATCATAGGTTGCATTCAGCAAATAGGTACCCAATATATTCTTTGAATTATTCTATTTCCAATCTGATCATTTCAGCATGTCCTTTAACACTCTAATTATTCTTGCAGATATCATATGAGTGTATAGGAATATTATAACGCTGATGTATCTATGAATACACCTTTAAAAATAACGTTTTCTTCATTCGCCCAAATTTCATATTCTAAATGCACACACAACATTCTAAATATAACTATAATTACGATTATAGGTTAAACTCTACCTATACGTTCTTTATCATTACATCTCGAAAATATCGATAATGGTGATGATCATTTTGAAATCTTATGTTTCAATATAACTCCCGATGGTCCAAATATTTAGTCTTAAATCCGGCAACGGTAATTCTGAATCTTGTAAACTCCTGGATAAGAAATATGTACAGACAAATTTTTAGATTAGGACCATCCGTTCAGTTTAAACGTCACAAATAATTACATCTTACAAACAAATATCAAATATTTCAGAACAACCCCACAGAATTTAGATGTACAATATTAGCCCAACACTTCTGTTTCCATTATCGTTTTTCTGGGGTTGTGAATTATACCGGGTGGCCCGCCACAGACGCGAAGCTCGTTTTGAGGGAGTAAATGAATTTAGTTTGAGAATATTTTTTTTGTTATGTGTGTTAGGTGTTCAGAAGCATAATTTAAAATTATTTGCATATATTCAGGGTGTCAGAAAACAAAGATATAGACCAGAGTTACATTTTTTTTAATGTAACACCCTGTATTTGACCTCAAAAATGGAATGGCAAGCTCAAATTATGATTGGTTTCTTCAGCTCACTTTATACCTTAGAAGCACCATTTACGAGAGAATGGCGAAAATTATGGAGTTTTCTTTTAAATAGCAATTAATGAAGAAACCACTTACGCCAGCGATACAGACAGTATTTCTTCGAGTAGACATATTGGCTACTCCTATACAGAAAAAAAAAAACCCTGGAATATACAGAGGGATCATAATAAATTTTCAAACATCAACTGCCCATAATGGTCAAGAACTTTCTTATTTCAAATGGCACACCGGGTATTTCTATATCTCGTTGAATGTAAAAATTAATTTCGGAACTATCTTCATAAGGTTTTCCTACACCTAAACCCGATGATTTCTCAGCAATTTTTGACCATTATTTGTAGTTGATGTTTGAAAATTAATCATGATCACTCTGCATATTCCAGAGTTTTTTTTTCTGTATAGGAGTAGACAATATGTCTACTGGAAATAATAGTGTCTGTAAAAATTCAAAAGTTGTTATCCTAATTTTTTCCGAGAATATACGGACGCGCTGTTGTGAGATAAACCATTCTCGATGTTTACGCCACCTCAGGTCGAAAACTTTTTTCGCTGAATATCATCTCACATCTAGCACGAAAAACGCTCCAATTATTCGGACCATAATTGAGAAAATATTGAAGATCTAAATCGGGGTTATTGTTGAAATATGATGAAAAATTAAAATACATACATGACGATGAGTACAATAATATTCTATATTTTAGTCTTTTTCTCTCAGATGCTGGCCAGATATCGGCTGTATTCTATTCTGAAATGCTTCAGAGAGGGCGGGGATCCTAGCAAAGACCTATCGGTATCTGAGTTTGACATATCCAAAAAAAATTCGGAAATAGATATGGCTTCTTCTACAGAAGCCACGAATATCAGCAGAAAAAGGATAAATATTTCGCTGGAAAAATCGAGATTATGGGATATGTGTTGTTACTCCAGGAAGAAGTCTAAAATGGCCAAGATGGAAAGGAGTAAGTGTAAATTATTTAATATCCATAACAGTACTATATAATCCTTCCTTCATAATTTTTGCGCGTATGTTCTGGGGAACATCGCGTTATAGTTTTGCCCAAATGTCTGTAACTTTCGAATTTTTTGACGATATTGGTCTCAAACGATTTAGTTCGACTCCCCAATGAAGAATTCGAGGTCAAATTTGATTCTGTCCGGCCGGTCGTCCGTTGCCACGATAACTTGAGAACGAAAAGAGCTAGCGACTTGAAATTTTCAGTGTGGGTGGCGCATCGCAATACGACGGACAAGTTCGTTAATGGGCATAATCGGCCCAGTGGTTTCCGAGTAATAGTTTTGTTTTCAACCAATATGAATCCGATCGAATTGAAACTTGGTGAGGAGTTGTAGAATATGAAGCTAAGCACGTTTGCGAAATTTTGGGCGAATCGTATGGCTAGAATATTTAAAAAAAATTATTAAAAAATATTTTTGCTGTCACGATAACCTGAGAACGGAAAGAGATAGCGGCTTTAAAATTTCAGGTTAGGTTGTGCATCTGATTGCGACATTTGAGTTTGTTTATGAGCATAATCGGCCAAATGGTTTTAGAGTTATAGCCATCTGAAATTTTCTGAAATTTGGTGGTTTTTTGTTCCTCATTAACTCGAAAAATACTGAACCGATTGAATTCAAACATGGTTATTAGTTGTAGAATGGCAACGCGAAAGTGTTTGCAAAATTTGGTGAGGATAGGATTTGTAGAAAATTTTTAATAAATCATTGAAAATAAAAAAAAAAATCTCTATATCAGTAACTATTCGTTTGAAATTGCTGAAATTTTGCGAGAGCGTTCATAACCTAACTCTACTGCCAAGTTTCAAGTTTTAACACGATCGGTTGAATATTGTTGGAGATGCGAGCATTCTTGTGTGAGTTCAGTAGATGGGTGACCGTTGCCTCGATAACTTTCGAACGAAAGGAGATAGGGACTTTCAATTTTCAGGGTAGGTTGCGTATCCGAAAGGGAGAGTTGAGTTCGTTTTTGGGCATAATCGGTTTTACGGTTTCCGAGTTATATCTACCTGGAATATTATTTCTTTGATTACTCAAAAAATAAATATTCGATTGAATTGAAGCTAATAGAAGAAGTAATAGAAAATCAACATAAAGACGTGTTTAAAATTTTGTAAGAACCGTACCCCTAGAAAATTTGAAAAAAATGACGAAAAAAAAAATTTTAAGAACCGCACCCCTAGAAAATTGAACACGAAAAAAAAATTGGTTGAAGCGCTGACGTGAAGTCAGAAGCTTTTGCGCGTATGGTCTATTGTCCATTCTTCTGTATTGGACACCCTAAATCGAATTTACCATGGCAAATTATGTTGTCCATTCACCTATATTGGACACTTAATTCGAATTTACCATGGTGAATTCGAATTAAGAGTGTCCAATTCAGGAGAATGGACAACATAATTTACCATGGTAAATTCGATAAAGGGTGTCCAATGCAGAAGAATGGACAATAGAACATACGCGCAAAAGCTTAGGACTTCACGTCAGTGCTTGAACCAATTTAGTAATTTAAATTAATTCAACTACCTTTATAGCTGGCATTTACCATACAAATTAATACGTTTCATGAGATTAGCATTCGATTTGTAATTTTTCAACATCTTCAAATTCTAAATTGTTTTCAGTGCGGTATTTATTATTTGCTTGAATAATCAAAATCGAAAAATCCTAGCAACGAGGCTACCTATATCTGAAACACCCTGTAGGTACTTGAAGATTATATCGATATTTACGCACGTCTATAAATACCAATTAAATTACTTTTCAAGGGTTTCTATAGCTCCACCTGGGCCAGAAATGGTTTGAGATATACGTATTAAAAATATCTTCCTAGTTTCTTGAATAAATTTATAAAATCAATAACGTTGAGTCAGGAAATTCAGTGCGCTCGTTCTAAAATGATAAATAGATGTCAGTATGATTTGTAACACTAGCAGATCTATAGATTTCGATTTCGAATACAATTTTGTGACTTCGACAGATATAATTAAAATACGGAAAATGTTCCATAATATAAAAAATTTGTTAAGCCCTGTGGACTGGAGCTTTCTGGCGCTCTTGTTCAAACAGACAAATTATATCTCCGAAAGTATTGGTTTCTCAGAGTCGGGAATTATATCAATGGATTCTTATGAAAGAACTTCATCTTAGCTCAAATTGAATTCAAACATCATAGAAGAATTTATTCAACCAGAGTTCAAAAATTATCAATCCAAAACCAACAGACAAATTAGAAATTATACCCAACAACGAACTCATCCGAGATATTCATTCCTCAATTCTATGATGAACGATAATATATATCTTTCCTCAAATCTACTCCAATACACCAATATTCCAGTTTTGTTTTTAGTGGAGATATTCTGAACTCAATATTATTAACTTACCATTACCATTCCCATCATCATATGGATTGACCATCGGCATGAAAATATCAACCAACAAAAAGTATGATATATTATAATTCTACGATTGCTGAAATGAATTAGACAATGTCATGTCTCAGGGGAATAAGTTGACATTATGACAATTCATACATACAATAATTATATCATTCTGTGAAAACGTAGATATACGATTTATTATTGAAATTTTCAAAAATCATATCTCCGAAAGTTTTAGCTTGTTACAGTTAAAAATGATATCAATGGATTCTTATGGTAAAACTGCTTATTGAAAAAAAATTAATTTGGAATTTTACTTGTAAAAATTTTTTTTTTTTTGTAACTCCGAAAGCGTCTGTCCGATTTTACCCAATAACTTAGCCGAGATATTTATCTCCCAAATCTACTCTGAAAATTTTAACTGTCTAGCTCATTCCGTTCGAGAGTTATCGTGCCTACGGCCAGCCGGACAGAATGAATTTCGACCACGGATTCTTGATCAGTGAGTCGAACCAAATCGTTTAAGACCATTTTCATCGAAAAATTCTAAAATTACAGACATTTGGGCAAATTGATAAGCACTCTGTTACGAGGAACAAGAGCGCCAAAAAGCAAGCGAATTGTAAACTATCCAGAAAACTTCACTGGTGGTTTTGAATTTATACAGGGTGTAAATAAATAGTTGCGAAAAATTTTAAGAGGTGATTCCTTGTCAAGAAATAGAAATATATTTTTTTTCAATAGAATCTGCTTAGATGCAGGCATAAAATCAAATTTAATTTTTTTTTCTATAAACCAAGAAACTGACAAGAATGAAATTAAGCAGACATTATGTTCGTACAAGATGGCACACAACCTGCCACCTAGATTAAACAGTCCGAATGACATGTTGTTTATGCCAAATATTACAGAGAGATCTACTCTATAATCTTTGGTTTATGCAAATTTCTTATATTTCAAAAGTAGCTGGTGGTTACCTACTTCGATATATTACCGATTTCATAGTTCTTGTCCTTGTGACGTGATATTTCAGCTGTGAAAGCAACCTTGCTCATTCAGAAATGGTTCAGAAGATACATGGCCAGGCTGGAACTACGTCGTCGATATACCTGGAACATTTTTCAAAGCCTCGAGTACGCTGGAGAACACGACCAAGTGAAGGTAAAAATATAGTATTTATTATGTTTGTTCCCCTGAACCAATCATTTTTCCCAAATGAGAAATATTGGGAAAATATTATTTCAGTAAAGCAGGATGAGTGACCGCTCTAACTATGAATTTGAACAAACGCACCGAAACAGACTGATGAGGTCGCGTCAGTGTTTTTACAATTTGTCTTTAAATTGTGCATTAATTTTAACCATAGTTTCTTCTCATTAAATAAAACACTTTTTTCATTTACCATTTTCCAAATTCGGCACAGGAAAAAAGATACAGCCTGTTGAAATTTGAAAAAAATAAATAAATTTTTTTTTGTAGTTTTGGCATGGTTATTCAGAATTGAATGAATTTTGGTATGAAGTTTTCTATAACTATGGCACATAATCTCCAATTAACAGTTTTTTCCAACTGCTTTGAGTCAATTTTGAAATACTCGATCCTTTTTGAAAATAAAATTATTCCACATTATTTCTCCTAAAACGAACCGTTTTCAAGATTTTCGTCATTGAATGTCATAAAATATGAAAAAAATTACAGAAATTTACCTGCTTTTATCGATCCAAACCTGGAATACACAGATGATCTGCTCGATTAAAGGCATAGACTATAGACTGATTATTGATATCAAAGTTGACACTTGTAGAAATTCAATTTAATGATGCTTGTTTCCAAATTGTTTTAATTTCCATCTTAAAACGGGAGTTAATTACAACTCATTCAAACAGTTCGTAGTGTATAGGTATCTTTTGGGAAATAGATTAATAGGCTTACCATGATATGTATTCATCTATGTATCCCCAATAGTGAATATGAAACTGTTAAATTATCTGTTATCCATGTCAAGATTTATTTTCATACTGCATCGATTCTACACAATCATTCTAAGGATTTCTCTAATATATATGGAACATAATTTCATGAACTTAATTTTCAACAGATATAACTTCACGTCACTACTATTATATTCGAACTGCATAGTTGCGTAGTTATAAGTTTGTAGTATATTAGTATGCATAAGAAAAATATCAATCGTAAGTATCATTCCACCTATTCATCCCAATTATTCATGAAGATAAATTCTTAATCTGGAATCTGGATTCTGGATATATGGATTCAAGTAAACAAATAAATAAATAATCACCGGCGTAATTTCCTAAACTATTCGTCCGTCATCGCTGAATTTTGCGACAGCTTTCAGAACCTAACTCTACTGCCTAGTTTCAAGTTTGAACACGATCGGATCTATATTATCGGAAATCGAGTTCAGTAGCTGGATGGATGACCGTTGCCTCAATAACTTTCGAACGAAAGGAAATAGGAACTTGCAATTTTTAGGGTAGGTTGTGCATCCGAAAGGGTGGGTTGATTTCGTTTTTGAGCATAATCGGTCCAAACAGTTTCGGAGTTATACCCACCTGGAATATTATTTCCTCGAAAACTCAAAAAATATAGACTTGATCGAATTGAAGTTTGACAACTAGTTGTAGAACATCGACATAAAGACGTGTGTAAAATTTTGTGAGAACCGTACCCCTAGAAAATTCTAAAAAAATTAGGAAAAAAAATGGTTCAAGCACTGACGTGAAGACAGGAGTTTTTGCGCGTATGTTCTATTGTCCATTCTCCTGTATTGATGGACACTCTTAATGGAATTTACTATGGTAAATTCTCTTCTAAGCGATGTGGACTATTCAAAATGAAATATTTTTCCAGTTGTATAATTTCTTCAATGCACTCCTAAGCCACATTCCCGTGAATAGAGAAGAGAATACAGGTGGTAATGGAAACACTGCTTCTACTGGTGAGTGTCAAACTCATCAGTTATAGTTCTGCTTTAATTAATTCCTTTCCTTTGGTCCAGATGAATATTTTACGGTACTAATTCAAGATGATTCGGATGAAGATGATATATTAGAAGGAGAAACACAATTCAGGGTATCTTTTCCTCTGACGGAAGATATTGTCCGTTCCCTGATAGAAATTTATAAAACCAAAAGGGTAAGTTGGAACTCATATTCGATAATTCTTGACATATATATTAGACCTGCGTCTCAGTTTGATGTCAAAACAAAAGTATTGAATAATGGATTTATTTTCTTTCCTCTCAGGAATAGTGAAAAATGGTTTGATAGAACAAATCAATTTATATTTTTTTAAACATTTTCCCGTAGTTCTTATTGGTCGCATTCAGCGGGCGAAACAGTTGCGCAAGCGTAACCAAAACGTTCGGTGGCACATGCCCTACGAACTAAACACGTTGTGGAGCGGAGGCTATTTATGGAGCACATTTGATTCGTGCTAGGTAGCGGTAGCGTAAAGTGGCTGAGCATTTCGTCCGCTGAATGCGACCATTGTTCTACAAATTCCCGTTACCAACTAGTGACGTAATAAATCCAAATATGATACCATTTAAAAAAAATAGGGGCTTGTAATTAAAAAAAATATATATCGATGACGTCACTGTCTGCTAACGGGAAACACCATTTACACCATTTGTAGGATAAAAAATGGTTATTGTGGGTTATCCTTAAGAGATAGACATATGTATACCATCGTGTTAGAAGGATAAACACCATTTACACCGATTGTGTTATCCGCAAATGTTTGTTGACGTTTTCCTTGAAAACTGCCTCATTTATTGCTCTGAAACCTCTCCAGATATGCAAATTAAATTTGGAGGTTTTTAACTGGTTGTTATAAAGCATTTTTTGACATGCAATAAAGAATTTTAAAGTCATCATTGGCGTGCATACGGGTAATGATCTCAATTTTTTGAATGGACAAAAGGTACCTATACCACCGAGATATTTCAAACTAAAAATAATTTTTGAATTCCTTGTTCAGTTTGTGACAAAAGATCATTCATGCCTTTTTGCGCGATATGTTTTGGGGAACATCGCGTCATCATTTTGTCCAAATGTCTGTTATTTTCGAATTTTTTGCCGAAAATGATCTTGAACGAATGGGTTGGACTGCCTGATGAAGAATTCGAGTTCAAATTTCATTCTGTCCGGCCGGTCGTCCGTTGCCACGATAACTTGAGAACGGAAAGAGATAGCGACTTGAAACTTTCAGGGTAGGTGGCGCATCCGAATACGACGGACAACTTCGTTAATGGGCATAATCGGTCCAATGGTTTCGGAGTAATAATTTGGTTTTCAACCAATACAAGTCCAATCGAATTGAAACTTGGTGATTAGTTGTAGAATACAAACCTAAGGACGTTTGTGAAACGTTGTGAGAATCGTATCACTAGAAAATTTTTAAAAAATTATCGAAAAATATTTTTTATATCACGATAGCCTGAGAATGGCAAGAGATGACACCGGTGTGAACCTAGCAGACTGTTTCAGCAGACCGTTTGGCGGAAACACCCGAACGCTCCAGGCCAGTGGCGTGCAGGCTGATTCTAGTTTCTCTCTCATATGATCGTCTGTTCGCCAGAGCACTTGAATATTTTGGATGTGGGTTCCGTATAGCAATGGAAATATCGCCTGAAAAAATTATATCGACGAGGGGCTGCGGAATAGTCTTTTCAACCCTTAAAGTTCAAAATTTAATATCTCCGGAACTATTCGCCGGAGCACATACAGATTTTGCATGTGGGTTAATTATACCGATAACAACATCCCCTGAAAAAATTATCGACTTCCCAAGGGGCTGCGGGGTAGTTTCTTCAACCCTTATATTTCAAAATTCAATATTTCCGGAACTATTCGCCGGAGCACATACAGATTTTGCATGTGGGTTAATAATACCGAAAACAACATTCCCTGAAAAAATTATCGACTTCCCGAGGGGCTGCGGGGTAGTCTTTTCAACCCTTAAAGTTCAAAATTTGATATCTCCGGAACTATTCGCCGGAGCACATACAGATTTTGAATGTGGGTTAATAATACCGATAACAACATTCCCTGAAAAAATTATCGACTTCCCGAGGGGCTGCGGGGTAGTTTTTTCAACCCTTAAAGTTCAAAATTCAATATCTCCGGAACTATTCGCCGGAGCACAAACAGATTTTGCATGTGGGTTAATAATACGGATAACAACATTCCCTGAAAAAATTATCGACTTCCCGGGGGGCTGCGGGGTAGTTTTTTCAACCCTTAACGTTCAAAATTTAATATCTCCGGAACTATTCGCCGGAGCACATACAGATTTTGCATGTGGGTTAATAATACCGATAACAACATTCCCTGAAAAAATTATCGACTTCCCGAGGGGCTGCGGGGTAGTTTTTTCAACCCTTAAAGTTCATGATTTAATATCTCCGGAACTATTCGCCGGAGCACATACAGATTTTGCATGTGGGTTAATGATACCGATAACAACATCCCCTGAAAAAATTATCGACTTCCCGAGGGGCTGCGGGGTAGTTTTTTCAACCCTTATATTTCAAAATTCAATATCTCCGGAACCATTCGCCGGAGCACATACAGAATTTGTACGTGGGTTAATAACACCGATAACAACATCCCCTGAAAAAATTATCGACTTCCCGAGGGGCTGCGAAGTATTTTTTTCAACCCTTAAAGTTCAAGATTTAATATCTCTGGAACTATTCGCCGGAGCACATACAGATTTTGCATGTGGGTTAATAATACCGATAACAACATCCCCTGAAAAAATTATCGACTTCCCGAGGGGCTGCGGGGTAGTTTTTTCAACCCTTATATTTCAAAATTCAATATCTCCGGAAACATTCGCCGGAGCACATACAGAATTTGTACGTGGGTTAATAACACCGATAACAACATCCCCTGAAAAAATTATCGACTTCCCGAGGGGCTGCGGGGTAGTTTTTTCAACCCTTAAAGTTCAAGATTTAATATCTCCGGAACTATTCGCCGGAGCACATACAGATTTTGCATGTGGGTTAATATTACCGATAACAACATCCCCTGAAAAAATTATCGACTTCCCGAGGGGCTGCGGGGTATTTTTTTCAACCCTTAAAGTTCAAGATTTAATATCTCCGGAACTATTCGCCGGAGCACATACAGATTTTGCATGTGGGTTAATAATACCGATAACAACATCCCCTGAAAAAATTATCGACTTCCCGAGGGGCTGCGGGGTATTTTTTTCAACCCTTAAAGTTCAAGATTTAATATCTCCGGAACTATTCGCCGGAGCACATACAGATTTTGCATGTGGGTTAATAATACCGAAAACAACATTCCCTGAAAAAATTATCGACTTCCCGAGGGGCTGCGGGGTAGTCTTTTCAACCCTTAAAGTTCAAGATTTAATATCTCCGGAACTATTCGCCGGAGCACATACAGATTTTGCATGTGGGTTAATAATACCGATAACAACATCCCCTGAAAAAATTATCCACTTCCCGAGGGGCTGCGGGGTAGTTTTTTCAACCCTTAAAGTTCAAAATTCAATATCTCCGGAACTATTTGCCGGAGCACAAACAGATTTTGCATGTGGGTTAATAATACCGATAGCAACATTCCCTGAAAAAATTATCGACTTCCCGAGGGGCTGCGGGGTAGTTTTTTCAACCCTTAACGTTCAAGATTTAATATCTCCGGAACTATTCGCCGGAGCACATACAGATTTTGCATGTGGGTTAACAATACCGATAACAACATCCCCTGAAAAAATTATCCACTTCCCGAGGGGCTGCGGGGTAGTTTTTTCAACCCTTATATTTCAAAATTCAATATTTCCGGAACTATTCGCCGGAGCACATACAGATTTTGCATGTGGGTTAATAATACCGAAAACAACATTCCCTGAAAAAATTATCGACTTCCCGAGGGGCTGCGGGGTAGTTTTTTCAACCCTTAAGTTCAAGATTTAATATCTCCGGAACTATTCGCCGGAGCACATACAGATTTTGCATGTGGGTTAATAATACCGATAACAACATCCCCTGAAAAAATTATCCACTTCCCGAGGGGCTGCGGGGTAGTTTCTTCAACCCTTATATTCCAAAATTCAATATTTCCGGAACTATTCGCCGGAGCACAAACAGATTTTGCATGTGGGTTAATAATACCGATAGCAACATTCCCTGAAAGAATTATCGACTTCCCGAAGGGGCTGCGGGGTAGTTTTTTCAACCCTTAAAGTTCAAGATTTAATATCTCCGGAACTATTCGCCGGAGCACATACAGATTTTGCATGTGGGTTAATGATACCGATAACAACATCCCCTGAAAAAATAATCGACTTCCCGAGGGGCTGCGGGGTAGTTTTTCAACCCTTAAAGTTCAAAATTCAATATCTCCGGAACTATTCGCCGGAGCACAAACAGATTTTGCATGTGGGTTAATAATACCGATAGCAACATTCCCTGAAAAAATTATCGACTTCCCGAGGGGCTGCGGGGTAGTTTTTTCAACCCTTAACGTTCAAGATTTAATATCTCCGGAACTATTCGCCGGAGCACATACAGATTTTGCATGTGGGTTAATAATACCGAAAACAACATTCCCTGAAAAAATTATCGACTTCCCGAGGGGCTGCGGGGTAGTTTTTTCAACCCTTAAGTTCAAGATTTAATATCTCCGGAACTATTCGCCGGAGCACATACAGATTTTGCATGTGGGTTAATAATACCGATAACAACATCCCCTGAAAAAATTATCCACTTCCCGAGGGGCTGCGGGGTAGTTTCTTCAACCCTTATATTCCAAAATTCAATATTTCCGGAACTATTCGCCGGAGCACAAACAGATTTTGCATGTGGGTTAATAATACCGATAGCAACATTCCCTGAAAGAATTATCGACTTCCCGAGGGGCTGCGGGGTAGTTTTTTCAACCCTTAACGTTCAAGATTTAATATCTCCGGAACTATTCGCCGGAGCACATACAGATTTTGCATGTGGGTTAATAATACCGATAACAACATCCCCTGAAAAAATTATCCACTTCCCGAGGGGCTGCGGGGTAGTTTTTTCAACCCTTAAAGTTCAAGATTTAATATCTCCGGAACTATTCGCCGGAGCACATACAGATTTTGCATGTGGGTTAATGATACCGATAACAACATCCCCTGAAAAAGTTATCGACTTCCCGAGGGGCTGCGGGGTAGTTTTTTCAACCCTTATATTTCAAAATTCAATATCTCCGGAACCATTCGCCGGAGCACATACAGAATTTGTACGTGGGTTAATAACACCGATAACAACATCCCCTGAAAAAATTATCGACTTCCCGAGGGGCTGCGGGGTAGTTTTTTCAACCCTTAAAGTTAAAGATTTAATATCTCCGGAACTATTCGCCGGAGCACATACAGATTTTGCATGTGGGTTAATAATACCGAAAACAACATTCCCTGAAAAAATTATCGACTTCCCGAGGGGCTGCGGGGTAGTTTTTTCAACCCTTAAAGTTCAAGATTTAATATCTCCGGAACTATTCGCCGGAGCACATACAGATTTTGCATGTGGGTTAATAATACCGACAACAACATCCCCTGAAAAAATTATCCACTTCCCGAGGGGCTGCGGAGCACATACAGATTTTGCATGTGGGTTAATGATACCGATAACAACATCCCCTGAAAAAATTATCGACTTCCTGAGGGGCTGCGGGGTAGTTTTTTCAACCCTTATATTTCAAAATTCAATATCTCCGGAACCATTCGCCGGAGCACATACAGAATTTGTACGTGGGTTAATAACACCGATAACAACATCCCCTGAAAAAATTATCCACTTCCCGAGGGGCTGCGGGGTAGTTTTTTCAACCCTTAAAGTTCAAGATTTAATATCTCCGGAACTATTCGCCGGAGCACATACAGATTTTGCATGTGGGTTAATATTACCGATAACAACATCCCCTGAAAAAATTTTCGACTTCCCGAGGGGCTGCGGGGTATTTTTTTCAACCCTTAAAGTTCAAGATTTAATATCTCCGGAACTATTCGCCGGAGCACATACAGATTTTGCATGTGGGTTAATAATACCGATAACAACATTCCCTGAAAAAATTATCGACTTCCCGAGGGGCTGCGGGGTAGTTTTTTCAACCCTTAAAGTTCAAAATTCAATATCTCCGGAACTATTCGCCGGAGCACAAACAGATTTTGCATGTGGGTTAATAATACCGATAGCAACATTCCCTGAAAAAATTATCGACTTCACGAGGGGCTGCGGGGTAGTCTTTTCAACCCTTAAAGTTCAAAATTTAATATCTCCGGAACTATTCTCCGGAGCACCAACCGACTTTGTATGTAGTTACTTAGACCGATCACGATATTCCCTGAAAAAATGATCGAGGGGCTGCGGAGTAGATATTTGAAACCCTAACTTTAAAAATTCAATAACTAGTTATACAACTATAATTAGTCTTCAACTCTCCAGCGCTGATTTTTGAACAATATAATATGGAATGTTGTATTGGAGAATTTTCCAACAAGAACCTCGTAACTTCAACTTGAAATTGATTTGAATTTTTTTTTCATTGAATGGCGCGTGCATTACCTACTACTCGAATTCGTCATGAAAAAATTAGTTCGGAATAAAATACCATTTCGTTTACCTACTTATTTGCAATTATATAAGTTTAGGAAATATCTGAATCCTTCATACCAAAAAGGTACAATACAGTTGCATCCTCGGTTTCTGTATTGTAATAAATTATCGGTGATAACTGTTGTCCCTGGTCTCATCAAGGGAATTTTCGTAGTTTTTGATCTTGATGTGTCTGTTATTGTATATTGTATATTGATTATACTGATCCTCCTAGGTCTTCCCCAAGGAGACCCCTCATAAGCTCTCGAAGAGCTTGAGCGAGTAAGGAGAACCAGTTCGTGTTCTGTGTAGGCTTTGTTACTGTGTCCTTACGCCACCTTAGGCACAGCACTGTTAATTTTTGACCCAACAGTGAATGGTGGCGATTACCGTGACTAGAAAATTTCTTTCCTAGCCTCGGAATTGAACTTGATATCCTATATCAATTTTGTGATAATACGAAACAATTTGATTTCCATAATTGCACTGAATTATATTCAGCAACCTCCATTAAGTTAGCAGACCCACTTGCGAAAATTTTTTTTTATATGGGGTGGCTCTGCTAACTTAATATTAAGTTAGCAGAGCCACCCCATATAAAAAAAAACTAAGCGTGCGAGAAACTTTTTTCTTTCACGACGAATATGCTTTGGTCGTTCGACAATTATTTAGCTCATTTCTGGATGAAAAAAATACAATTAACCAAGTTACGTGATTTGTGTGTGGCCCCTTTAACCTAATATTAATTTAGCCCATACAAAAAAAACGAAGCGCGACGAACTTTTTTCTTTCACGACAAATTCTCGTCAATTATTCGACAATTAATGCAATAGGTTTCATTGAACTTTTCGCAAGTGGCTCTGCTAAATTTATGGAGGTAATTCAGTGCTATTTGACAACTAAAATCAATAGTATTAATTCGTTATGGTTGTCTCTATTTTGCAATAATCGATTGGAAACAATTGTATATATCTTTATGATGGTGTTGTAATGATATTAATTCTTGAAAGAATATAATAAAACAAGACTACTGATTCGTCATTTCATCTGAAAATAATTTCGAACGAAAATATTGATCCTCTTTCTTGTTTAAAGGATTCCAATATCGAGTTTTCAGGAAGTTTGCAACGGAAACACTTCTATGAATATATTATAATTTGGATAAGTACCCGAAGTATATTGAATGCCATTATAGATAACGCTCTATGGGACAATAAGGGATATGCTGCATTCCGTCTCCTACAGATGTTTTTTATGGCGTTTGAAATTTTCAAAATCGATCCTTTGTCAAGACGCAAATACCATCATTTCGAATTCAGATTCCGTGTTTCAAAGAGCCTTGCTCAAGTTTGATACGAAATTTTTGTTTGCGTTAGAGTGTGCAATTCATACTGAGCAATTAATAATATAGTGATTTTCGCTACAAAGACAATTAGCAACTTTAGTGAAAGTGAAAATTTTGTGTTTTCTATCTACATTGTTCAAGGTATTTTTTAATATTATTTATTTTTTTTTTTAAATCAGCTCAATTATTTTGTAGTACTATATTTCTGAAATGGATGAGAAAACAATGACGAAAATAGTAGATATCTTGAAGTGTCGATTCCCAAATCTCACTTATGATGATATACCTACTACTTTGATCGATAATGATGATATATTGAGAGACATTAGTTTGATAGTAAGTAATAACAAGAAGAAATGGTACACAAGCAAGTTGAGAAGGATTTTACTTGAAAATAAAACTTTCAAGAGCTTATATGAAGGATGTCCAATAAAAGTAGAAAAAGTAAATTTGTCGCATGTTGACATCGTCTGTGTGCTGAAAGAGATGAATTATCATGATAATAACGTACAAAATTTAAATTATAGAAAACGAAATTCAGTTTACGCACATCTCTGTGATTATTTCGGTAAAAAGAGTTCTCTCAAAAACAGATTTGCTTTTTATAAACTATGGCATCGTAAAATTGATAAATTTTCCAAAGCGCATGATTCCGAAAAATTTAGATTTGACACTGATGTATCAGGTCATTTTAATCCAACTGTAGCACTTGAATTTAATGATTTTGAAAATATAATTCCCAATTCGAGAGAATGTGGTCCACTTAAACACAATTCAACTTTGTTGGACAATGAGAAATTAACTTCTTGCAACAGTGAGGATAAATCACCTCTGGTCTCGACCACTATTGATAATTGGTCGCCTGTCCTATCGATCGAATCAGTCGGTGAAAAAACCGTATCGATAAGTTCCCAAATTCAACTAGGCAAAAAGAATTATGCATCAGAGATGCAAGAGTTCTCTCCAAAGTATTTGGATTCTTCAAAGGAAACATCAATTTTACCTTCAGATATATTGAATTTATTTCAAAACACAAAAAAACAGAGTATTATTCCACTGAACTCCATAAACGATTCACAACCTATTACTATTGATTTCAAAAATTGCACCATTTGGGAAGGACAATTCACAATAGAAAAGAAATTATGGGAACAAATTTATAAAGATAACAAACTAGATACTACATTGTATCCCTATGTCTTGAAGAAACATATAAATGAATTTGTCAATAATACTTGTATAATCGTTATCCGTTATAAAAAATTAATTCGAAAGATTTCATCGATATATATTTATGCAGCTTGTTCACAAGAGCAATGTAAAAAATTCAAAATCATTATTTCCACAATTTCTGCATCGGTGAATGTATACAGTACATCAATTAATTTTCATCATAATGAATACTTGACTGGGCATGTTAAAGGTGCCGAACGAGAAATTATCAAAAGGCAACTTCTCAGACGAAAACCTTTAAGTTACAAAAAAGAAACGCTGTTGAAATGTGATGATCATTTTATTAAGAAGACTAAAAATCTCAAGAATATTGTATCCGACCCTACAGTAAGAAAAATAAGATCTGAAAAACTCGCTCAATTCGATAGGGACAGGAATGATTTATTAGATTTGATCAAATTACAGGCTGATAACAACCATTATTTCAGAGAATTATCATTTCCATTCCAATCTAAATTGTTTTCTGCAGAACAAATTAAAATTCTTCACGATTTATTTCTCACCAGCTCTGGTGAAGTTTTTATACATTTTGATGCAACTGGGTCTATCATTCGACATCCTTATAAAGCAAAAAAAAGAGTTTATCTCTACACAGGAGCGGTAATGTTAAAAACAAAAAGAATATTTCCTGTGTTCTCTCTAATTTCTGCAGAACATAATTCAAACGCAGTTTTCAAATTGCTCCATGATTTTAGATATTCTTGCGAAGAAGAGAAAAAGTGGCCATTATTTTCAGGATTCGTTACAGATTTCAGTTTTGCTACAATTCATGCTGCCATTAAAGCATTCAATAGAAAGACCCTATTGGAATATCTGGAGAATTGCTATAAAATTGCCGAAAGTGGTTCTAAAATAAGCGCACAATTAATTACAATTCACCTATGCTGCGCACATTACATGAAAATGGCATGTAAAGATATTGAAATCACTGGTAGGAACGACCAACAAAAATCTCTCTTCAAAGAACTTTTAGCTGTTTCCATTGATATTCGTAATTTACCAGAGCTGGATGAATGGTTCAAAAATGTAACTATTCTACTTTGTAGTAAATCAATGAATCACCTTTCGAAAAAAAGTCTTAAAATTTTGTGTGGAGGCATTAAAACAAATACAGAGTTTGGTAAATATGACGGAAATATTCTGAAATCAGACGATACATCGGAACCCCTTTTTCGTTCAAGTCCGTTCTATAAAAGATATACAAATATTCGTAATGAAATGAGAAAGGATATATGCTTTGTAAAAAATTCGCCGGAAGAAAATATTTACTCAAATGAAGAATTTCTGGAAATCATCTTGAGAAAATATATACCGTTTGCTCCACTATGGACCTGCATTGTATTGAAAATGAGTCAAATGAGAATGAGCAATGCAATAATCGAAAATTACTTCGGATATCTGAAATGTGGTATACTAGAAGGTAATAGAAATATGAAATGCTCCAGATTTATCAGAGCTTATCAAAATGATATAAAAGCGCTCTGTAAAGAATCACTTATGAATATTCAGAAGTCTAATTTAGCTAAAAAAAAGCGAACAGAAAAAGAACAAACTGATGAGAAGAGTTCGCAAGAAACCTGGTGTAGGAAGCCGAAACGAATGAGTTCCCATTTCAGCGGAAATTATATGAAGCAAATAGAAAAAAAACAGATTTCTCCAGCAGACGATCATGAAATTATCCAGGAGGATAATACTGAACAATTAACGATACCCGATGAAATAGAGAATAATCAGATAGCAAAAAATGAAAAACATAACTCCCAACTTTCTGAACAGTGCATGAAGGAAATTGAAAAAATTTCAGTATCTTCTGCACAACGGAAAATTATATTTGAAAAAACAATTTTGAAAAGGGATTCAAAAATTTGGCGAGTTGAAAGAACAAAAAGAATTACAGCTTCATATATCTACCAAATATGTAGATGCAAGGAATCTACCAAAGAAAGTATTTACAAACAAATTAGTGATCCTCCTGTTCTAAATGTCCCAGCAATTAATCATGGAATTGAAAATGAAAAATTTGCAAGAGAAAAATATTGTGAAATTTTCAATGTTGGATGTCAGTTGAGTGGCTTGATAATTCACAAAATCTATCCCTTTTTAGCATGTTCTCCAGATGGTCTGATCAATAACGAGGGAATGATAGAAATCAAATGTCCATATACCATAAGAAATGAGGATCCTAATATGGTACAATTAAAATTCATGAACGAATCGGATGAACTCAGAAGCAATTCCAATTATTATTACCAAATCCAAGGGTTATTGAACATTTCAGAACGGATGTGGTGTGATTTAATAATATATACATTTAAGAATATTAAAATCATCAGAGTAATGAGAAACGAAATATTTTGGAATAACACGATTCTTCCCAAACTGAAGTCATTCTATTATTTCGATTTTTTACCGAGACGATTTCAGAATATATCTATTTCTTTGGGGAGTTTTGAAGATAGAAAATGGAGAACTCTTAAAAATATTGAATTTTTTCCTAATGGATTGGTAAAAGACATAAATTTCTACCAAAATATACCTGATCGTTGGCAGGTAGAAAAATCAGCCAGAAGATTTTCAGAACGGAATTATGTTGTTGCATGTTTCGAAAATGTTTCCTGTCCTGTACCAGAAATTGAGATTAGCGATTATCTCAGCCTTGACTCTGGAAAATATTTGACAAGTTTTGTCATAGACAATTATATAAGTATTATTGATATTCAAGACGTCTTTCAAAAATTTTCAGTACAAATCGCTAGTTATATGTTTTCGAATAGTGCAGAGAAAAATACCATTTTAATTTCAGATAAGAATTATGTAGCATTACCGATAAACGAAAATAATAGTCACTTCATTCTTATAGTCCTCGACGTTAGAGCGAAAGAATTCATTTTTCTAGATTCCTTAAAAAGATCAGACGCAATGGTAAAGGAAAAAATGCCCGTAAGGGGTAACATCAATTTCAAAATTGGCCCCAGGGCCACGGTATGCACACTTCAACTCGGAAACAACGGTATTTCCCCCAAACTGACTAGTGTCCGAGCACTGAATTGCTATGAATATTCTTTTAAAACCTCACAATATCGACTCAGCACTCCCAACATAACCCATCCAACCCAAAAACAGTCACTTCTCTTCTGCGCATGCGCAATCTACTCGCGGCTAAAAGTCCTTTCAAAATAACACACCTTACAAAAAACTCCGATTCTCCAACACTAGTGGTTCGGAAGATATCGCATCTTTAATCTACGCATGCGCAGACCCTCATCAGGGATCTGGATTCTATGGAGGAATAGCATCCGCCACCCCAAAACCCTAATCCTCTCTGACGAAAACTACAGCAGTAAAATGACTTCCCATCTGCGCATGCGCACAACGAAAAATGTCCGGAAAGGGCAGCATGAACCTCAAAAAAATAGGTTTCGGCATTTTAAGCAAAGTATTTCGCAAAATAGTAGTAATTTTTTTATTTTTTTCATGTCACGTGATCTTCACGAAATTTTGCAAAAGTGTTTGCATTGGTCTTTTGCATCTAACTACTGAGTTTCAATTTAATCAGATCAGTATTTTTCGAGTTATCCAGAAAACAAAATTTTAAAATTTTTGAAATTTTTTTTTGCTACTTTAGGGCCGTCCGATCAAAACAAAACTTCGCAGGCATATAAAGGTCATGATTCTACAATTTGCTGCCAAATTTCAGAAAGATCGAGTGATTGGTTCCGGAAATATTCATTAAAAACGTTTTGACTAAAAACGGCCTTAACTCCGAAACCGCTCGGTGGATTTCGCCCGTTAACGAACTTGTCCGAGATATTTACGCTACAAAACTACCCTGCAAATTTCAACGCTCTAAGTCGTTCCGTTCGAGAGTTATCGTGCTAACGGCCGGCCGGACCGGCCGGCCGGCCGGCCGGCCGGCCGGACCGGACGGACAGAATTGAATTTGACCTCGAATTCTTCATCAGGAAGTCGAACCTAATCGTTTGAGACCATTTTCGAAAAAAAATTCGAAAAATACAGACATTGTGACGAAATGATAGCACGCTGTTCCTTGCGGAACACGCGCGCAAAAAACATATAAATATTTTCAAAAGTTCAAACAACTCCTCCTCAATAGCAGCACATGTGAAAAGAATGTTAATGAATGGAAAATAAGAGATGAAATTATCATTCATCAAGAAGATAATTTTAACTGTGGAATGTATGTTTTATATTATTTTCGCCAATTTTTCTTCGGTAAACCTCTGAATGAGGAGCAAAATATGAACCACTTTCGAATTGAAGTGAAGAAATTCTTGTTGAAAAATTCATCACCGATGCACGATAGATGTTTGTATTGTGCAAAAACCGCCTTAAAAGATTTTTATACATGTTTGAGTTGTAAACGAAATTGCCATATTGCCTGCCTAACTAACAAGTCTGAACCACAAAATGAATTCAAAAATAGTTTATGTGATTTGTGTCGTAAATATTAAAGATGTGGCAGCTCATTGTATACCGCAACATATATTGAATCCTCCCTATCGAAAAATCGGCAAAAACTTCAAAATTAAAATATGAGAAATATCTGGAAGATAAAAAATTTTATTGGACCTTGCAATTCTCTTATGGATTATGCCTATCGGGGATACCATGTAAAAAAAAGCGCGCCCCGCATTCTACCTCATGGGTGGTGCGGAAATGAGTGCCCAAATTGTAATTACTTCAATAAAACTGCGGTTGAAAGAAACATCGATCATTTTTCCGGAGAATATATGCAAAATCTCCGGAAAAACTACCCCGCAGCCGAGGGGTAAATTTCTGGAAAAAATAGTGTACACAAGAATTCAGAACTCCGAAATTCCAGAAGAATTCCGCAAGACTTCCGAGAATTTCGAATGAATTTCAAAAGAATTCCGCAAGACTTCCGAGAATTCCGAAAGGATTCCGAATGAATTCCGAAAGAATTCCGGGAATTCCTGAAGACTTCCGGGAATACCGGGGTTACCGAAAGACGAAGGACCGCAAGATTTCTGGGAATTCCGAAAGGCTTCCAAAAAGCTGTCGGTGCCAAAATAGCTGCGGTACTATTAAAGAAATTTTCAGGGGAAATCGAAAAATGTTAGTGAAAAATAGGTTTTTTAATACTGGAGTTGAATAAAAACAAGGTAAAGATCCAAATGAAACATATAATTCTACGAAAAAGTTGAGAACGAAACATTAAAATATAAAAGTAGCGATTGGAATATTAATTATTTTTCTTTTTTGAATTTGTTTATATTTTTTTATCATTTTTACTTATTGTGAATGGAATTGATCCTATAGCGTTTACAAGACCATAAAAAATGTATTTTTTGTCCTTTTTGTTCCTCGGAACAGAGTGCTTACCAATTTGCCCAAATGTCTAATTTCCGAATTTTTGGATGAAAATGTCTTAAACGATTTGGTTCGACCCACTGATCAAGAATCCGTGGTTAATTCTGTCCGGCTGTCCGTAGACACGATAACTCTCGAACGGAATGACTAGACAGTTGAAAGTTTCAGAGTAGGTTTGGGAGATAAATATCTCGGTTAATTTCGTTATTGGACAAAATAGGTGGTTTCGAAGTATTGAAAATTAAATATTTTGTTTAGATTATCTCCAGTTAAAACAAAACTGGAATATTGGCTAAGTTTCAATTGATATAATTTATAATTGGTCAGAGTAGATTTGAGGAATGAATATCTCGGATAAGTTCGTTTTTGGGTAGAATCTGTCTGATGGTTACGGAATAATAATATTTGGCACTTTTATTTTTCTGTAAATGATACTTTTGGAATTTTCTCTTATTATGCAGTTCTATCATAAGAATCTATTGATATCATTCCCAACTCTGAGAAACCAATACTTTCGGAGATATGGTTTATCGAAGTTTGAACAAGAACGCCAAAGCTCCTGTCCACAGGGCTTTCCCACATTTTAAGTGCTCCAAGTTGTGGTGTCCGATGATTAGATAGCTATAAATCTTTCTGTTCTTGTAAAATTTCTGTTTATTCACGAATTTCATCTATTTGCTCATTAGAGAGCGAACTCAACACTGGAATATTGTTCAAAGAATGAAAGCTTAAATCAAATTGAAGAAATTCTGGAATTTCACGATTCGATGATGGAGAAATACTATCATTGCAAAAAAATAATTTACTGTTTTTTTTTTCTTTCGAATTTTCTTGAGAATTCATTTTTACTCCCAAGTTGCACGAACTTGCCAATATACACTTAACTATTGCACTCTGCTGCGAAATAATTCCGAAAGAATCCCGTGAATTCCGAAAGAATTCCGTAGAAATTTACCCCTCGCCCGCAGCCCCTCGGGAAGTCGATAATTTTTTCAGGGGATGTTGTTATCGGTATCATTAACCCACATACAAAGTATGTATGTGCTCCGAAGAATAGTTCCGGAGATATTAAATTTTGAACTTTGAGGGTTGAAAATACTACCCCGCAGCCCCTCGGGAAGTCGATAATTTTTTCATGGAATGTTGTTTTCGGTATTATTAACCCACATGCAAAATCTGTATGTGCTCCGGCGAACAGTTCCGGAATTATTGAATTGAAATATAAGGGTTGAAGAAACTACCCCGCAGCCCCTCGGGAAGTCGATAATTTTTTCAGGGGATGTTGTTATCGGTATTATTAACCCACATGCAAAATCTGTATGTGCTCCGGCGAATAGTTCCGGAGATATTAAATCTTGAACTTTAAGGGTTGAAAAAACTACCCCGCAGCCCCTCGGGAAGTCGATAATTTTTTCAGGGAATGTTGTTTTCGGTATTATTAACCCACATGCAAAATCTGTATGTGCTCCGGCGAATAGTTCCGGAGATATTAAGTTTTGAACGTTAAGGGTTGAAAAAACTACCCCGCAGCCCCTCGGGAAGTCGATCATTTTTTCAGGGGATGTTGCCATCGGTATAATTAACCCACATACAAAATCTGTATGTGCTCCGGCGAATAGTTCCGGAGATATTAAATCTTGGACTTTAAGGGTTAAAAAAACTACCCCGCAGCCCCTCGGGAAGTCGATAATTTTTTCAGTGAATGTTGTTTTCGGTATTATTAACCCACATGCAAAATCTGTATGTGCTCCGGCGAATAGTTCCGGAGATATTAAATCTTGAACTTTAAGGGTTGAAAAAACTACCCCGCAGCCCCTCGGGAAGTCGATAATTTTTTCAGGGAATGTTGTTATCGGTATAATTAACCCACATACAAAATCTGTATGTGCTCCGGCGAATAGTTCCGGAGATATTAAATCTTGGACTTTAAGGGTTGAAAAAACTACCCCGCAGCCCCTCGGGAAGTCGATAATTTTTTCAGTGAATGTTGTTTTCGGTATTATTAACCCACATGCAAAATCTGTATGTGCTCCGGCGAATAGTTCCGGAGATATTAAATCTTGAACTTTAAGGGTTGAAAAAACTACCCCGCAGCCCCTCGGGAAGTCGATAATTTTTTCAGGGAATGTTGTTATCGGTATAATTAACCCACATACAAAATCTGTTTGTGCTCCGGCGAATAGTTCCGGAGATATTGAATTTTGAACTTTAAGGGTTGAAAAAACTACCCCGCAGCCCCTCGGGAAGTCGATTATTTTTTCAGGGGATGTTGTTATCGGTATCATTAACCCACATGCAAAATCTGTATGTGCTCCGGCGAATAGTTCCGGAGATATTAAATCTTGAACTTTAAGGGTTGAAAAAACTACCCCGCAGCCCCTCGGGAAGTCGATAATTCTTTCAGGGAATGTTGCTATCGGTATTATTAACCCACATGCAAAATCTGTTTGTGCTCCGGCGAATAGTTCCGGAAATATTGAATTTTGGAATATAAGGGTTGAAGAAACTACCCCGCAGCCCCTCGGGAAGTGGATAATTTTTTCAGGGGATGTTGTTATCGGTATTATTAACCCACATGCAAAATCTGTATGTGCTCCGGCGAATAGTTCCGGAGATATTAAATCTTGAACTTAAGGGTTGAAAAAACTACCCCGCAGCCCCTCGGGAAGTCGATAATTTTTTCAGGGAATGTTGTTTTCGGTATTATTAACCCACATGCAAAATCTGTATGTGCTCCGGCGAATAGTTCCGGAAATATTGAATTTTGAAATATAAGGGTTGAAAAAACTACCCCGCAGCCCCTCGGGAAGTGGATAATTTTTTCAGGGGATGTTGTTATCGGTATTGTTAACCCACATGCAAAATCTGTATGTGCTCCGGCGAATAGTTCCGGAGATATTAAATCTTGAACGTTAAGGGTTGAAAAAACTACCCCGCAGCCCCTCGGGAAGTCGATAATTTTTTCAGGGAATGTTGCTATCGGTATTATTAACCCACATGCAAAATCTGTTTGTGCTCCGGCAAATAGTTCCGGAGATATTGAATTTTGAACTTTAAGGGTTGAAAAAACTACCCCGCAGCCCCTCGGGAAGTGGATAATTTTTTCAGGGGATGTTGTTATCGGTATTATTAACCCACATGCAAAATCTGTATGTGCTCCGGCGAATAGTTCCGGAGATATTAAATCTTGAACTTTAAGGGTTGAAAAGACTACCCCGCAGCCCCTCGGGAAGTCGATAATTTTTTCAGGGAATGTTGTTTTCGGTATTATTAACCCACATGCAAAATCTGTATGTGCTCCGGCGAATAGTTCCGGAGATATTAAATCTTGAACTTTAAGGGTTGAAAAAAATACCCCGCAGCCCCTCGGGAAGTCGATAATTTTTTCAGGGGATGTTGTTATCGGTAATATTAACCCACATGCAAAATCTGTATGTGCTCCGGCGAATAGTTCCGGAGATATTAAATCTTGAACTTTAAGGGTTGAAAAAACTACCCCGCAGCCCCTCGGGAAGTCGATAATTTTTTCAGGGGATGTTGTTATCGGTGTTATTAACCCACGTACAAATTCTGTATGTGCTCCGGCGAATGGTTCCGGAGATATTGAATTTTGAAATATAAGGGTTGAAAAAACTACCCCGCAGCCCCTCGGGAAGTCGATAATTTTTTCAGGGGATGTTGTTATCGGTATTATTAACCCACATGCAAAATCTGTATGTGCTCCGGCGAATAGTTCCAGAGATATTAAATCTTGAACTTTAAGGGTTGAAAAAAATACTTCGCAGCCCCTCGGGAAGTCGATAATTTTTTCAGGGGATGTTGTTATCGGTGTTATTAACCCACGTACAAATTCTGTATGTGCTCCGGCGAATGGTTCCGGAGATATTGAATTTTGAAATATAAGGGTTGAAAAAACTACCCCGCAGCCCCTCGGGAAGTCGATAATTTTTTCAGGGGATGTTGTTATCGGTATCATTAACCCACATGCAAAATCTGTATGTGCTCCGGCGAATAGTTCCGGAGATATTAAATCATGAACTTTAAGGGTTGAAAAAACTACCCCGCAGCCCCTCGGGAAGTCGATAATTTTTTCAGGGAATGTTGTTATCGGTATTATTAACCCACATGCAAAATCTGTATGTGCTCCGGCGAATAGTTCCGGAGATATTAAATTTTGAACGTTAAGGGTTGAAAAAACTACCCCGCAGCCCCCCGGGAAGTCGATAATTTTTTCAGGGAATGTTGTTATCCGTATTATTAACCCACATGCAAAATCTGTTTGTGCTCCGGCGAATAGTTCCGGAGATATTGAATTTTGAACTTTAAGGGTTGAAAAAACTACCCCGCAGCCCCTCGGGAAGTCGATAATTTTTTCAGGGAATGTTGTTATCGGTATTATTAACCCACATTCAAAATCTGTATGTGCTCCGGCGAATAGTTCCGGAGATATCAAATTTTGAACTTTAAGGGTTGAAAAGACTACCCCGCAGCCCCTCGGGAAGTCGATAATTTTTTCAGGGAATGTTGTTTTCGGTATTATTAACCCACATGCAAAATCTGTATGTGCTCCGGCGAATAGTTCCGGAAATATTGAATTTTGAAATATAAGGGTTGAAGAAACTACCCCGCAGCCCCTTGGGAAGTCGATAATTTTTTCAGGGGATGTTGTTATCGGTATAATTAACCCACATGCAAAATCTGTATGTGCTCCGGCGAATAGTTCCGGAGATATTAAATTTTGAACTTTAAGGGTTGAAAAGACTATTCCGCAGCCCCTCGTCGATATAATTTTTTCAGGCGATATTTCCATTGCTATACGGAACCCACATCCAAAATATTCAAGTGCTCTGGCGAACAGACGATCATATGAGAGAGAAACTAGAATCAGCCTGCACGCCACTGGCCTGGAGCGTTCGGGTGTTTCCGCCAAACGGTCTGCTGAAACAGTCTGCTAGGTTCACACCGGTAGAGATGACGACTTGAAATTTTCGGGTAAGGTTGTGCATCTGAATGGGACATTTGAGTTTGTTTACAGGCATGATCGGTCAAACGGTTTTGGAGTTATCCCCATCTGAAATTTGGTTATTATTTCCTCAATAACTCAAAAAATACTAAACAGATTGAATTCAAACATGGTTATCAGTCGTAAAATGCCAACGCGAAAATTATTGGCAAATTTCGTGAGGATTGTACCACTAGAAATTTTTTTAAAAATCATTGAAAAAAAATTCTATATATCAAAAACTATTCGTCTGATATTGCTGAAATTTCGCGAGAATCTTCAAAACCTAACTCCCTAAACCCCTAAACACTAAAATAATACGAAAACAGAAATTGGTTCAAGCACTGACTTGAAGTCAGGAGCTATTGCGCGTATGTTCTATTGCCCATTCTCCTGTATTGGACACTCTTAATCGAATTTACCATGGTACATTCGATTAAGAGACTTAGAAATTTTTGAGGGCCTCCTCAGGGAAGACCTAAGGAGTCACTGGAGTCAGTATAATAAGAATAAGAAATATAATGTGGTAATTTCAGGACCGAATACACGTAATAATGTACCGTTCTTTCACAATAAATTCCTAATGTTTGATAAAAGACGGTGGAAGCTTTTGTACTCTTATGTTTATTTTATATTTCTCAAGTATAGAAACAAGTATAACCCTAAATAATTCATTCATTCGACCTTCTAACAAATTTCATTTGATCATAGCATTTCAGGCTTCCTGCAAAAGATCTTGGGGAAATATTAAAACGTGCAATAATAGGATTGAGAAAATTACCAAATTTGAATCCCGCATGCACGGCACTTGCAAAGCAGATTACAGTATGTGGGGATTTACATGGAAAGTTTGACGATCTTTTATCCATTTTTCACAAAGTAAGTATGTACTTATTCAAGTCCATAGTATATAGATTTACTAGCTGCCCGCCCCAGCTTCGCACGGTTGAAATGCTGATACTAAATATACTACAGAATTTCTTTTTATACAACGTTCACAGCATTTTTGTCGTTAGACAATACAAACATGTTTTCTTTAGAGGTTACTCTTGAAAGAGCGACATATAATTGGCCACGTGAAAAACACTCCACGCTCAAATATAAGCCTGTAGCGTTGAAAGTTGGACCCTAAGATTTATTAATGGTCATTGCAAACTATATCATTAGCGGAAATTGTAGGCGTTTAAATTGGATCAGTAAATTCGATGGTATCAGAGGAATTCGGGGAATCAATACATCTATCCTGTCTGAGGCAAGCCTCACGCTTTACAGATGATTCTCTGGCTCTCTGTATTCGATTTCTATCCCTATCTTGGCTGTGCCAGCCCCCAGTCGGTACCACCGCAACCGCTATGTCCTTGCATTTTAAATCTGCAATATCTTCGAAAATATTCATTCAAATTACATGCTGTAAAGGGCCATATTGATCAATATTAAATGCACAATGCATTTAAGGTACTTAATTGGATAAAGATCAATGCTGTATTGCTTAAAATAGCTTCGTTATTCAGCCATTATTTTCCGTAGAATGTAAAGAATAAAAATGGTTATTGTGGGTTATCCTTAAGAGATAGACATATACTGTCCAGGACTTTTTTGTAGACCTTTTTAGGGTGTACCATACTGTAGTACATTATTTTGATCTATCTCGTAGGGTTCAGCCAGCGTTTTCAATGTAAGCGCAAAAAAATGTGTTTATTTACGACATCACATTAGAAACCTCTAAAATTATAAGTGTTTCTCTAATATATCAAGCATGTATTATACATATAAACCTTCCTATTGAATCACTCTATCTATTAAAAAAAACCGCATCAAAATCCTTCACTTAGTTTTAAAGATCTAAGCATACATATGAATAAACAGATAGCGGGAACCGACTTTATTTTATACTATGTAAGGATGCATAATTGATCAATGCTGATATTATGAGATATAACATATCTTACTTCTGACTGACTTTGGAAAATTTTGGGAAATGAAATAAGAACCAAACATTCTGTCGATTGGATCGCTACCAAACTTCGTAGGATAACCGGCTGGGCCAAAGCCAAATTGAAGATTGCCTGAAAATGTTATCAAAATCCGCCCAACTGTGTGAAATAGATAATAGAACAGCGATTATAACAGTTGCAAATGAACAAACTTACGGACTATATAGTCTTCATTGATCTGCAGCCATCGACAAAAATATTTTCGCGATTTATTATGAACTAACAGTCCGACTTACAGATATGTAGGTATCTACTGGCTATTGGCTAAACCAAAATCACTTATTATGAAGAAAAAAACATACTAACATCCTACATGGAGATGATACGGATACCTCCAGAGTTCCGAGGTGGATAATGTGTGCTCCTTTAAATCTGCTTTCTGTTGAATATAGAGTTACTCATAAAGTGAAATTTTTCAGAATGGTTTTCCATCACACGAAAATCCATACATTTTCAACGGAGATTTTGTAGATCGAGGACGCAGAGGTATTGAAGTATTGATAACTCTACTTTGTTTATTTCTGCTCTTTCCAGAAGCAATTTTTTTGAATAGAGGGAACCACGAAGATTCAATTATGAATTCCCGGTGAGTGCCAGTGTTCTTTTATACAGGCTGACTAATTTATTAGTGCAGATATGTCAATATTAGATTCCATACGGCAATTAATGGAACGAATAGGTATCTCTACATAATTGTAAATGACGTTTAATTGATAAAATCTAGTACTAATAAGGGAGTAATCCTGTTTATAAATATAGAATAATATAAACTGCTCGTCAAAAGTGAAGGATATATATAATTAATTTTTGTTTTCTCTTCAGAAAAACCCTACTTACTTCCTTTCGAAATATGTTGGTATATGTAGAGTGTTTCTATATTTCAAAGGAATGATGTATTCACAATAACAATAGTTACAAATCACGACACTCACGGGGAGACAGGGTTTTTTTGCTGAGGTTTTCCCCTAAGCTCTTGTATCATACGTCGAATTGTATGGTACCCCGTTACACCAACCTCTGCTAACACATATACCGCTGTCAGTCAAAAGAATATATATATATATATATATATATATATTCACAATAACAAAAATACAATATTTGAAAAATGATAACATTTTACAAAAAACCGAAATTCTGAAAATTTCAAAAAATCATACTTGAATTCACCCTCAATACACAGTATGTGCACCACTCGTGCATCAATAACAGCTTGTTATCTTCTCTGCATGCTTTTCATCAAGTTATTGAGTATATACCGCTCAATTTGTTGCCAAAGTTGTGGCTAAAGATCTCGGAGCTGTTGAAGCACTCTAGCTGTGGTCTGGGTGCGTTAACAGTTCTTTGTAATTGGTCCCAAACGTGCTTGATTGGATTTAGGTCAGGGGATCTTGGAAGTAATGCTATATGTGGAATACCCTGGTTTTCTCTAGCAGCAATCACCTGGTGACAGGAGCCTTTCGCTCCACCCCCACCGCAGCCATGGAACGCATACTGGACCTGGCCCCTCTTCACCTGGTGATCAGGAGCGTGGCCAGGATGGCGACACACAGACTTCTGCATATGGCTCAAAATGAGTCAGATGCGATCAGCTACGTGCCTGGTTCTCTGCTGACTGAATTGGAGGCCAACGAGATAATGGGCATGCGATCGGACGTATCTAAAACCAGAACCTACACAGAGTGGCCCTAACGAGTCGTCTTTCCCAGCAGAGACGACTGGGCCGTCTCTAAGACCATACTGCTTGATAACCCTGAGGGTTCACAGATGGCTCCGCTACCACCCAAGAGGTGGGAGCGGGAGTCAGCCATGGCAGAATCGCTAGGGGTGAAACCATCAGCCTGGGTAGTTTTGCGACTGTCTTTCAAGCAGTAATTCTCGCCATTGATCACTGTGCGAAGCTCATACTTGAGAAAGATTGGGCTCACGGGTCAATCAAGATCCTATCGGATATCCAAGCTGCCTTGAACTTGACTTCATACAACTGCAAATCCCTGCTTGTGCAGGATTGCCGGACCACACTCGCTGAACTTGGAGGGCACTGCAGGCTGTAGCTCCTGTGGGTCTCGGGCATAAAGGGTAATAAGATGGCGGACTCATTGGCGGCACGAGGGGCTTCCATGGTGCTCATTGGACCTGAATCGGCCTGTGGTATCTCTCTCAGAGCAGAGGTGAAGGAAAACAACAGATGGGTGGACCAAAAGGTCCAAGAAATCTGGAGCAGCATACCTGGACACAGATATGCTCGCTCATAAATTACTGGCCCATCAGCTGAAAGAGCAGGAAATGAACTAGGAGTCCACAAACTGACACTGAGGGAACTGGACAAGTTCTCACCCACCAGACTCATATCCCTCATCAAGAGACTTGAGCTTGTGGGAGAAGTGTAGATTATATACTATATAGGTGTGCCACAAGAGACCAATTGGTCGCAGAGGAGGGGCGGGTTTCGTCTGTTCGGCACAATTCATATAATAATAATAATAAATAATAAAGCAGCTGGTGGGATGCATTATCATTCAGAAAAACTAAACGCACCAATAGCTGCGCTAAATTGGCAACGGACTATTCCGTTGATAACTTCATCAAATATGTCTGAGATGTCATGGACAGTTCTGCCATCGACACAAATTCCACCCCAAACCATAGTTGTGCCTCCTCGAAAAGGATGGATTCCTTGAACAGAGTGGTGATTCCTTCGTATGAGTGGACTATCACTATACTACTCGTCGACTATCTCTATACTACCAGAAAAACGGTCAAATCTGGACTCGTCAGTAAATCGTCACTCATCTCGTCAGTTTAAGACTGGTCCATTGTCCACTCTAATATTTGATGCTGTGCTCAAAGAAATTGAAGTACTTGTGGCATCTTGAAGACCTTGCATGACATTCTGCAAGTTCTAAGAGGCTGTCTTCTCACCGAAACAGTTAAAAAATTGTCTTTGACGAACAGTTCCAGTGGCGAAGTACCGTGCTAGTAAACGTGATATCACACTTTGGCTAACATTGAAGAATTTTGCCACTTGTACATTAATTGTCCCCGGATAATTTTTAATTCCGTAGAATCGTTCGATCTAATTGAAAGCGAAATACAGACTGAAGAAAAAATTAATTTCCGAAACACTTGGACAAAAAATAATTAAACTTGTTTCACGAGGAATCATAAGACGTTTATATATAATCGTTATAAGTTTATGTAATTGTAAATAAATATTAAGATGACTCAATGAAAAATTATATACGATTTACACTTATTTATTCAATATTGTGACGCGTTTCGTCGACACAGCGACTTCATCAGACTACATCATACTAAATTCTTAACAATCCACAAGCATTCAATATTAAGATGATACGGAAAATATGCATTTTCGAGAAATATTAATATCCTTAACTTTTGACGAGCAGTTTATATAATAATCTATATAGTATAGTACCCACCATGATTTAGGTGAAACTTTTCCCTTAGGTACGGATTCATTAGAGAGGTCCAACAAAAATATCCTGTAAGTCTTAAGTTATTCCTTTTTTTCGTTGAATCCTATTCAATTAATTATTTTTTTACTTTATTACCTATGCATTCCCGAATTTGTTCGATTTATCGATTGGCAATTTATCGAAAGTGTACATTTTTAATTTCCGCAGAGAATGAGTGCGCATATTTTGAAGCTAATAGAGGGTGTGTACAGATGGCTTCCTCTGGGAACTCTGATCAACAACAAGGTGCTGGTGGTACATGGGGGTATCTCAGATTCTACAGACCTAGACATAATCAAGGAAGTTGACCGGAGTAAAGTAGGTTTGAATATTTTCAATAATATTGCAATATGACACGAAAAGATATAAGATATAAGAATGTTTTGTCGAAAATATAAGCCCGTAATTTGGACTGGTATCTTACTGTGTGCCTATACAAGGTGTTTCTTAAATCCATGTAGAAAATTAACGATCATGTTGCATGAGCAAGTTCCTATAAACATATTCCAGTAAATTATTCGTTACTGAGATAGGTACCTATAGGGTGTCAAAGATGAATTCTTTTTTTTATTTTTCGTGAGTACATTTGATCTTCGAGTACCTGGAAGTATTTTTCAATATCAGAATCAAATTTAATGTTAGTTCGTCCCTTTCGTGGAGGGTGGCTCAACCTACATGTCATTTCAGTCATATTTGTTGATGGTTAAAATCAATAAATATTTCACCGTGTGTCTTGTTTCAGTAATAACTTTTTTGTACGAACCTGTATTCTGTGTAAATTATATCTTTACTATAGAGATCGCTGCGAGCAGCTGTTTTCGAGTTATCAGGATTTGAAATAATCGATGCAAGTGATTTTGAATGACAACCTTTTTGGCGCTCTAGTTCCTCGGAACTGAGTGCTTATCAATTTGCCCAAATGTCTGTAATTTTCCAATATTGCGATGAAAATGGTCTTAAACGATTTGGTTCGACTCACTGATCAAGAATCCGTGCTCGAAATTCAATCTGTCTGGCCGTCCGGCTGGCCGGTCCGTCCGGCTGGTCCGTCCGGCCGGCTGGTCGTAGGCACGATAACTCTCGAACGGAATGAGGTAGAGAGTTGAAATTTTCAGAGTGGGTTTGGGGGATAAATATCTCGTCTAAGTTCGTTATTGGGCAAAATCGAACAAATGGTTTCGGAGTAACAAAACAATTTTTTTTTTTACAAAACAAATTCCAAATCCAATATCCAATTTTTTTAATAAGCAGTTTTATCATAAGAATCCATTCATATCATTTTTAACTCTAACAAGCTGATACTTTCGGAGATATGATTTTTCAAAATTTCAATGTATTTCTACGTTTTCACAGAATGATAGAATTATTATGTGGGTATTCTATGAATTGTTATATTGTCAACTTATTCTCTTGAGACATGACGTTGTTTCATTCGAGCAATCGTATAAATATGAGAATGATTATATAATATCATATACTTTTTGTTGGTTGATATTTTCATGCCGATGGTCAATCCATATGATGATGGGAATGGTAATGGTAAGTTAATAATATTGAGTTCAGAATATCTCCACTAAAAACAAAACTGGAATATTGGTGTATTGGAGTAGATTTGAGGAAAGATATATATTATCGTTCATCATAGAATTGAGGAATGAATATCTCGGATGAGTTCGTTGTTGGGTAGAATTCGTCTATTGGTTTTGGATTGATAATTTTTGGCACTCCTGTTGAATTTAAATTCTTCTATGATGTTTGAATTCAATTTCTGCTAAGATGAAGTTCTAAATTTCAATAATGAATCGTACTTCTATGTTTTCACTGAATGCTATAATTATTCTATCTAAGCTTTATTATATGATCTGTGTACTCGTACATTTCATCCTGTTTTATATGAGAGAGTCAAATTCATTTCAGCTATTTTAATTTGGTTTCTTCCATGGTGCAGTTCTCATATTCAGATTGATCATTTAATCTAGATAAATGAACTATTATTTGAATTGAATTTCCTTTATGATGCTTCCATCATAAGAATACATTGATATAATTCTCAACTCTGAGAAACCAATACTTTCAGAGATATAATTTGTCTGTTTGAACTAGTTTTATTTTAAAATAAGTGTAGTTAAATAAATTATTTTCTTTAACTTCATTTGAAAAAGATTGAAACACAAATACAGAAAACAATGTCACTGTCACAAGAACTTGTGTATCAATTATATCATATCCCAAGAACTTGAAGAACACGAAAGAAGTTGCTCGTGGCAACCTCTAGCGAGATAAATTTTTTTTACGAAAATGTTAGAAAAATCGATTTTCCACTAGAAAACGTGATACAAATACCTACGTACAAAAAAGTTATGACATTTCAAATTACTTGACAGAGTGAAAAGACCACCCCCACGAAAGAGACAAACTAACATCATATTTGATTTTGTCATTGAAAATTACGCTCAGATACCAAACCTCGAAGATCACAATTATTTAGAAATATATTCACGAAAAATAAAAATAAGAATTCAACTTTTCCACCCTTTATCTCAGAATTGAATCACTTGAGTGTTTATAGGAACTTTTCTTCTTATTTTGACGTCATCATCAGGCTCCTAAATTTTTACTCGTACTTAAGAAAAACCCTGTATACGAATTTCCGTTTTCCTCTTTTCTGTAAATCGGATTTTTTCAGTACGTGTCACTACTGCGCCCCCCTTTAATTAACGGTAGGAAAGGCTCCGATAGCGTCGACAAAGCCGAGTGGAAGCAGGTACCGTCGTCAGTCGAGAAGAATCGTTTTGAAAAATGAAAATTCGTTGATTTTGCAGGTTTTCGATCTCCTCTGGTCCGATCCCATGACGGGTAACGGATGTGTGCCGAATACTTTGAGGGGCGCCGGCACCTACTTCGGACCCAACGTAACGAGTACATTCCTGAAGAAGTACGATTTGTTATTTCTGATTCGATCGCACGAGTGTAAACTGAATGGATACGAATTATGCCACGATGAAAAGGTAACTTTCAGAAATGATGGATAATATAGATATTTATCGTACCGTTGTCTTATTTACACGTCCCACTGAATTTTGCCAGCTATCCAAATCTCTTGCGCAACATCTATTTAATGAAAGATGTAGGATAGCAAATAAAGGGTTTTCCAATAAGAGGTGTTATTTTGATATTCAAAGAAAAATGCCATCCTTCAATATAAATGATCGGATGTTTATTTCATTATAAAGAAGAAGCTATCACGTTAATAGTGGAAAATAACATCAGGCAAATGACCACCACGACCACGCTTACAGGACCATATCCTTTTAATGAAATTTTCCATTACCAAATCGCAAAGTGGCTGCCCTATGTCCTCGATAGCCTCACGAATTCCATCTTTGAGGTCTTGAATCGACGCTGGCCTATTGGCGTAGACCTTCTCTTTCACGTGGCCCCAAAGGAACAAGTCGCAAGGTGTTAAATCACAAGATCTCGGTGGCCAATTGTGATCACCTCTTCTAGAGATAACACGGTCCGGAAACTTTTCCCGCAAGAGATCAATGGTTTCGTTGCTTGTGTGGCACGTAGCGCCGTCTTGTTGAAAGTAAACGTTGTCCAGATCAATACCATCCAATTCCGGCCATAAAAAAATCATTAATCATCTCTCGATAGCGCAATCCATTCACCGTAACTGTTGCTCCAGCCTCATTTTTGAAAAAGTAAGGTCCAATGACTCCGCCGGACCATAAACCGCACCAAACAGTCACACGTTGAGGATAGAGAGGCTTTTCAACAATAACTCTTGGGTTTTCCGAGCCCCAGATGCGACAATTTTGCTTGTTGACGAAGCCACCGAGGTGGAAATGGGCCTCATCACTCAAGATGATTTTTCGATGGAATTCCGGATCATTTTCATGCATTTCAACGACCCACTCAGCAAATACACGACGTTGTCGATGATCGGCCGGCTTGAGTTCTTTTGTTAACTGAACTTTATAAGCCTTAAGACCCAAATCTTCATGCAAAATACGGTGTAATGACGTTAGTGGAATGCCTAATTCCAAAGAACGACGAGGAATGGACAAACCTGGGTTTTCTTCAACACTTTCGGCTACAGCAGCAATATTCTCGGCTGTTCTTGAGCGACGTGCACGGGTTTCATTTTTCTTCTTCACATAACTAACTTGTCCCAACATCTCGAATTTTTCCACCAATTTCTTTATTGCGGTCCGACAAGGTGCTTCACGACGACCCAAAAATGTTCGAGTTTTACGAACCATTTTTATAGTGAATTTCAATACGTTCTTGAAGCGTTTATCGTTCCATTTTTATTAATGGCGTAGTTTCTACTTGTCAAATGTCAACAAATGACAGCTTCAAAAGTGACATCTACCGAAATAGCGGGCTATTCAAAATAACACATCTTATTGGAAAACCTTTTTTAAGAACAAATCTCTTTCTTTCAGTTGATAACAATTTTCTCGGCTTCCAATTACTACGAGATAGGATCTAATAAAGGGGCTTACTTAAATTTATTAGGCGACGACCTAACTCAACACTTTGTCCAATTCAGCTCCATAATAGGAAAAGCGAGGAATTTAAACTGCTTCCAAAAAATGAGCATCATAGAATCTTCCGTCGTTCGTGAAATTCAAGGCCAGATACTGAGGAATCAGTCCAAGTTGGAGATGAAATTCAGTTCGCTGGATCCAGAAGATACAGGTGAGCTAATTATGGTGCGTTGAAGGAAAAATAACTTGAACTAGAACTTGAATACCAGAGATGTGCAAAATGTTGTATTAGATCTATTATAGAAGTATTTCAAGAATGCAAATATATGCTTGGTTATTTTTTATTTCAAACTGAATCTGCAATGGTGAATAGATGTAATATAATTAATTGTATAGCGAAGTATCTGTACCGCAACGTGGCTGGCAAAATACGTTGGCAGCACTGACATTTCCCCATCAACTTCAGTAAACGCCAATGATCTAATAATTACTTATAATAATTTATTATTAGTTCCAATGACCTAATAATAACTTATTATTAAATCATTGGCAAACAGTACCTACACATTCTTTTGACTTCTGGTTGATTTTGGCAATTCAGTGCTACCAATAACGTACTCTCCACATTGTCAATTGAAAGCTGCAAGCGTATTTTGCACCAGACACATGGTGGTCAAAGTTTACTTTCCCAATTATAATTAACTTAAATGTAGGCATAAAATTATCTCGAATAACTTTTGTTGCGCCAAATAGCGTAATTTAGAAGCAAATTATTATATTGCTGGATGAGTCAAAAAATGAATTGAATCTGGCTTATTTTCGGAAACCAATGAAAACGGCCTAAAAATATCAATGAAGTTATTAAAGTTATGATAAAAAAAAAATTTTTCTTGAAATTTCAACACCCTGTAGCTTAATAGTTAAGAGGTTTAGGCAATAGGTTTATTGAAACTTATCTTCCTTAAAGCGCGTAGCCCCTTCTTCTTCTTCATATCCATACACAATCATCCTTACATACCTGTCGAATCAAGATTGAAAATAGAATTCAGAAATAAAAATGTCAATAAAGAACAACAACGAACATAAAGCAGAGGAGCTTAGAAGACAACGGTCATATTATAATGTTAATTCTTTTTTTAACGTTCTTTATTTCCCAGATTAATTGAAAAATATAATCAATACCAATGTTCAATGTAGGATCCATTACTGTCGGAGATTGGTGCAAAGCGATGGAAAATGTGACTGCGCTCGAGTTACCCTGGAGGATGCTTCGAAATAAGTTGGTGACCAGTGATTCCGATTCTCAGATGGTGGTATACCGAACGACATTCGATAACATAGGGAAAACTAACTCCAACGTAAGTTGAGAAAACAAATTGTACTGAGCCAACTTTTGTTGCACCATCATATAAATCAACCCAATCATCCCAACTAAATTCAACCAGAAACAGGCATTGATAAATCGCAAATTTTAAACATAACTATTATTTCTTCATCAGAAAGTGCAAATATTATTTTCTCTAATAATAAACCATTACTTTCGTGTAACCAAAACATTGCTGCAGGCTGCAGCTCCCATGAAATTTTCACAGTTTAACTAAAGGCTGATTGGAAATTCCATATGATCCGTCAAAGGGTCTACTATAGAGGTCATTTGTAACAAATTAAGTCCAGTTAACCAGGGATCAAAAATGGATGGTTACTGAGTTATGACGGTTTTTCGACTTTTTAGAAATTTTCTGCCTTTGTACAAAAAACAATTTATTATGCAGAAAGTACAACACTGTAAATATTGAATTGATATTTTTTTGAAAGCTGACAAATGAGTGATCGCTTTAGAAAAAAAGAAAAAAAGCAGTATCATGTTGAATACCTTAATATTATTGAGATTATTATATAATAATCGATGAAAATACTGAGAGAGACCCAGGAAATTTGACACATTTTGTCTTATATCTCCAGAAATTGAAATCGTATAGAGCCAAAATTTTGCACAATGTTGCAAAATACTACAATTGACGTTAGTACAAGTTTTTGTTGCAATCTGATGAATAGTTCACGAAAAAAAAATTTTTTTTTCGAAAAAATTAAAAGAAATATTTTTTTAAAAGTTACCAACATTTCGATCATAACAGAATTTTGCCAAAAGTTGCGCGTTTATATCCTCGAACTGACTACCAAGTTTCGATTCAACATCTTCTTTAGTTCCTGAAATATCAGGGAAATAACCTCAAAATTTGAAATGTCTATAACTCCTAAACCGTCTGGCCGATTTTGCCCGTTAACGAACTTAACCGTCGCATTTTGATCAGAAACCTACCCTGAAAGTTTGAAGTCGATAGGACCTTCGGTGCTCCTGTTATCGTGCCTACGGCCGGAAGGCCGGCCGGCCGGACGGCACCCTAAAATCTGACACCGGATTCGTGATCAGGGAGTCCGAATTAGTCTATTAGCCAATTTTCAGCTCGAAATTCGAAAATTACAGACATTTGGACGAAATGATAGGACGATGTTCCCCTAGAACATACGCCCAAAAAAGTTTGCCTAAAACTCTAAAAAGCTCAGTAACAAATGGTCTTAAGTGTCATTAATTTTGTTTTTTCAAATTCACATGAAGTAGTTTGGTGTTATTTGAAAAAAAATGGTTCAAGCACTGACGTGAAGTCAAGAGCTTTTGCGCGTGTGTTCTATTGTCCATTCTCCCGTATTGGACACTCTTAATCGAATTTACCATGGTAAAGTTGCGCAAAGTATGCGACAGTGAAGTTCGTTAATGGGCATAACCGGCCTAATGGTTTTGGAGTTATACCCATATGAAATATGTTTCCCCAATAACTCGAAACATGTATATCCGATCAAATTGGAACTTAGTTTTAGATACCACCGCGTTTCACAAAAAAAAAATTTGCTCAAAAATTTTATACATATTTCAGAAACTATCCGTCAGATTCCGCTGAAACGCATAAACCTTCAAGCCGCCATTTTACAATCGAGTACCTACTGCATTTCAGCTCGATGGGCTTCGTATTTTTGGAAATATTGTGAAAATAATATTCTGTATCTCAGGAACTTAATGTCAGATATCATTGATATTTTGCGTGAGCCTTCAAAACCTTATTTTACAGTAAAGTTCTAGATTTAAACTCAAACGGATCTATATTGTTGGAGATATTGGCAAAATATAGAAATTTTGCAACTATTACACTGTAGGTACTGGTATTACACTCGATCAACAAACTTGTCGACGGTTTATGATTTATGGTTTTTGACGCAAAGTCGAACGAATTTCATTCATGATATAATTACAAATTTCATGTCTGTAGTCAAATCATTTTCATAAAGAAAGAGCAATTTGTTTAAAATCTGATTTTAAATCAACTCTTATAATATATACCTATATCGAGTTGACTTGTATAAGGTACCTACTTAATAACTTATTATAAAGAATTTGGACCCATATATTTAGGATTGTTTGAATCAGAGATGCTGAAGTACATTTTTGTTGTATACTGAATAAAATAATAAAATGATACCTGATTAGTAGAACAGTTGTACGTTCTAAGGTTGCATGAAATAGTAACCATTCATATAAAATTCACAATTTCAATCAATTCATAAAATTTTCTTGTTATTTTTTGGCTTATTTCACAGTTCAAAATTTCGGTGAAATTTTTCAAGAGCCTTCAAACCCCTATTTTACAACCAAGTTCTTCTAGATTCTAATTCGATCGGATCTATATTGTTGGAAGGATTATGAAAATGATTTTTTTTTCTGGAATCCAAGCTTGGACAAGTTCAGTACCGCTCTGACTATAGAATTGAACATGCGCGCCAAAGCTCATGACCTCATTGCTTTTCTAACTAGTTATTTCGTTAACTTAACCACCTAGGTTGAAGATAGATTGGTTCAGAGGGGTTATCATCATAGCCCACAGATCGTTCATATTATATTTACAATTTTTGCGCGTATGTTCTGGGGAACATCGCGTTATCATTTTGCCCAAATGTCTGTAACTTTCGAATTTTTTGACGAAAATGGTCTCAAACGATTAAGTTCGACTCCCCAATGAAGAATTCGAGGTCAAATTTGATTCTGTCCGTCCGGCCGTCCGTTGCCACGATAACTTGAGAACGAAAAGAGCTAGCGACTTGAAATTTTCAGGGTGGGTGGCGCATCCCAATACGACGGACAAGTTCGTTAATGGGCATAATCGGCCCAGTGGTTTCCGAGTAATAATTTTGTTTTCAACCAATATAGGATTATTTGCGTGAAGTTATCCACACATTCTCATCCACACATTATGACGTGGGGACTGTCGAATATGGGATATACGGAATTTAACGAGCAGTGTTGCTAGACTGACAATTATTCCCTTATTAACAAATTGTCAAAATAGGAGATTACACGCGCATTAGAATTCATTTTAAATCATAAGGGGGTTTCACATACAATTATGACCGACAAACTATACCTACATGTGTCTTATATAAATGATTGATTTTCCTCGAAAAGCATCCGAGTGTCCCAACGAATATGATAATAAATTCTTGGTTTTCTATGATGACCTTCATTTAGAATGAATATGAATTATTGCTCGACATAACGTACAGGGTGAGAAAATAAATACTGTCTTGGAAAATGATGTTTTTTCCACCGAACGACGGCCGTTGCATCGAGTATTTTTCTATTCTTACATTCCTTAGATGACACTTATTCAGAATAAAGATGAATTTTTGCTCGACGTATCGTACAGTGTGGGAAAATAAATACTGACTTGGAAAATAATGTTTTTTTCACTGAACGACGGCCGTTGCATCGAGTATTTTTCTATTCCTATATTCCTTAGATGACACTAATTCGGAATAAAGATGAATTTTTGCTCGACGTATCGTACAGTGTGAGAAAATAAATACTGACTTGGAAAATAATGTTTTTTTCACTGAACGACGGCCGTTGCATTGAGTATTTTTCTATTCCTATATTCCTTAGATGACACTCATTCGGAATAAAGATGAATTTTTGCTCGACGTATCGTACAGTGTGAGAAAATAAATACTGACTTGGAAAATAAGGTTTTTTTTACTGAACGGCGGCCGTTGCATCGAGTATTTTTCTATTCTTACATTCCTTAGATGAACCTCATTTAGAATAAAAATAAATTTTTGCTCGACGTATCGTACAGTGTGAGAAAATAAATACTGACTTGGAAAATAATGTTTTTTTCACTGAACGACGGCCGTTGCATCGAGTATTTTTCTATTCCTATATTCCTTAGATGACATTAATTCGGAATAAAGATGAATTTTTGCTCGACGTATCGTACAGTGTGAGAAAATAAATACTGACTTGGAAAATAATGTTTTTTTCACTGAACGACGGCCGTTGCATCGAGTATTTTTCTATTCCTATATTCCTTAGATGACGCTAATTCGGAATAAAGATGAATTTTTGCTCGACGTATCGTACAGTGTGAGAAAATAAATACTGACTTGGAAAATAATGTTTTTTTCACTGAACGACGGCCGTTGCATCGAGTATTTTTCTATTCTTATATTCCTTAGATGACGCTTTTTCGGAATAAAGATGAATTTTTGCTCGACGTATCGTACAGTGTGAGCAAATAAATACTGACTTGGAAAATAATGTTTTTTTCACTGAACGACGGCCGTTGCATCGAGAATTTTTCTATTCCTATATTCCTTAGATGACGCTCATTCGGAATAAAGATGAATTTTTGCTCGACGTATCGTACAGTGTGAGAAAATAAATACTGACTTGGAAAATAATGTTTTTTTCACTGAACGACGGCCGTTGCATCGAGTATTTTTCTATTCTTACATTGCTTAGATGAACCTCATTTAGAATGAATATGAATTTTTGCTCGACGTATCGTACAGTGTGAGAAAATATATACTGACTTGGAAAATAATATTTTTTTTACTGAACGACGGCCGTTGCATCGAGTATTTTTCTATTCATACATTCCTTAGATGAACCTCATTTAGAGTAAAAATGAATTTTTGCTCGACGTATCGTACAGTGTGAGAAAATAAATACTGACTTTGAAAATAATGTTTTTTTCACTGAACGACGGCCGTTGCATCGAGTATTTTTCTTTTCTTACATTCCTAAGATGATACTTATTCAGAATAAAAATGAATTTTTGCTCGACGTATCGTACAGTGTGAGAAAATAAATACTGACTTGGAAAATAATGTTTTTTTCACTGAACGACGGCCGTTGCATCGAGTATTTTTCTATTCCTATATTCCTTAGATGACACTAATTCGGAGTAAAGATGAATTTTTGCTCGACGTATCGTACAGTGTGAGAAAATAAATACTGACTTGGAAAATAATGTTTTTTTCACTGAACGACGGCCGTTAAATCGAGTATTTTTCTATTCCTATATTCCTTAGATGACGCTAATTCGGAATAAAGATGAATTATTGCTCGACGTATCGTACAGTGTGAGAAAATAAATACTGACTTGGAAAATAATGTTTTTTTCACTGAACGTCGGCCGTTGCATCGAGTATTTTTCTATTCCTATATTCCTTAGATGACACTTATTCGGAGTAAAGATGAATTTTTGCTCGACGTATCGTACAGTGTGAGAAAATAAATACTGACTTGGAAAATAATGTTTTTTTCACTGAACGACGGCCGTTGCATCGAGTATTTTTCTATTCTTACATTCCTTAGATGAACCTCATTTAGAGTAAAAATGAATTTTTACTCGACGTATCGTACGGTGTGAGAAAATAAATACTGACTTTGAAAATAATGTTTTTTTCACTGAACGACGGCCGTTGCATCGAGTATTTTTCTTTTCTTACATTCCTAAGATGATACTTATTCAGAATAAAAATGAATTTTTGCTCGACGTATCGTACAGTGTGAGAAAATAAATACTGACTTGGAAAATAATGTTTTTTTCACTGAACGACGGCCGTTGCATCGAGTATTTTTCTATTCCTATATTCCTTAGATGACACTAATTCGGAGTAAAGATGAATTTTTGCTCGACGTATCGTACAGTGTGAGAAAATAAATACTGACTTGGAAAATAATGTTTTTTTCACTGAACGACGGCCGTTAAATCGAGTATTTTTCTATTCCTATATTCCTTAGATGACGCTAATTCGGAATAAAGATGAATTATTGCTCGACGTATCGTACAGTGTGAGAAAATAAATACTGACTTGGAAAATAATGTTTTTTTCACTGAACGACGGCCGTTGCATCGAGTATTTTTCTATTCCTATATTCCTTAGATGACACTTATTCGGAGTAAAGATGAATTTTTGCTCGACGTATCGTACAGTGAGAGAAAATAAATACTGACTTGGAAAATAATGTTTTTTTCACTGAACGACGGCCGTTGCATCGAGTATTTTTCTATTCTTACATTCCTTAGATGAACCTCATTTAGAATAAAAATGAATTTTTGCTCGACGTATCGTACAGTGTGAGAAAATAAATACTGACTTGGAAAATAATGTTTTTTTCACTGAACGACGGCCGTTGCATCGAGTATTTTTCTTTTCTTACATTCGTTAGATGATACTAATTCACAATAAAAATGAATTTTTGCTCGACGTATCGTACAGTGTGAGAAAATAAATACTGACTTGGAAAATAATGTTTTTTTCACTGAACGACGGCCGTTGCATCGAGTATTTTTCTATTCCTATATTCCTTAGATGACACTTATTCGGAGTAAAGATGAATTTTTGCTCGACGTATCGTACAGTGTGAGAAAATAAATACTGACTTGGAAAATAATGTTTTTTTCACTGAACGACGGCCGTTGCATCGAGTATTTTTCTATTCCTATATTCCTTAGATGACGCTAATTCGGAATAAAGATGAATTTTTGCTCGACGTATCGTACAGTGTGAGAAAATAAAGACTGACTTGGAAAATAATGTTTTTTTCACTGAACGACGGCCGTTGCATCGAGTATTTTTCTATTCTTACATTCCTTATATGAACCTCATTTAGAATAAATATGAATTTTTGCTCGACGTATCGTACAGTGTGAGAAAATAAATACTGACTTGGAAAATAATGTTTTTTTCACTGAACGACGGCCGTTGCATCGAGTATTTTTCTATTCTTACATTCCTTAGATGACACTTATTCAGAATAAAGATGAATTTTTGCTCGACGTATTGTACAGTGTGGGAAAATAAATACTGACTTGGAAAATAATGTTTTTTTCACTGAACGACGGCCGTTGCATCGAGTATTTTTCTATTCTTACATTCCTTAGATGACACTTATTCAGAATAAAGATGAATTTTTGCTCGACGTATTGTACAGTGTGGGAAAATAAATACTGACTTGGAAAATAATGTTTTTTTCACTGAACGACGGCCGTCGCATCGAGTATTTTTCTATTCTTACATTCCTTAGATGAACCTCATTAAGAGTAAAAATGAATTTTTGCTCGACGTATCGTACAGTGTGAGAAAATAAATACTGACTTGGAAAATAATGTTTTTTTCACTGAACGACGGCCGTTGCATCGAGTATTTTTCTATTCTTACATTCCTTAGATGACACTTATTCAGAATAAAGATGAATTTTTGCTCGACGTATTGTACAGTGTGGGAAAATAAATACTGACTTGGAAAATAATGTTTTTTTCACTGAACGACGGCCGTTGCATCGAGTATATTTCTATTCCTATAATCCTTAGATGACACTCATTCGGAATAAAGATGAATTTTTCCTCGACGTATCGTACAGTGTGAGAAAATAAATACTGACTTGGAAAATAATGTTTTTTTCACTGAACGACGGCCGTTGCATCGAGTATTCTTCTATTCCTTTATTCCTTAGATGACACTTATTCGGAATAAAGATGAATTTTTTCTCGACGTATCGTACAGTGTGAGAAAATAAATACTGACTTGGAAAATAATGTTTTTTTCACTGAACGACGGCCGTTGCATCGAGTATTTTTCTATTCCTATATTCCTTAGATGACGCTAATTCAGAATAAAGATGAATTTTTGCTCGACGTATCGTACAGTGTGAGAAAATAAATACTGACTTGGAATATAATGTTTTTTTCACTGAACGACGGCCGTTGCATCGAGTATTTTTCTATTCTTACATTCCTTAGATGAACCTCATTTAGAATAAATATGAATTTTTGCTCGACATATCGTACAGTGTGAGAAAATAAATACTGACTTGAAAAATAATGTTTTTTTTACTGAACGACGGCCGTTGCATCGAGTATTTTTCTATTCTTACATTCCTTAGATGAACCTCATTAAGAGTAAAAATGAATTTTTGCTCGACGTATCGTACAGTGTGAGAAAATAAATACTGACTTGGAAAATAATGTTTTTTTCACTGAACGACGGCTGTTGCATCGAGTATTTTTCTATTCTTACATTCCTTAGATGACACTTATTCAGAATAAAGATGAATTTTGGCTCGACGTATTGTACAGTGTGGGATAATAAATACTGACTTGGAAAATAATGTTTTTTTCACTGAACGACGGCCGTTGCATCGAGTATATTTCTATTCCTATATTCCTTAGATGACGCTAATTCAGAATAGAGATGAATTTTTGCTCGACGTATCGTAAAGTGTGAGAAAATAAATACTGACTTGGAAAATAATGTTTTTTTCACTGAACGACGGCCGTTGCATCGAGTATTTTTCTATTCTTACATTCCTTAGATGAACCTCATTTAGAATAAAAATGAATTTTTGCTCGACGTATCGTACAGTGTGAGAAAATAAATACTGACTTGGAAAATAATGTTTTTTTCACTGAACGACGGCCGTTGCATCGAGTATTTTTCTATTCCTATATTCCTTAGATGACACTAATTCCGAGTAAAGATGAATTTTTGCTCGACGTATCGTACAGTGTGAGAAAATAAATACTGACTTGGAAAATAATGTTTTTTTCACTGAACGACGGCCGTTGCATCGAGTATTTTTCTATTCCTATATTCCTTAGATGACGCTTATTCGGAATAAAGATGAATTATTGCTCGTCGTGTCGTACAGTGTGAGAAAATAAATACTGACTTGGAAAATAATGTTTTATTCACTGAACGACGGCCGTTGCATCGAGTATTTTTCTTTTCTTACATTCCTTAGATGATACTAATTCAGAATAAAAATGAATTTTTGCTCGACGTATCGTACAGTGTGAGAAAATAAATACTGACTTGGAAAATAATGTTTTTTTCACTGAACGACGGCCGTTGCATCGAGTATTTTTCTATTCCTATATTCCTTAGATGACACTTATTCGGAGTAAAGATGAATATTTGCTCGACGTATCGTACAGTGTGAGAAAATAAATACTGACTTGGAAAATAATGTTTTTTTCACTGAACGACGGCCGTTGCATCGAGTATTTTTCTATTCTTACATTCCTTAGGTGAACCTCATTTAGAATAAAAATGAATTTTTGCTCGACGTATCGTACAGTGTGAGAAAATAAATACTGACTTGGAAAATAATGTTTTTTTCACTGAACGACGGCCGTTGCATCGAGTATTTTTTTTTTCTTACATTTGTTAGATGATACTTATTCACAATAAAAATGAATTTTTGCTCGACGTATCGTACAGTGTGAGAAAATAAATACTGACTTGGAAAATAATGTTTTTTTCACTGAACGACGGCCGTTGCATCGAGTATTTTTCTATTCCTATATTCCTTAGATGACACTTATTCGGAGTAAAGATGAATTTTTGCTCGACGTATCGTACAGTGTGAGAAAATAAATACTGACTTGGAAAATAATGTTTTTTTCACTGAACGACGGCCGTTGCATCGAGTATTTTTCTATTCCTATATTCCTTAGATGACGCTTATTCGGAATAAAGATGAATTTTTGCTCGACGTATCGTACAGTGTGAGAAAATAAATACTGACTTGGAAAATAATGTTTTTTTCACTGAACGACGGCCGTTGCATCGAGTATTTTTCTATTCTTACATTCCTTAGATGACACTTATTCAGAATAAAGATGAATTTTGGCTCGACGTATTGTACAGTGTGGGAAAATAAATACTGACTTGGAAAATAATGTTTTTTTCACTGAACGACGGCCGTTGCATCGAGTATATTTCTATTCCTATATTCCTTAGATGACGCTTATTTAGAATAAAGATGAATTTTTGCTCGACGTATCGTACAGTGTGAGAAAATAAATACTGACTTGGAAAATATTGTTTTTTTCACTAAACGACGGCCGTTGCATCGAGTATTTTTCTATTCTTACATTCCTTAGATGAACATCATTTAGAATAAAAATGAATTTTTGCTCGACGTATCGTACAGTGTGAGAAAATAAATACTGACTTGGAAAATAATGTTTTTTTTACTGAACGACGGCCGTTGCATCGAGTATTTTTTTTTTCTTACATTCCTTAGATGATACTAATTCAGAATAAAAATGAATTTTTGCTCGACGTATCGTACAGTGTGAGAAAATAAATACTGACTTGGAGAATAATGTTTTTTTCACTGAAAGACGGCCGTTGCATCGAGTATTTTCCTTTTCTTACATTCCTTAGATGATACTAAATCAGAATAAAAATGAATTTTTGCTCGACGTATCGTACAGTGTGAGAAAATAAATACTGACTTGGAAAATAATGTTTTTTTCACTGAACGACGGCCGTTGCATCGAGTATTTTTCTTTTCTTACATTCCTTAGATGATACTTATTCAGAATAAAAATGAATTTTTGCTCGACGTATCGTACAGTGTGAGAAAATAAATACTGACTTGGAAAATAATGTTTTTTTTACTGAACGACGGCCGTTGCATCAAGTATTTTTCTTTTCTTACATTCCTTAGATGACACCTATTCGGAATATAGATGAATTTTTGCTCGACGTATCGTACAGTGTGAGAAAATAAATACTGACTTGGAAAATAATGTGGTTCATCTAAGGAATGTAAGAATAGAAAAATACTCGATGCAACGGCCGTCGTTCAGCGAAACAAACATTATTTTCCAAGTCAGTATTTATTTTCTCACACTGTACGATACGTCGAGCAAAAATTCATCTTTATTCCGAATTAGTGTTATCTAAGGAATGTAAGAATAGAAAAATACTCGATGCAAAGGCCGTCGTTCAGCGAAACAAACATTATTTTCCAAGTCAGTATTTATTTTCTCACACTGTACGATACGTCGAGTAAAAATTCATCTTTATTCCGAATTAGTGTCATCTAAGGAATATAGGAATAGAAAAATACTCGATGCAACGGCCGTCGTTCAGTGAAAAAAACATTATTTTCCAAGTCAGTATTTATTTTCCCACACTGTACAATACGTCGAGCAAAAATTCATCTTTATTCTGAATGAGTGTCATCTAAGGAATGTGAAAATAGAAAAATACTCGATGCAACGGCCGTCGTTCAGTGGAAAAAACATCATTTTCCAAGTCAGTATTTATTTTCTCACCCTGTACGATACGTCGAGCAAAAATTAATTTTTATTCTGAATTAGTGTCATCTAAGGAATGTAAGAAAAGAAAAATACTAGATGCAACGGCCGTCGTTCAGTGAAAAAAACATTATTTTCCAAGTCAGTATTTATTTTCTCACACTGTACGATACCTTGAGCAAAAATTCATCTTTATTCCGAATTAGTGTCATCTAAGGAATATAGGAATAGAAAAATACTCGATGCAACGGCCGTCGTTCAGTGAAAAAAACATTATTTTCCAAGTCAGTATTTATTTTCCCACACTGTACGATACGTCGAGCAAAAATTCATCTTTATTCTGAATAAGTGTCATCTGAGGAATGTAAGAAAAGAAAAATACTCGATGCAACGGCCGTCGTTCAGTGAAAAAAACATTATTTTCCAGGTCAGTATTTATTTTCTCACACTGTACGATACGTCGAGCAAAAGATCATCTTTATTCCGAATAAGCGTCATCTAAGGAATATAGGAATAGAAAAATACTCGATGCAACGGCCGTCGTTCAGTGAAAAAAACATTATTTTCCAAGTCAGTATTTATTTTCTCACACTTTACGATACGTCGAGCAAAAATTCACTTTTATTCTAAATGAGGTTCATCCAAGGAATATAAGAATAGAAAAATACTCGATGCAACGGCCGTCGTTCAGTGGAAAAAACATCATTTTCCAAGTCAGTATTTATTTTCCCACCCTGTACGATATGTCGAGCAAAAATTCATTTTTATTCTGAATTAGTGTCATCTAAGGAATGTAAGAAAAAAAAATACTCGATGCAACGGCCGTCGTTCAGTGAAAAAAACATTATTTTCCAAGTCAGTATTTATTTTCTCACACTGTACGATACGTCGAGCAAAAATTCATCTTTATTCCGAATTAGTGTCATCTAAAGAATATAGGAATAGAAAAATACTCGATGCAACGGCCGTCGTTCAGTGAAAAAAACATTATTTTCCAATTCAGTATTTATTTTCCCACACTGTACAATACGTCGAGCAAAAATTCATCTTTATTCTGAATAAGTGTCATCTAAGGAATGTAATAATACAAAAATACTCGATGCAACGGCCGTCGTTCAGTGGAAAAAACATCATTTTCCAAGTCAGTATTTATTTTCTCACCCTGTACGATACGTCGAGCAAAAATTCATTTTTATTCTGAATTAGTGTCATCTAAGGAATGTAAGAAAAGAATAATACTCGATGCAACGGCCGTCGTTCAGTGAAAAAAACATTATTTTCCAGGTCAGTATTTATTTTCTCACACTGTACGATACGTCGAGCAAAAATTCATCTTTATTCCGAATTAGCGTCATCTAAGGAAAATAAGAATAGAAAAATACTCGATGCAACGGCCGTCGTTCAGTGAAAAAAACATTATTTTCCAAGTCAGTATTCATTTTCTCACACCCTACGATACGTCGAGCAAAAATTCATCTTTATTCTGAATGAGTGTCATCTAAGGAATGTAAGAATAGAAAAATACTCGATGCAACGGCCGTCGTTCAGTGAAAAAAACATTATTTTCCAAGTCAGTATTTATTTTCTCACACTCTACGATACGTCGAGCAAAAATTCATCTTTATTCCGAATTAGCGTCATCTAAGGAATATAGGAATAGAAAAATACTCGATGCAACGGCCGTCGCGTCGTTCAGTGAAAAAAACATTATTTTCCAAGTCAGTATTTATTTTCTCACACTGTACGATACGTCGAGCAAAAATTCATTTTTATTCTAAATGAGGTTCATCTAAGAAATATAAGAATAGAAAAATACTCGATGCAACGGCCGTCGTTCAGTGTAAAAAACATTATTTTCCAAGTCAGTATTTATTTTCTCACACTGTACGATACGTCGAGCAAAAATTCATCTTTATTCCGAATTAGTGTCATCTAAGGAATATAGGAATAGAAAAATACTCGATGCAACGGCCGTCGTTCAGTGAAAAAAACATTATTTTCCAAATCAGTATTTATTTTCTCACACTGTACGATACGTCAAGCAAAAATTCATTTTTATTCTAAATGAGGTTCATCTAAGGAATGTAAGAATAGAAAAATACTCGATGCAACGGCCGTCGTTCAGTAAAAAAAACCTTATTTTCCAAGTCAGTATTTATTTTCTCACACTGTACTATACGTCGAGCAAAAATTCATCTTTATTCCGAATTAGTGTCATCTAAGGAATATAGGAATAGAAAAATACTCAATGCAACGGCCGTCGTTCAGTGAAAAAAACATTATTTTCCAAGTCAGTATTTATTTTCCCACACTGTACGATACGTCGAGCAAAAATTCATCTTTATTCTGAATAAGTGTCATCTAAGGAATGTAAGAATAGAAAAATACTCGATGCAACGGCCGTCGTTCGGTGGAAAAAACATCATTTTCCAAGACAGTATTTATTTTCTCACCCTGTACGTTATGTCGAGCTGAAATCCATATTCATTCTAAATGAAGGTCATCATAGAAAACCAAGAATTTATTATCATATTCGTTGGGACACTTCGAGGAAAATTAATCATTTATATAAGACACATGTATAGTTTGTCGGTCATAATTGTATGTGTAACCCCCTTATGATTTAAAATGAATTTTAATGCGCGTGTAATCTCCTATTTTGACAAATTTGTTAATAAGGGAATAATTGTCAGTCTGGCAACACTGCTCGTTAAATTCCGTATATCCCATATTCGACAGTCCCCACGTCATAATGTGTGGATGAGAATGTGTGGATAACTTCACGCAAATTATAGGATTTATATTGGTTGAAAACAAAATTATTACTCGGAAACCACTGGGCCGATTATGCCCATTAACGAACTTGGTTTTCAGGTTAGGATGTGCACCAGAACGCGACATTTCAGTTTATTTATGAGCATAATCGGCCGAACGGTTTTAGAGTTATAGCCATCTGAAATTTTCTGAAATTTGGTGGTTTTTTGTTCCTCATTAACTCGAAAAATACTGAACCGATTGAATTCAAACATGGATATTAGTTGTAGAATGGCAACGCGAAAATTTTTTCATAATTTGGTGAGGATAGCATTTGTAGAAAATTTTTAATAAATCATTGAAAAAAAAAATTCTATATATCAGTAACTATTCGTTTAAAATTGCTGAAATTTTGCAAGAGCCTTCATAACCTAACTATACTGCCAAGTTTCAAGTTTTAATACGATCGGTTAAATATTGTTGGAGATTCGAGCATTCTTGTGCGAGTTCAGTAGATGGGTGACCGTTGCCTATATAACTTTCGAACGAAAGGAGATAGGGACTCGCAATTTTCAGGGTAGGTTGCGTATCCGAAAGAGAGAGTTGAGTTCGTTTTTGGGCATAATCGGTCTAACGGTTTCCGAGTTATACCCACCTGGAATATTATTTCCTTGATAAATCAAAAAATAAATATTCGATCGAATTGGTGCTTGGTAACTAGTAGTAAAAAATCAACATAAAGACGTGTTTAAAATTTTGTAAGAACCGTACCCCTAGAAAATTTGAAAAAAATGACGAAAAAAAAATTTTAAGAACCGTACCCCTAGAAAATTTAAAAAAAAATCACGAAAAAAAAATGGTTCAAGCACTGACGTGAAGTCAGAAGCTTTTGCTCGTATGTTCTATTGTCCATTCTTCTGTATTGGACACCCTTAATCGAATTTACCATGGTAGCTTCTGACTTCACGTCAGTGCTTGAACCAATTTTTTAATATTAAATTTTCAGTCATTACAAGGAGTGCAAGGTTACTCAACCGTGGTCGAAACTTTATATAAAAATAGACAAAACTTGGAAGCAATATTCAGGATAATTGACAAAGATAACTCTGGTAAGATTGAACAAATTTAACCAGATTTCTGTCGTTTAATCCTATTAATTATTCAAGGTTATATAAACAGAGAAGAATTCCATGAAGCTTGCGACCTCATAAAGGAGTATCTACCGAATTCGAACAGCATGGAACAAATAGATGATATTTGCCAACTGATGGATTTGAACAAGGACGGACTGGTGGACCTCAATGAGTTCTTAGAGTCCTTCAGAATGGTCGACAAAGATAGTACCAAGAATGAGGCAGTCACGGAGGAAAAGGAAACTTTACCTGAAGTTAAAGTAACAGACATTGAGAAATCAGACGAGAAACAAGAAACGAAAGAAGATGCGCAAACAAACGAGGCCGCGAAAAAGGACACACCGGATTCGGGATCTCCAAGTTCCTTACCATTTTTCACAGTCTCCCCCTTAAGTTCTGCATCTTTAGAAGTAATAATTTCCAAAGATCTTCCACCGGTTAGAATGAACAAGTTAAGCGACTCTTGTATACGAGAAAAAGGACACACAACATTCGCTGCGAGCGATTCCGTTCAATCCCTGAGTTGTATTGAATTAGTAGAAAAAGGAGATGATACAATACAGAAATCTAATTCTTCCAAAGAAATAGCCGATTCTAAGCCGGACTGCACACCCATCCCTTCAGTTGCAGTACATATTCAGTCTCCTGTTTTAAGTACGAGAAGAGGCAGTCAAATATGAAAGAATATATCTACATATTTATGTCAAATTACGACGAGGGGGTGTTCTGGACTAGAAATTCGAAAATATCAATTTTCCCCTTTCGTTTAATTGAAATAAAACTTTCTGAAAACTCACAATATTTACAGGATTACAACGATTTGTTTGTGGTGAGAACACGAAACTTTAAAACTGTAATTCTCGTAACTTAGACCATATATAGAGTATAGACAAAGTGGCCATGGAACTTCAACATATATTCCACTCTCTACTCTGGAAAATGTATTTATTCCACTTCAGAAACAACACTAACAAATATGTATTTTATTGGGGATTACGTTGTACCAAGGGCGTAGCCAGGAATTAATTTCGGGGGGGGTGTTTTGAAATTTTGGCAATTGATTTCATATGGCCTTGGGAGTGTAAGGGTCGCTTTCTGCAGCAAAAAAATGTTTTTGTAAGACAAAATTAACATTTCGAGGGGGGGGGGTTGAACCCCAAAACCCCCTCCTGGCTACGCCCTTGCGTTGTACATTAAGTTTAACCATACATTCTTCTCATCAAATGAAATACTTTTTCGCGTATGTTCTGCGGAACATCGCGTTATCATTTTGTCCAAATGTCTGTAATTTTCGATTTTTTGCCGAAAATGGTCTCAAACGATTGAGTTCGACTCACTGATGAAGAATTTGAGATCAAATTTGATTCCGTCCGGACGGCCATCCGTTGCCACGATAACTTGAGAATGGAAAGAGATAGCAACTTTAAATTTTCAGGGTAGGTGGCGCACCCCATTACGACGGACAAGTTCGTAAATGGGCATAATCGGCACAACGGTTTCCTAGTAATAATTTTGATTTTAATCAATATAGGTCCGATCGAATTGAAACTTGGTGAGTAGTTGTAGAATAGAAATCTAAAGACGTTTGTGGAATATTGTGAGAATCCTATCACAAGAAAATTTAAAAAAATATTTAAAAGAAATATTATTTATGTCCCGATAACCTGAGAGCGGAAAGAGATGGCGACTTGAAATTTTCAGGTTAGGTTGTGCATCTGAATGGGACATTTGAGTTTCTTTATAGGCATAATCGGCCAAAAGGTTTTGGAGTTTTACCCATCCGAATTTCGGCTGCTATTTAGTCAATAACTCAAAAAATACAAAACCGATCCAATTCAAACATGGTTATTAGTTGTAGAATGCCACCGCGAAAATTCTTGCAAAATTTCGTGACTATCGTAGCACTAAAAAATTTTTAAAAATCATTGAAAAAAAAATTGGTTCGCGCACTGACGTGAAGTCAGTAGGTTTTGCGCGTATGCTCTATTATTCATTTTCCTGTATTAGACACTGTTAATCGAATTTACCATAGTAAATCCCATTAAGAGTGTCCAATACAGGAGAACAGACAATAGAATTCACCATGGTAAATTCGATTAAGAGTGTCCAATATTCCATTCAATATTTTTCCGAATTCGGCTCAGATAAAAAAATACAGGCTGTTGAAATTTAAAGAAAAACAGCTTTTATTCTGTTGATTCGACAAGAATTTTCCGAATTAAATGAAAATCGGTGCGAATTTTTCAATAACTATATGACACAATCATATTCTCCAATAATCAATGTTTTCCTTCGTCCACTAGTTTCCTAGTAATAATTTCCTCGATTTACTAAATAAAATTAGCATAAATTATGCATATAAAGTTTCTCTTGAGTCATTTCAAGAATACTCAAACATTTTAGAAAATTGAATTATTCTTCATAATAATTTTCCCTAAAACGAGATATTATTGAATGAGCTTTTCGGTTATTCTATAAAAAGGATATACCTACAGAAGCGGTTATGGGTCAAAGGAGTGCAGGACTGTATTAGCAAATTGTGAAATCATTAAAAGCTTTTAACTTTTGAATGGCAAATGAAAAAAGAGTGTTTTATTTCATGAGAGGAATCTCTATGTATAAAATTAATGTACATTTTAATGACTTACCAAGTAAAACTGGTTCACATTTAATAAAGGTACAGTAATCTCTTCGCTATGAGTACAAAAATTTTTACAGTACCTAGTCTTTATCATAGGCCCCCGCACAAATTATTCTGGGGTCACCAACTTTGGAATTCTAAATGGAACTACTCATTTTTTTGCCGGCATCAGAACGTATCAAGAAATTTTTGAAATCCATTTTTTCTAGAAGCCGAGAAACTGGGCCAACTGCAACTCTCCATAAGCATTTTTTACAGTGCTTTCAGGGACCAAATGCTCGCTCCTCCTTAAGAGTATTCTAGTAAAGTCTAAATATCTTATTTCTGTACAGATTATAAAAAACGTACATATCCGCTGGTATTTTTGAAATCTGAGGTGAATATATAAGTCTTTCATATAATATTGCATACATTTGATTATATTAATTTGCTAATACGTAGGCGCGCACTTTTGATAAATACATAATGTACCAATGTACCCAACATTTCGTTTTTAGTTATTTTTTAGTTAAATAATATGAAATTTTCATCGTACTTGCAAATTAGTTATTGGTCTCAAATCCAGCTGACCTCAACTCTCCCCCGCCCCTTCCCCCCCTTGCGGGTGCCTATGGTCTTTATTTCTCAATTCAGCTGAAATTAAAACATCTAATTGTATGCGTAAGCGAGGGTGTTATTGCGTTCCTAATCTTCTTTTTAAGCTGTTGTAAATGTAAATGTTTATTATACGAATATGACTATAATTACATAAAGCAATATCGAAATGCATTCTTCCCAAATTAATTAGTCGAAGGAAAAATAAAAAAGCTAAAAGTGTTGTATTCAAAGACCTGTCGAAATACAATTTATGTAAATGGGAGAATTTTCCTGCATATTAATCTCGATATAGTTTTGACATCTTTTTTTGCCATCAATTCAGATATTTATTCACAGGATTTTTATCAAAAATGTTAATCAAAAATATTCTGAAAACAAATTGAGAGTTGCTAAGATTATATACATATATGATATATTTATGGACCAAAATAAATAAAAAAAATATTTCAATAACTATATGAAATATGCATCCATTGAAATGTTGATTAATTTACCTAATATATAATTATCTATTAAATACTAAACGTTGTACATAAATCTCGATCTAATTTATATGAAAGGACTCCTTTGGCATTGTATATCCATAATGATTTTGTGATTTGATCAACTGTATGTATGACATGCATACCGTATGATCTATTTAACAGACCCCAGTTTCCAAATTTTTTCAGGATCGTATAAAGCTTGGTATATCTCTGCCATTTGAGAAGACAACATACCTACAACTGCAACAAGCGTTAATAACAAAATGAAAATAATATTCCATCTGAGTCCTATTCCCTTGAATATCCTTAATTATTACAGTGTAATCAGACAATCAGCATTATACCTATACATAGCTCCGATACAAAAACATTCACGGAATAATTTGCTTGTCGAGTTGAACTCCTGAGGGATCTCCTTGGAGAAGACTCCTGAGGGATCTCCTTGGAGAAGACTAAGGAGAAGTTAAAACGCTAAAAAAGCATTGACGTGGGGTCTAATCTGCTTTGGCATACTTGCTATAGACATGAGTATGATTATATTGACCCTCCTACTATTTTGCGGAATATTTCGCTTGAAATTCCGAAACCAATTTTTTTGATGCTGTCCTACCAGGCATTTTTCGTTACACGCAGATGAGAAGTGAATTAACTGCTGCAGTTATCGAGGATTGGGGTTTTGAGGTGGAGGATATGCTATTCCTCCATGGAATCCCCTGATGGTCCGCGTATGCGTGGACTCAAGATGCGATATCTCCTGAATCATTGGTCCCGTATACTGATGCGTATACCTTAGACTATAGACTATCCTAAGGCGTATACTCGACGTTCGTAGAGATGAGTATTCCTATGCGAGAAGTGCGACAACTCCTACAAGAAATCTCATCTCACTTCTCCCTCACTATTCAGTAGTAGAGAAACACAGTTCAACCGACAATTCACATACGGAGTTTGCGCAGAGTCACTGACACGTGAAGTACGTGATAAATCTCGTAGGAGAGATCTCTATCTCTATCAACATTTCATGAATAGCACGATACACTAACACAGTGTTAGTGTATCGTGGTGAATAGTGGCCCTGGTGTTGGAGAATCGGAGTTTTATCGTTTTATGTGAGGTATGGGATTTTGAGAGGACTTTCAGCTACGATGAGTGGATTGCACATGCGCATAAGAGAAGTGACTGTTTTTGATTTGCATGGATTATGTTGGGAGTGCTTCAGGACTATCGGTCATGGGTCTGGTCGTCTGGTGTTGAACCGATATTGTGAGGTTTTAAAAGGAAATTAATGGTAATTCTGCACACGGACAAGTCAGTTTGGGGGAAAAAGGCGTGGTTTCCAAGTTGGAGTGTCCATGCCGTGACCCTGGGGCTAATTTTGAAATTCATGTTACCCCTTCTGGGCATATTCCGTTATGCATGATCAGAAAGATAAGTGATTTAACTGCTGGAGTTTTTATCTGAGAAGATTGGGGTGTTAGATGCAGGGTGCTATTCCTCCATATATAATCCCCTTTGGAGGGTCCGCACATTCGTGGATTAAAGCTGCGATATCTCCTGAACCACTGGTGTTCAAGAATCAGAGTTTTGTGTGTGATTTTGAGAGGAATTTCAGCCACAAGTAGATTACGCATGCGCAGAGTTGAAGTGGTTCTTTTCGGGTTTTATGGCTTATGTTAGGAGTGGTTTACGTCTAATGGTTATGGATTTGGTGCTGAGCCGATATTGTGTTGTGAGGTTTTAAAAGAAAATTCATTGAAATTCTGTGCATGGACAAGTCAGAACCGCCGTATTCGCAAAGCATTCAATCTCCGTTAAGTCCTAACTGAGCTGCTCAGTTAAGGATAAATAAGAATCGCAACCTCAGTTAACGTGTAAATTAACGTGAAACAGGCCTGTTTCACCACCGTTAAATACATTAATTGAGGTTGCGATTCTTATTTATCCTTAACTGACGAGCTCAGTTAGTACTTGACGGAGATTGAATGCTTTGTGAATACGGCGGTGTGTCTCTGAGGCCAACTTTATAAATAACTATATTTGGAAGCTTGAGCCTCAAGTGTCAACGATACACCAAATAAAAGGTAGAAGATCACAGTTTTGGAATCTAATTCATTATTAGTACGTTACCGGTGAAAAAAATCATTTATTTTAAAAAGTACTCCCACCCCCTACTATTTGTTTTAGTGTGGTTTAGAAAAATTTATTTCACCAGGGTTTCAAAGTACTCGTGCTGCTTACTCAAACCGTCAAATTTCATTGCTCTATCTCTGGTCTCCAAAATATTTGGAAAATAAGGAAACTCACCCCTGGCGGCCCTGGCTTAAACCATCCGTACCTTCAATCAGAAGACCCGGAAGACAGTTTAACAACAGGAAGTGTGTCACCCTAATGGGACCCTATCACTTCCTTGCCAGTGTCGGTGTGGCGGCCTTGGACCCTGTATACATGGACGTAATTTGCAGAAAATAATTTGCGTAGGTATTTATAGAACGTCTGCGAATATTCAAACACCTTTATCTCGAAACTAAAAATTTCGAATTCAACCGGAACCGAGTGGTTAAGACCAATCCTTTGATATCAAAATTGGTTCAAGCTCTGTGGACAGGAGCTTTAGCGTTCTTGTTCAAACTTTGACAAATCATATTATCTCCGAAATGATTGGTCTCTGTGAATGATATAAATGGATTCTTACGATAGAACTGCATCATGAAAGAAATTAAATTCAAACAGACCGATTCTACCCAATAACGAACTTATCCGAGATATTCATTCCTCAAATTTACTCTGAAGATTATATTATATCAATTAAAACTTTACCAATATTTCGGTTTTTTTTTTACTGGAGATATTCTGAACTGAATTTGATTATGTGTCTTACCAAAGAATATATTTCAATCGTCATAATATGATGATGGAATAATCCATATTATGGATTATCCACGGGCATTATATTATCACCTTAAAAGTATAATATCATATCATCCTCATAATTCTACGATAGCTGAGGATATTTCATTGGTCATTTTGCATTCAATCATACTTTGTTTTCTAGAACAAGAGGTGTATTTTATATTAAGAATAACGAACCAGAAATAATTTTGACATTTAACTCTCATAGGAAAATGAGATGACATGTAAGAACACAGGTCATATAATAATTCATAGATACAATAATCAGTACAGCATTCTGTGAAATCATAGTAGTACGAAAAATAACCTCTATATGCATGCTATGTTCTGTATTGATCGGGTTGCCGTCAAGTATATAAATATATTTTTTTTTATTTTTAAATTTTGTTTCTACAATAACTCTCGAACAGAATGAGCTAGGCAGTTGAAATCTTCAGAGTAGGTTTGAGAGATAAATATCTCGGTTAAGTTCGCTACTGAGCAAAATTGGCCTGATGATTTCGGAGAAACGAAAAAATATTTTTTTTTACATCAAAATTTCAAATTAAATTTTTTCTAAGATGCAGTTTCACCATAAAATTCCAAATCTTCCACAAGGAGACCCCTCATAAGCTCTAAGAGCTTGCCTTGAGTTAGGAGAACCAGTTTGTTCTGTGTAGGCTTTGTTACTGTGTCCTTACGCCACCTTAGGCACAGCACTGTTAATTTTTGACCCAACAGCGAATGGTGGCGATTACCGTGACTAGAAAATTTCTTTCCTAGCCTCGGAATTGAACTTGGGGCTTCCGCTCCCAAGTCAATTACTCTGCCACTGAGCTTGTGAACAGGCTAAACAGACTGGTTTTTTCGAATATATTAGAGAATTATCGAGACGAATTGATTTATATCTAATTTTTTTTTTAAATTACTCTTACAAATATTCAGGTAGTACTTACACGATTTAAAAGAAATATGTGCACTACTACGCTATCACAAATTATTATTGACGACAACCTTGGCTTTCATTCAAAAAAAACTTTTTTTTTTCAACGTTAAACTAAATGACAATTTCGTTTGTTTGGATCATATACCTAATAGACATAGTATCTAATACGTATATGGTTTGGATACTGCGCCCTACAGAACACTGGGCTGCGCCCGGACCTGGCAGAATGGCGGTTTTGAGTTTTGACATCGAGGATATGCGATGGAAACCATAGATTAGATAGATTTTTTTTTATATCCTTTATTGTGCCAGGCAACTAGGGCCATCTACACAGTTCAATATTTTTTTTCGGAAGACTCTTTCAAATTATTTTTAGGACATGCACAACCACCCAACACTACAGTGACTATATTCTTATAGAATATAGTCACTGTACCCAACACCACATCCATGCCCTGAGCGGGATTCGAACCCGCGACTCCGGCACCACAGTAGGTCTTGATTCCCACTAGAGATGTGCCGGATCATTGAATGTATGAATCCGCGGATGCGGATACGGATACGGAACACCAGTTTCTAGATCCGCGAATACGAATACGGATAAGGATCTAGACTCTCTTACGCATTCGATCTCTGTTTTTGGCGCTCTAGTTCCTCGGAACTGAGTGCTTATCAATTTGCCCAAATGTCTGTAATTTTCGAATTTTTCGATGAAAATGGTCTTAAACGATTTGGTTTGACTCACTGATCAAGAATCCGTGGTCGAAATTCATTCTGTCCGGCCGTCCGGCCGGTCCGGCCGGCCGTAGGCACGATAACTCTCGAACGGAATGAGCTAGACATTTGAAATTTTCAGAGTAGGTTTGGGAGATAAATATCTCGGCTAAGTTCGTTATTGGGCAAAATCGGACAGATGAAAATTTTTTTTACAAAGCAAATTCCGAATTAAATTTTTTTCAATAAGAAGTTTTACCATAAGAATCCAATGATATCATTTTCAACTCTAACAAGCTAATACTTTCGGAGATATGATTTTTCAAAATTTCAATAATAAATCGTATTTCAACGTTGTCACAGAATGATATAATTATTCTATGTATGAATTGTCCTAATGTCAACCTATTTTCCTGAGACATGACATTATCTAATCAATCGAAGTATTGTGAGCGAAGTGAGAAAAATCTCAGTTGTTTGCTCCGAAATTATTTTTTCTCAGAAAAAGTCTTACATTTCGGAACGGAACATGAAGTATCCATGGGTAATTCCCACCAAATGTTCCCCTTTCGCATTTTAGTTTGAAAAAAAATAAATTAACAATAATCAAATTTATTTTTAGATATCCTAAACCAGAAATTAATTCTTATTAATCTTATGCCTAAGGTTACACACTTTCGTTGGTATTTTGTGAAATAATGAGATTTTCATGAAACCGGCATTCACGGATGTTAAATTTTAAATGAAAAAAAAAATTCATATATCCTTAATATAAAAAAAATTGTTTCAAGCACTGACGTGAAGTCAGGAGCTTTTGCGCGTATGTTCTATTGTCCATTCTCCTGTATTGGACACTTTTAATCGAATTTACCATGGTGAATTCTATTGTCTATTCTCCTGTATTGGAGAGCCTTAATCGAATTCACCATGGTAAATTCGATTAAGAGTGTCTCATACAGGAGAACAGACAATAGAATTCACCATGGTAAATTCGATTAAGAGACTGTCCAATACAGGAGAACGAACAATGGAATTCACCATGGTGAATTCGATTAAGAGTGTCCAATACAGGAGGATGGACAATAGAACATACGCGCAAAAGCTCCTGACTTCACGTCAGTGCTTGAACCAATTTTTCTCTTTCGGACATATCCAGAATATTTATTATTTTTATAATAGCCCTCGTTCTTTACGTTTTTCTTCTTCGTATAATTCAGGATCATTTTTTCGGGCTTCATGAAGTGTTCTCATAGATTTTCGTTGTTTTTTCTTCTGTTCTTCATGAGATGCAGTAACTTTTTTCTTATTTTTTTTTTAATAAAGTTAGAATTCATGTTCTGAAAGGAGGAACAGAATATTATTATCACATCCGTGAGGAGTACCTCACCTCCGTGAATTACTATATTCACGGAGGTGAGATTCACGGAGGTGAGAAATTTTACTTTTTTATAGAATATCTCATTTAAAGAAAAAGGCTTCAAAACAATATTTTAACTCATTAAATAACTTTCGTAATTAAGTATATTCAGATAACAAATAATTGAATAAAATAATCTCCTACCTTACAATTCATCTTCACGGAGGTGAGAATCCCAAATTTCCCATACACGTCTTTATCACTTGGGTAAGAATTTAACCAATAAGTTACACTTTGAAGTTCAAATCTCAAGTGGTCAGTATTACCTGCACATCAACCAATATTCCAGGCGGTCCACGATGACGATACCGTCATCTTGCGATTAAAGAGTCAAATTACAATGTCGCTTCACGGAGGTGATAGATAATGCAGGAACATCGACTAATGTAAGTATAACTCGAACACCGATAATTTTTTTCTTGAGATTTTATCATGTCAACATTAATTAGTTGATTGTGGATAATGAACTAGAAATACGCTGTGCCAGAATTCCATTAAAGCTATAATTTTAAGTTTAGGACAATGCGATAACTAAGAGGAACAGTCACGGAGGTGAGGTTTTCAATTCTTTTGGAAAGAAAACTAGCGTTGAAAATTAAAATTTTTGAAATTTTGCAATTCTTTATTCTTTATAGTGATTGTTACATTTCAAAAGGATATAATATAGAGAATTAAACGATTAAACCAGTTTTATGTAGCAGAAAACTGTCATGAACACCAAAGTGGAACATTTCGTGAGAACTACCCCCATAGACATAGATATAACTCTCGAACGGAATGAGATAGGTAGTTAAAATTTTCAGAGTAGGTTAGGGAGATGAATATCTCGGTTAAGTTCGTTATTGGGCCAAATTGGCCAGATTTAATTTGATTTCTTCCATGGTGCAGTTCTCATTCTCATGATTGCTCATTTAATCTTGATAAATAAACTATTATTTGAATTGAATTTCCTTTATGATGCAGGTCTATCATATGAATACATTGATATAATTCCCAACTCTGAGAAACCAATACTTTCGGATATATAATTTGTCTGTTTGAACTAGAGCGCCAGAAAGCTCCTGTCCACAGTGCTTGAACCCATTTTTAAATTTAATTTACCATTGCTCAATTTCGATTACGGTTTATAATATTTTTGAGTTGCTGTAGTTATGTGTGATATTTTGTCCATATAACGATAACTTATGGAGATTGAATGCTGTTAAGTTAGAGAAGTTGATTTTTGTTATTACATATTCAAAATATCAGAGATAGCTTTGAGTTTTGATCTAATTAGGAAGACTTCCAAGTAGTCATATTCTCATGACTACCAGAGAAGGTAGAAAGATTGTTTATTTATTTGATTTTTACAATTCAAATGTGCAAAATATAAGTAAGTATTCTTTGAAAATAAAACATATTTTGAATAGTTTTCGTTGCTAGATATTCCCCCTCACTCACAATTTCGAAAGTCTAATAACATATAAAACTTAATCAGATCCGTTCGAGATCCGCCAAAAAAATGGCGGATACAGATACGGATACAGATCTTTGTTTTGCTTCGGATATCCGCGAATACGGATATAATACGGATATCCGGAACATTACTAATTCCCACTGCACCTCTGCACCACCTGAGCAGTGAGCCGGCTAGAGATTAGATAGATTGAAAATTGAATGTTCTGTGATTGAAACCTAACCTCACATTTTGCATTGAGTTGTTATTGTTATTTTATTTCCTTCAGAACTATGTAGGATCGACAAAGCCTTGAATTATTCGTTTTCGAATTGGATTCTTTTTGAAAACATACTTTTCCCAATAAAGGTCGACAAGTTTACCGTTACCTCGCTATGCATTGCAATTAGTTGCAGAAATATCAGTGCTGTTTGATTTACATATCTTATCTTATCTTTCAGTTTCTTGAATAAAATAATTGTTCAAGATAAATCCATATTAATTCATCTAGTATAATATGGAAAACATTTTCCAATTCATATAACTGATCTGAATGTTTTATAATGAGAAGAAATTTTAAGACAATATACAAGTTTTGCTTCATCTCAGGAATATCAGTTCTATGTACAGTCCTAATATACCGAATATTAATAAAAAATCCTAAAAATGAAGTTACTGTCAAGGAATCCATTCTTAGAAAAACAATATTTGGTCCAGAAGATGTGAGTTATTGACAGTTTCAATTAGAAGAGATATTAATTGATATTTAATTAATTGTAGGTTATACTCAGTGGAGAGAAAATTGATTGGCATAATTATCAATTGATAGAAAATGACTCACGTAGGAAAGGTTAGTTATAAATTTTAGTCTGGCTTTTTTGATATCTTCTGTAAGGGCCAAGGGGGGATTTTATTAAATATATATTCTGTTGAATTAAGAGCAATACATTTAGAACATCAAACAATAAAGCATGTGTAGTTATGTAGACTACCAAGAAGGGAGATTTAAATGTTCTTCAATGTGTAAATTCACATGATGCAGTAGAAAAAATTCAAATAGGTACAAATCTTCTAATATGGAAAGTTCCCTTGTATGCTGTATAATAGTCTATAGTGTTAATACAACCTTATTTATTCATTTTTCAACATAGGTCCAGGAGAACAAGGAAAATCAGCATTCTTGAAAAGTAACGAGATGGAAAACTATGAATCGCTTTATAAAGTAAATGGGTTTAATGCAGCATTAAGTGATAAAATAGCAGTAGATCGATCTCTTCCAGATATAAGACATTCTGGGTAAATTTACACCTTATATACATTATTGAAAAAATCTCCAATGCATATCCCATTTCAGTTGCAAGGATAAGAGATATTTGAAAAATGTGCCCACTGTTAGTGTTATCGTTCCTTTTCACAACGAACATTGGAGTACTCTTCTTAGAACCGCTCACAGTGTGGTTAACAGATCTCCCCCTGATCTATTGAAGGAAGTTATTTTGGTGGACGACGCTAGTACAAAAGGTCAATTATAATTCTTTGATCGGATGATATAGAAAACCTAATGTCCAAAAGTTTCTGCTCGACCGTTCACGTGAATCCTGTAATATGTATTCCCGATTCCTTCATCTAAATGATAAATATTTCCAGAATTCAGCAGGAAAAAGTTGGACGAATATTTGGCATCCAATCTGACTAAAGTAAGAGCCATCCATCTACCGGCAAGAAGCGGCTTGATACGAGCCAGACTTGCGGGAGCAAAGGAGGCCATCGCAGATGTCCTTGTATTTTTAGACAGTCATACTGAGGCGAACGTTAATTGGTTACCTCCTTTGTTGGGTAATATCCCTTCTTTAATTTCGTTTCTAGGGTTCCAAATTAATTAAAACAAACATTTGAATCATCCTACAGAACCCATCGCTCAAGATTATAAGACATGTGTGTGTCCATTCATAGACGTCATTCAGTATGAAACTTTTGAATATAGAGCTCAAGACGAAGGTGCTCGAGGAGCCTTTGACTGGGAATTCTTTTACAAGAGATTACCATTACTTCCAGAAGATTTGCGGCATCCCACCGAACCGTTTAAGTAAGATTTTCAGAGATTTATTTGTATATTTTTCATTGAGAGTAAGTTATAATCTTATAAATAAAATTCTCGTGTCACAATGTTCGTTCCCGTATTCCTCCGAAACGGCTCGATCGATTCTCATGAAATTTTGTGAGCATATTGAGTAGGTCTGAGAATCGGCCAACATCTATTTTTCATACCCCTAAGTGATGAGGGTTGTTCACCCTTAAAAATTTTTTTTTAATTTTTGGACGAAATTTTTTGTTTTAATTTTTTTATAATGTGGCATTACAAAATACATACAACCCTAAATTTTCACCCTTCTATCACCAACCCCTATTTTTTAATAGTCATTTTAGTAATTAATCATTTTTCATCCCGCTCGATAAGTGATCAATTATCACTTGGTAAGTTATCCCAGAGAAAGAGCTAATTAAAACCAAGTCGCCGTACTTTTTGTGAATGTTTTTCACTCTATTTCGATCAAAATTTCCCTGAGCTTATGGCAAAGCTAAAAATTGTTTACAAAAATAATATTCATTTTTATTAAAGTTTCAAGGCAGTTTATTCCTGCTATACTTAGTGCTAGATTATTTAAAATTTCCGCGTCTTTCTGGATCAATATTCATTTACCAGACTATACCGGTGTCCCAGTAAACAGCACGGAGTAGGGATGAGAACGAAGCCGGTCTCCTGTCTTTCTCACCTTTACTCACTTTTCTTAACCAGATACGTTTGAGTGGGTAGTTCGTATTCGCAATTGAACCCGGTAGGTGGCGCCGCAATCGGGTTCTAGGTATTTTTTAGAATTACGTGTTTGAGAGGGTCCCTGGATAACTTGGAAATTCAATTGTCCCGGTAGGAGGCGCTGCCTTCGGGTTCTAGGTTTTTTTTTTAAGATTTTTCGCATTTGGAAATAAAATTGCAACCGCAATAACCGATTTGGCGCAGGCGAAGTTGCGTGGGTCAGCTAGTGTTAGATATTCTTTACTGATAATTACAAGGTATTATTTGGAGAGTACCTATATTCTATTGTTGACTGACACTCCTAGATCTTCCTGTGAGACTCCTCAGAAGCTCTTTAGAACTTGTGTTAGGAAATTAATTTGTGTTCTGTGTAGGCTTTGTGCTTTACGCCATCTTAAGCAGGTGTTTTGAGTAGATATCTTGATAAAACGTCCCTGAGAACAATAAACCTGGCTACTTTTGAATCTAAGATGAGATATGGCATTATCTTTTATGGAGCCTCATCTGGAATGGAGGAAATCCTAAAAATACAAAAAAGGGCTCTCCGTATTATTCACAAACTGGGATTCCGAGAATCCTGCAGAGGAAAATTTCGGCAAATAAATTGCTCACAGCATTCGCTCTCTACATTAAGGAATGTAGGACAGAAAACCACCAGTAAATATAACACAAGAACTACGGAATTGAAGTACCCTCAACATAGACTGACTCTAACCGAGCTCAATTCTGAGTACTGCTGCATCAAGTTCTTCAACAAACTGTCACCCCAAATAAGAGAAGAAACGACCCTGAACGGTTTTAAGAGACAGATCTTTCAACTGCTTTTGAGACTAGAGCCGTATTCAGTGAATGAATTTTTGCAAATGTAGATTGTAATTTTTTGACCCTATTTCACTTCGAGTATTTGTATATTGTATACTGTACTTTACTCTATTTGAAAATAAAGACATATCTATTCTATTCTATTCTATTCTAAGCACATGACTGTTAATTTTGGAGCCAACAGTGCTGCTATGGCTGCTACCGTCTGACTAGAAAATGATTGACAGTAGTTTTGTGCAAAAGTTTTTTTTCTATAACTGACCAATCGCACATTGTTTTCTTCATTTAGACCAATAGATTTTTTACATACAAGAAAGTGACGATCTTCTCACACCTTATTGAATAAATCTTCTGTAATTTCAAGGCAATGTACATGTGCACTTCATCATGTGTGAATTGTCATACACAACTATTTTACAGATTTGTGAAGACCTAATACAATTTTAGCACTTTCTGTAATTTCGTAGAATTCACTTGACCAGATGATAATTGTTGATTTTTTGTAGAAGTCCTGTAATGGCAGGAGGATTATTCGCCATAAGTGCCAAATTTTTCTGGGAACTGGGAGGCTATGACGATGGTTTAGAAATCTGGGGTGGTGAGCAGTACGAATTGAGTTTCAAAATTTGGCAGTGCGGAGGTCAAATGTTGGATGCCCCCTGTTCTAGAGTAGGACATATTTATCGAAAATATGCCCCTTTTCCGAATCCAGGCAAAGGAGATTTCGTAGGCAAGGTGAGTCAGTCTCTTCGAAGTTTCCAAGACTTCTCAGATCCTATTTGATTAAAACTACAACTGAAGTAAAATTAAATTTGATGATTCTACTATAAAAAGTATGTACCCTTGCTGAATATTCTTCAGTCGTTTTTGCCCTGATCATATCACTAGATGAATGAATCATGTGTATAAGCATCATTTTTTAATATGATTATACTGACACTCCTACGTCTTCTGAGGGGGCCCCCATAAACTCTTAGGAGCTTATGTGAGTAAGGAGAGTCAGTTCTGTGTAGGTTTTGTTACCTTGTCATTGCGCCACATTAGGCAGAGCATTGTTAATTTTTGATCCAATAGTGAATGGTAGCCGCTACTGTCTGACTAGGAAATTTCTTCCTACGTTTCATTATCAATCAATGTGCTGTTAGTGAAAAAAAAAAATATGTATAATTAAAGCAGAATTTCTGTAGATAAGTAGGTGTTATGCTATGCACAACCCTCATCTAGATACTTGAAAAAAGATTCTGGACCGGTTTCTGACGCATTTGAATGGAGTTGAATCTTCAGTTTATCTACTGAATTCTATTGAATTGAACAGATAAACGGAAGATACACCACATGTTATATTCCTCAGAAACTGGCCCTCAATAATGGGCAGATATCCAGAGATGTGTTTGTTAAAATACTAGTAACGGGTCCGCCAAATAACTTTTTTTTTAAATGCAATAAAAAAAAGCTACTGAATATTTTCTCAAATTAATAATAATAATAATAATAATAATAATGTTTATTTGTGAAAATGGTTACATATATCAAAAATTATTCACACTTCATTATTAATATGGTATCAAATAAACATTGGTTTCTCACAAAAATGACCTAAAGCCACTTGTGTGTGAGAATAAATAAAATAAAGTAAAAAATATAGTGACATCTAAGTCATCCCGTTCTCCCTCACAATACAATAGTGTATTCAAAATAACAAAAAATTGAGAAACAATATAAAATTCTTCTTTTACTTTTGAATGTTTTTTTTTTTTGTTCGGACATTTCATTCGTCCTGAGATAATAAATCCTGGTTCCATTTACGTGAACTGATATCTATTATAAAATGGGTTCAAGCCCTGTGGACAGGAGCTTTCTGGCGCTCTAGTTAAAAACAGACAAATTATATGTCCGAAAGTATTGGTTTCTCTGAGTTGGGAATTATATCAATGTATACATATGATAGAGCTGCATCATAAAGGAAATTCGATTCAAATAATAGTTTATTTATCAAGATTAAATGAGCAATCATGAGAATGAGAACTGCACCATGGAAGAAATCGAATTAAATCTGGCCAATTTTGCCCAATAACGAACTTAGCCGAGATATTCATCTCCCTAACCTACTCTGAAAATTTCAACTACCTAGCTCATTCCGTTCGAGAGTTATTGTGGAAAAACTTTTTTTAAATTTTCAAATTTTTTTTTTACACTTTGCGGTAATCTGGTCAATACAAAACTTCACATGCGTATAAAGGTCATGATTCTACAATTTGATGCTAAATTTCAGATAGATCGAACGAACTTGTCCGAGATATTTACGCTCCAAAACCACCTTGCACTTTTCAATCCGCTAACTCCTTTCGTTCGAGAGTTATCGTGCCTACGGCCGGTCGGCCGGCCGGACAGAATCGATTTCGCACTCGGATTCTTGATCAGTGAGTCGAACCAAATCGTTTGAGACCATTTTCAGCCAAAAATTCCAAAATTACAGACACTTGGGCAAATTGATAAGCACTCTGTTCCGAGGAACTAAAGCGCCAAAAAAACAAGTTTCGTATGACAATTGCCCAAAACAGGTTTAAAGTACCTACAAATAGTAGGTATTCCATAAAACATGTATGAAAGAAGATGAGTAATAATATGAAAGAAGATGAGTAATTAATAAAAAATTACCTTGTAATCGATCAAAAATTTCCTGATCTACGTTCACCAAATTTTCTCCTCTCTCGAACTACAGAATTATGCTTTCAATATTTACGTAATATTTTCAAACATTTTCGGGTGAGGTCCCCGTTGCATCGCTAAAATACGAGTATTTCAACCCCAATATTTTTGAAGTTACAATATTCCCTTCTGTCAAGTTGACATTATGACAATTCATACATAGAATAATTATATCAATGTGTGAAATACGATTTACATTGAAATTTTGAGGAATCATATCTCCGAAAGTATTAGCTTGTTAGAGTTAAAAATGATATGAATGGATTCTTATGATAAAACTTCTTATTAAAAAAAATTTAATTTGGAATTTGTTTCGTAAAAAAAAAATTTTTTTTTTGTTACTCCGAAATCATCTGTCCGATTTTGCCCAATAACGAACTTAGCCGAGATATTTATCCCCCAAACCTACTCTGAAAATTTCAACTCTCTAGCTCATTCCGTTCGAGAGTTATCGTGCCTACGGCCGGCCGGCCGGCCGGACAGAATGAATTTCGACCACGGATTCTTGATCAGTGAGTCGAACCAAATCGTTTAAGACCATTTTCATCAAAATATTCGAAAATTACAGACATTTGGGCAAATTGATAAGCACTCAGTTCCGAGGAACTAGAGCGCCAAAAAATAGTTTTCGGCATTTCAAGCAAAGTATTCCGCAAAATAGTAGTAATTTTTTGATTTTTTTCATGTCACGTGATCTTCACGAAATTTTGCAAAAGTGTTTGCTCTGCATCTAACTACTGAGTTTCAATTTAATCAGATTAGTATTTTTCGAGTTATCGTGAAAACAAAATTTTAGAATTTTTGAAAATTTTTTTTGCCACTTTAGGGCCGTCCGGTCAGTACAAAACTTCGCAGGCATATAAAGGTCCTGATTCTACAATTTGATGCCAAATTTCAGAAAGGTCGAGTGATCGGTTCCGGAAATATTCATAAAATGCGATTTTACTAAAAACGGCCTTAACTCCGAAACCGCTTGGTGGATTTCGCCCGTTAACGAACTTGTCCGAGATTTATGCTACAAAACTACCCTGAAAATTTCAACGCTCTAAGTCGTTCCTTTCGAGAGTTATCGTGCTAACGGCCGGCTAAGCTGCCATCAGGATAGATTAACAAAGTTGGAAAAGAACACAAGTGACTCTCCTTAGTCGCACAAGCTCCTAGAAGATTTGGGAGGGTCAGTATAATCCTAATCATGTTAATCGCACGCGCGCCGAAGCAGATTGGATTTTTACACTTTTTCTTTCATTGTTAAGTCAATCTGCTTTTGCGAGCGTGCGATTAACATGATTAGGATTATACTGACCCTCCCAAATCTTCTAGGAGCTTGTGCGACTAAGGAGAGTCACTTGTGTTCTTTTCCAACTTTGTTAATCTATCCTGATGGCAGCTTAGATACAGCACTGTTAATTTTTGAACCGACAGTGAATGGTGTCCACTATCCTTTGGGTAGATCTTCGGCTCGCTCTATCTACTGAGCTTGAAGTACTCATCATTCAATTCAAATTAGCCACCGTGAACACGCGCGCCAAAGAGTACTGACTACACGTCAGTGCTTTTTTTTTTTTTTTTCAAGTTCCTTTAACAAATATAGCTATCAATACAGTTTGGCTGTTAGCTTTACCGTAGATCGAAAAAAAATGCGGTTGTGGGACCTCCGTTTGGAACGCAATTGCCTGTTCTCCAAATCCGAACGTATTTTAATATAGATCTACCGCATATAGTTATTTATAAATTCGCCTCGGGGCCACCATACAGACATTTCAACTCGGAAACAACGCTATTTCCCCCAAACTGACTTGTGTCCGTGCACTGAATTGACATGAATATTCTTTTAAAACCTCACAATATCGGCTCATTACTCCCAACATAACCCAAACAACCCAAAACCATACACTTCTCGTCTGCGCAAGCGCAATATACTCGTGGCGGCAAGTCCTCCCGGAATTGCACACCTCACAAAAAACTCCGATTCTCCAACACTAGTGGTTCAGGAGATATCGCTTCTTGAATCCACGCATGCGCAGACCCTCACCAGGGGATTCTATAGAGGAATAGCATCCGCCACCCCAAAATCCCAATACTCTCTGACGAAAGCACCAGCAGTTAAATCACTGATGGTCTGCTCATGCGCATAACAAAAAATGCCCGTAAGGGGTAACATCAATTTCGAAATTAGCCCCAGGGCCACGATACGGACACTTTTACTCGGAAACAACGCTACATCCCCCAATCTGACTTGTCCTTGCACTGAATTGTCATGAATATTCTTTTAAAACCTCACAATATCGGGTCAGCACTCCCAACATAACCCATACAACCCAAAAACAGTCACTTCTCTTCTGCGCATGCGCAATCTACTTGCGGCTGAAAGTCCTCCGAAAATCACACACCATACAGAAAACTCCGATTCTCCAACACTAGTGGTTCAGGAGATATCGCCTCTTGAATCCACGCATGCGCAGACCCTCACCAGGGGATTCTGTAGAGGAATAGCATCCGCCACCCCAAAACCCCAATCCTCTCTGACGATAACTTCAGCAGTTAAATCACTGATGGTCTGCTCATGCGCATAACGAAAAATGCCCGTAAGGGGTAACATCAATTTCAAAATTGGCCCCAGGGCCACGGTATGCACACTTCAACTCGGAAACAACGGTATTTCCCCCAAACTGACTAGTGTCCGAGCACTGAATTGCTATGAATATTCTTTTAAAACCTCACAATATCTACTCAGCACTCCCAACATAACCCATCCAACCCAAAAACAGTCACTTCTCTTCTGCGCATGCGCAATCTACTCGCGGCTAAAAGTCCTTTCAAAATAACACACCTTACAAAAAACTCCGATTCTCCAACACTAGTGGTTAGGAAGATATCGCATCTTTAATCTACGCATGCGCAGACCCTCATCAGGGATCTGGATTCTATGGAGGAATAGCATCCGCCACCCCAAAACCCCAATCCTCTCTGACGAAAACTACAGCAGTTAAATGACTTCTCATCTGCGCATGCGCACAACGAAAAATATCCGGAAAGGGCAGCATGAACCTCAAAAAATAGGTTTCGGCATTTTAAGCAAAGTATTTCGCAAAATAGTAGTAATTTTTTTATTTTTTTCATGTCACGTGATCTTCACGAAATTTTGCAAAAGTGTTTGCATTGTTCTTTTGCATCTAACTACTGAGTTTCAATTTAATCAGATCAGTATTTTTTGAGTTATCCTGAAAACAAAATTTTAAAATTTTTGAAATTTTTTTTTGCTACTTTAGGGCCGTCCGATCAAAACAAAACTTCGCAGGCATATAAACGTCATGATTATACAATTTGCTGCCAAATTTCAGAAAGATCGAGTGATTGGTTCCGGAAATATTCATCAAAAACGTTTTGACTAAAAACGGCCTTAACTCCGAAACCGCTCGGTGGATTTCGCCCGTTAACGAACTTGTCCGAGATATTTACGCTACAAAACTACCCTGCAAATTTCAACGCTCTAAGTCGTTCCGTTCGAGAGTTATCGTGCTAACGGCCGGCCGGCCGGACCGGACGGACAGAATTGAATTTGACCTCGAATTCTTCATCAGGAAGTCGAACCTAATCGTTTGAGACCATTTTCGAAAAAAAATTCGAAAAATACAGACATTGTGAAGAAATGATAGCACGCTGTTCCTTGCGGAACACGCGCGCAAAAACGAGTAGTATTGGTTAGTATTGGTTTCTCAGAGTTGGGAATTATATCAATGTATTCATATGATAGAACTGCATCATAAAGGAAATTCAATTTAAATAATAGTTTAGTTATCAAGATTAAATGAGCAATTGAATACGATAGTACGATTTTTCGTGAAAAGCAGCAAGTTGCGATGGACGTTGAAAGAAGAACACCCTGTATAGAGATTTCTAAAAAATACATTATAAGAATCCATCCAAGATTTCTATTTAGATAACGGTTTGTTTGTGGCAAAAATCAAATCAATCGCGTAATATTGTGCCGATAGGAAAAGAACTCCCTGCATAGTAATGGTTTGTTTTCAACGATGTAGGTCCCGAAAGTATATCTTTTATCACAATTGAATACAATAGTACGATTTGTCGTGAAAAACAGCTAGTTGCGATTGACGTTAAAACAGAAACACCTGTATAGAGATTTTTAAAAAATACATTATAAGAATCCTTTCAAGATTCCTATTTAGATAACGGTTTGTTTGTGTCAAAAATCAAATCAATCGCGTAATATTGTGCCAATAGAAAAAGAACACCCTGTATAGTAATGGTGTATTTTCAATGATGTATGTCCGAAAGTATATCTTTTATCACAATTGATTACAATAGTACGATTTTTCGTGAAAAGCAGCAAGTTGCGATGGACGTTAAAAGAAGAACACCCTGTATAGAGATTTCTAAGAAATACATTATACGAATCCATCCAAGATTCCCATTTAGATAACGGTTTGTTTGTGGCAAAAATCAAATCAATCGCGTAATATTGTGTGAAAGAAAAAGAACATCCTGTATAGTAATGGTTTGTTTTCAACGATGTAGGTCCCGAAACCATATCTTTTAACACAATTGATTACAATCGCATGATTTGTCGTGAAAAGCAGCTAGTTGCGATTGACGTTAAAACAGAAACACCCTGCATAGAGATTTCTTAAAAATACATTATAAGAATCCATCCAAGATTCCTATTTAGATAACGGTTTGTTTGTGTCAAAAATCAAATCAATCGCGTAATATTGTGCCAATAGAAAAAGAACACCCTGTATAGTAATGGTTTATTTTCAACGATGTATGTCCGAAAGTATATCTTTTATCACAATTGAATACAATAGTACGATTTTTCGTGAAAAGCAGCAAGTTGCGATGGACGTTAAAAGAAGAACACCCTGTATAGAGATTTCTAAGAAAAACATTATACGAATCCATCCAAGATTCCCATTTAGATAACGGTTTGTTTGTGGCAAAAATCAAATCAATCGCGTAATATTGTGTGAAAGAAAAAGAACATCCTGTATAGTAATGGTTTGTTTTCAACGATGTAGGTCCCGAAACCATATCTTTTAACACAATTGATTACAATCGCACGATTTGTCGTGTAAAGCAGCTAGTTGCGATTGACGTTAAAACAGAAACACCCTGCATAGAGATTTCTTAAAAATACATTATAAGAATCCATCCAAGATTCCTATTTAGATAACGGTTTGTTTGTGTCAAAAATCAAATCAATCGCGTAATATTGTGCCAATAGAAAAAGAACACCCTGTATAGTAATGGTTTATTTTCAACGATGTATGTCCGAAAGTATATCTTTTATCACAATTGAATACAATAGTACGATTTTTCGTGAAAAGCAGCAAGTTGCGATTGACGTTAAAAGAAGAACACCCTGTATAGAGATTTCTAAAAAATACATTATAAGAATCCATCCAAGATTCCTTTTTAGATAACGGTTTGTTTGTGTCAAAAATCAAATCAATCGCGTAATATTGTGCCGATAGAAAAAGAACACCCTGTATAGTAATGGTTTATTTTCAACGATAAGAGCTTCGGAAAAAAAAGAAAAACACCCTTACTCAAAGTCGACAGATATAGCGTAATTCGAAGTTAAGATTCCGATAGAAATTGAAATAAAAACACGAAATGCGTAATTCCCTTTCCGGGATTCGAGTCCGCCTTTCTCGTGACGAAACCGAGACCCGACGTTCTAGACCACCTAACTATCGGACTGCTTGTACGATCTTGTCGATATCCGCTATTAGAATATAACGTCGGTAATTACCAGAGAAATTATATTCTTAATTTTCACTTTTTGGACATAAAATCGCCACATGGGGGTTTATATGACGGTTTCTTACCATTAACTTCGCTTTTCGCCAACTTTCAGGCCCTAAAAATGCCTACAACGGCCGTTTTCATACCCCGTCTATCTCAGTCGATTTTGACGTTTCTCGAACCAACTATTATCAAGGAAAATCCCCGGGGTCGAAAAAACCTACAGAACTTGTATCAATTTGATATAGTTAGACTTATTGTACGTGAATGAAAATGTAGAAAAGCAAAAATGGATACTTCTCCATCATCTCGATAATAATTTTAAGGGACAAAAAGTCCTTCGATTTGAGTTTCAGACAAAATCAAATTTGAACCTCGTTTTTCTAGGTTACTTAGGAAAAAATACAAATTTGTTCATAAATCATAAACTATTAAAGATATCGACTCGGGGTTTTCGGTTTTACCTTTTCTGTCTAGCAAATTTTCGTTATCTACCTCTTTCAAACCCCCACATTTACTGTGGATTCTTAAAAAAATTCTCAAAATTCTCGTTTTACTCACCTTGGATTGTTAATCTTATATTTTACTGATTGTGATCGAAAATCGTCAAACGAAGGTTTATCGGACGATTTTTCACAATTATCTTCTATTTTCTTCAAGTTTCAGGTCCCAAAACCACCTAGAACGGCCAAATTAGGCCTAAAAAAATCTCAAACCTCGTCTCTTATTACGTAGAATTTGTGACGTTTCTATGATCGAATTTACAAAGGAAAATTCTCCAAGTCAAAACTTCCAGAACATGTATCGATTTCTTATATTTAGACTTAATGTAGGTACATGAAAAGTTGGAAATACGAATTGATTCTTCTCGTTCGACTCGGTAACGATTCCGGGGGCAGAGCAGCGGTTCCTTTTAAGTTTTAGACAAAACCAACTCGGCACCTCGCTCTCTGTACCTACCTCACCTGAATTTGCTCATTTTTCACATTTCTAGATCGAAAATAGCCACATGGCGATTTATGGGACGGTTTTTCGCCCTTATCTTTCATTTTCTTCAAGTTTCACGCCCCAAAAAGGCCTAAATCGTCAGTTTCGCTTCCGAAAATATGATAGAACTGCATCATAAAGGAAATTCAATTTAAATAATAGTTTATTTATCAAGATTAAATGAGCAATCATGGGAATGAGAACTGTACCATGGAAGAAATCAAATTAAATCTGGCCAATTTTGCCCAATAACGAACTTAACCGAGATATTCATCTCCCTAAACTACTCTGAAAATTTCAACTACCTACCTTATTCCGTTCGAGAGTTATATCTATGTCTATGGATGAAAAGCAGTCTCACTACTCTCAGATCTCTTACTTCATGTTCCGTTCCGAAATTTGAGAATTTTCTGAGAAAACCTAATTTCGGAGCAAACAACTGAGATTTTTCTCACTTCGCTGACAATTCTTCGATTGTTTATATAATGTCATGTCCCAGGAACAAACATCATTTGACATTATGACAATTCATACTTAGAATAATATCATTCTGTGACAACGTTGAAATACGATTTATTATTGAAATTTTGAAACATCATATCTCCGAAAGTATTAGCTTGTTTGAGTTAAAAATGATATCATTGGATTCTTATGGTAAAACAGCTTATTGAAGAAAAATTAATTTGGAATTTGCCTTGTAAAAAAAAATTCTTTTTTTGTTACTCCGAAACCATCTGTCCGATTTTGCCCAATAACGAACTTAGCCGAGATATTTATCTCCCAAACCTACTCTGAAAATTTCAACTGTCTTGCTCATTCCGTTCGAGTGTAATCGTGCCTACGGCCGGCCGGCCGGCCGGACAGAATGAATTTCGACCACGGATTCTTGATCAGTGAGTCGAACCAAATCGTTTAAGACCATTTTCATCGAAAAATTCGAAAAATACAGACATTTGGGCAAATGGATAAGCACTCAGTTCCGAGGATATAGAGCGCCAAAAAGTCTCCCATAAAATCTTAGGTTGGCTCTTTATCCAGCCTTTGATGCGCCTTTTAAACGAGGCACAGGATTTGGCGTCCCTAATGCTTTCTGGTAGCATACCGAATAGAAGTGGACCCAGATATGCAAATGATTTTTGACCAACAGTTTTGTTCATTTTTGGCAAGTTTATCGCATCTATCCTCAGATCATAGTGGTTTCCTTTATCGACCTTATTGTTTGTGAAATGTTTGAATTGGTATAGTAGAAGAGATCGCGCATACAACTCCCGCATTGTGAAAATCCCCGAAATGCGGTACAGATCTTCAGATGGATAAGTTCTCTTTTTATTATACATAATTTTAATGATCCACTTCTGCACCACTTCCCCATGTACATAAAAGTGGCCAGCCACTGCTCCCCAGGCTACTATCCCGTAGGTCAAGTGAGGTTCAACCAGCGCGTAGTAAATTTTTTGCAACTCTTCCACTTCACATATATGCTTGAGATTTTTGAACTTCGCTATAAGTATCCGAGTTTTTTTCGTTATAAAATCCAACTGATAGTTCCATTTTAGATGGGTATCAATGATTATGCCTAGATATTTGATTTGCTCTACTTTGTCTATGTTTATGAGTGTTCCATGCCTTACTATTTCTAGTGTCTGATATTTTGGTCCTGTGTTTTTGTAGCTAGTGTATCCCATGAATTTTGTTTTATTGTAGTTAATCGTTAACTTTTTTGACACAAAGAATTTAACTGCCGCCAGGAACCCATCCTGTGCCCTCGCTTTTGCTTCGTCCCACGTCGGTGCTGTAAATATCATTGCGGTATCATGTATCATCCGCAAAGCTGACGATTTCTCCATGAACATCCACTTGAAATAGTTCATTGATGTAAAGCAAAAATAAAATTGGACCCAAGACGGATCCCTGCGGCACTCCATACGTAATTGGCTCATCATTACTTATTGTATTTCCAACTTTTGTATATTGTCGGCGTCCTTTTAAGTAGCTCTCCATTAACTTATAAGCTTGACCTCTCCAACCCAAAGATTACAGCGTCTCCAACAATTCATCGTGTTCTACCGTATCAAACGCCTTTGCCAGGTCAACGTATATACATAGGACTGACACTTTCTTGTCGAGTGCTTCTGCAATGAGTTTAACCAGCTTAGTTATTGCATCCTGTGTTGACCTGGCTTCCCGAAATCCAAATTGCTTATCAGATAGTAATTTGTGTTTTTGCGCGTATGTTCTGGGGAACATCGCGTTATAGTTTTGCCCAAATGTCTGTAACTTTCGAATTTTTTGAAAAAAATGGTCTCAAACGATTAAGTTCGACTCCCCAATGAAGAATTCGAGGTCAAATTTGATTCTGTCCGGCCGGCCGTCCGGCCGGCCGTTGCCACGATAACTTGAGAACGAAAAGAGCTAGCGAATTTACCATGGTAAATTCGAATTAAGTGTCCAATACAGGAGAATGGACAACATAATTAACCATGGTAAATTCGATTAAGGGTGTCCAATACAGAAGAATGGACAATAGAACATACGCGCAACAGCTTCTGACTTCACGTCAGTGCTTGAACCAATTTTTCAATAAATGAACACATCCTCTTCTTTAAAATTTTCTCATAAATTTTTGCCAGCGTCGAAATTAGGGATATTGGTCTATAATTTGCGAGTTCCATTTTGTTCGATGGCTTGTGGATAGGAGTAACTATTGATGTTTTTAGAATATCCGGGAATACGGCTGCACTTATACTTTTATTTATAAGGTACACTAATGGGACTTTAATATAGCTTGAAATATTCTTTATCGTCTCCGTTTTGAGCCCATCTATTCCAGGTGCAGTCCCGTTCTTAAGTTCCCTGATTACATCTCCTACTTCTTTTTCATCTGTTTCAAAAAACACGACTGAACTCATTATACTCTGCTTTCTTTTATTGTCTGATACTGATTTAATTTTTTTGGCCAATGTTTCTCCAATTTTAGCAAAATATCTATTGAACTCGTCTGCTATTTCTTCTTCCTCAAACAGAAGCTTCCCATCACCGTCAGATTTAATTTTAGATATTTTCTTATGCTTTTGTTTAGTCTTATTTACTAAATTCCATAGTCCTTTAGAGTCTTTTTCATTCTTTGCTATTTGTTTACGGTAGTATATTTTTTTTGCCTGCCGGACTAGTTGCTTCAATGTCTTTTTAAAATTCTTGAATTTGTGTTCTATTTCTACATCATGAGGATTTTTCATCATTTTCTTATAAAGCTTGTATTTTTCTTGTATGGATTTCACCAATCCTCCTGTTATCCATGGACTTCGTTTTTTGTTTTTGTGATTTATTTTTATTTAGTTGGTGGTAGTTTCAATTTTTTGTTGTAGAGTGTGAATGAACCTCTCCCACGCTTGATTAATGTCATTGCTACTCAATATTTCGTCCCAGGAGTGCTTTTCTATTTGTTTATGTAAATTGCTGTAGTTAATATACTTTTTAACATTTTCATCCCTACCACTATTCCTGTCCTCAGTTTTTGTTTCATTCGCCGAAAATTCTGCGAAAACTGTATAATGATCAGATATGGACGTAGGATTGCCGCCGTGAACAGTTCTGTGCTGAAGTTACTTTTTAAGAATATGTGGTCAATGCATGACTTTGTGTCTTTTGTTACTCTGGTATAATCATTTATTAGGGACAAGAAGCCACTTCCACCCATGGTATTTAGATAATGTTCAGAGTCTTTCGATTTATTTAGGATATCTATGTTAATATCACCAGTGAAAAAGACCATGTCGAACCTTCCTCCTCCATTACAAGTGTTTATTAATTCCTCTAGACCTCTATTGAATTCGGTGCAGCTCAAGCTGGGAGAGCGATACAGAGCCATGATCTGTATGCGACGATTCAAGTGATCAATTTCCACCGTTATTGCCCTAATCTCACCCACAGCAACTATATCCACATTATGTTGGATCCCCTGTTTAATATAGACTATTATCCCGTCGTTTTGGTTGACTGTACCTGAATTATAATACGATTCGTATCCTCCCAAATTGAACAAATCCACATCAGCAATTTGCCAGGTTTCCGACAAAACAACAACATCAATACTTATATCTAGCTGCGCTAATAGAATTTGAAATTCGTCTAGATTCTTTGCGACGCTTCTGATGTTGTTGTGGAGAATTCTAAATGTATCACAATTATCGTCTTTGAGTGTCGTCTTAAGGGTACTCGCTTGTTTCAAATTTAGCGTTTGAAACTGAAAATTGTCAAAGTCTACAACGTATCTGTCCATTTGGCCCACATAAAACGCAACAAATTTACTCACATCTATACTACAAATCCTTTTTGTTATTCCCCTTTTAAACGATTTATTTGTTCTGCACTCACTAGTTCAATCACTTTCGCGTGATCACTTTTGCGACACAGCACTTTTCCGTTGTTTGACCACACGTACTTGTATCCCGCGCTATTAAGTTCTCTTGCTTTTTTTAGTAGCTCTTGTATTGCCCTAGGTAAATCCTGGTTTATGTAAATTTTTCGTCGTGGGCCTTCAAGTTCCATTTCTTCCGAATCCAGAGATCCTTTTTTCCTTCTAGCTTCCATTATTTTACTCTTCTTTGATTCATCAGCAAATGTAACCAAGAATGCCTTTACTTCTCTACCTGGTTGAATGTGTTTTATTTTTATGTCATTCTCTTGTACACTCGTATCCAACTTGTTTATAAGCTTCATAACTTCCTCCTGCTTTCGTAACCCTACAATAATAACATTACGCTTTCTTAATTCTACCTCTTCAGCAGCAGCTTTAAGAACGGATCTGTCCCTCAGTTCTTGTACTTCTTTTTGCAGTGTATGTATCTCTACCTTCAGTTTTTCGTTGTCCTTTTTTATGGTTTTGTTTTCCTTTTTCATTTCCTCAAGTGATCTCATTACATCCTCAACCATGCTGCCACTGAATGTTACCGCTCTCTCTAAGTCTTCCACTTTCTTGATAAGCTGCTTGATTAGATCTTCAGTATTTTTTGAAGGACTCATCTTTTCTTTGGATTTATTCCTCTTCCTGTTATTTTCCCCCTCTGATTCATCATCTTCTGATGACTCAGATGTAGAAGTTTGACACTTACGGCAAGTCCAGTTTATTTCCTTTTTTTGTCCAAATCATCCTTTTTTACTTCAGTACAAGACAAGTGAGCTCAACCTTTACATCCATCGGTGCATTTAATTTTGTAACCGCTTTTTCCAATTTTCTTACTGCATATAATGCAAATCAGGTTGGTGGGCATTTTGACTACTCAATACGGTCCTGTTCTTTCTTCAGTCGACACGGCAGATGCAATGTGCTTGTTATCACTTCTGATGGGATTTACACACGTTTTTATGGATGTTGATCTGATTTTATTAGATATAAACCCCAGTTTCTCCAAGTTCCGAATTGTTTTCTACAAATTTAAACTGAGAAGAATAGATTGCACAAAGATTCCCTCATCACCGACACTCACTACAATCTTAGATTTACCATATAGACAGTATAGATTTGTTTCATTATTTTCTTCACCTTTAAACTAATCTTTACAAGGAGAACAGATGATGACCTGTTTATCATACAACTCTTAGTTCAATATTCTTTCTTTTTTTATTTGAAAGTACAATCCTTCCGGTTAATAATGGAAAATAATTTCATTCAAATGGCTGCCTCGGCTGGCCATGCAGTAGCCTACACGATCGGTCCAATTTTTAAGCACATTATCGATTGTGTGCAGCTGTATTGCACCAATGGCTTCACGAATATTGTCCTTTAAAGCGTCAATTGTCTCTGGCTTGTCGGCGTAAATCTTATCTTTGACGGCACTCCACAAATTATAGTCCAACGGTGTCAAATCGCAGCTCCGAGGTGGCCAAACGACATCAGCTCTGTGGCTGATAATGCGATCTTCAAAAACAGGGCAACTCCTGAACCAATTGGACTTTGTATGGCGTCATACCAAGGTCTTTTTGCAAAATTCGTCTCAATGATGTCTCCGAAATGTTCAATTCTTGTGAACGACGGTGAGTTGATGTTGATGGCGCTTCACGCACACTTTCTGCCACAGCAGCAATATTCTCGGGTGTACGCACTGTTTTTGGCTTTTCACGCTTTGGTTTATCGATGAGGATGCCAGTTTCTTTAATTTTTTTCACAAGATAACGAATATACGGCGCTGACGGTGCTTCTCTTCTTCCAAAATCCGTACGCAATTTTGGCACACATTCTGCAACATTACCATGATTTTCAAAGTAATGTCGCAATATTTCCCAGCGTTATTCAAGCGTATACACAACCATATTCGTTCAGCGGAAGGATAAAACTAATTATCTGTCAAATCAGACATGAGCCAAGTGTTACCATTCACGAAATAAGCACTAGTTGAAAAAAAAAACGTTAGTTGGCGGACCCGTTATTTGAAATACAAAATACCTATCTGCATTGAATGAATAGTTTTCCTCTGAACAATGGTTTGTGTAATTTGGATTTCATTTATAATTGAGAAATCTAGTCATATATTCTTCGATTCCTATATTAAAATATTTGTTAAACATAATATGTTTTATATAATTGATTTATTGGCATGGATTTAAATCAAGTAAAGACAGCAAATATTCAAAATTCCATGTTTTAAAGATAGAAACATATTTCAAACCAAATAGTATATGATCTTCTCTAATAAGATACAAATTAAACTACATATTTTTGTACTCAACAGAATTACAAAAGGGTAGCAGAGGTTTGGATGGACGAGTATGCTGAATATTTATACATGCGTAGGCCGCATTATAGATCAATCAATGCAGGAGATTTGGAAAATCAGAAAGAAATCAGAAAGGCCTTGCATTGTAAATCGTTTAAGTGGTTCATGGAAAAAGTTGCATTCGACCTAACTCTTAAATATCCGCCTATAGAACCAGACGATTTTGGTTCAGGAGAGGTATTATTTTGCTCTACCAGTGAACGGGTTCTTGGAAAAAATCTGATTTTTTTTAGGTGAGGAATGTCGGTACCCCGGAGTTGTGCGTAGACGCCGGCTACAAAGACAGAGACGCTGTGATTGAAATAGCGGAATGTGCCAAAGGAAAACATAAAACAAGTGATCAAAACTTCACTCTAACTTGGCACAAAGATATGAGGGTCAGAGGTAAATCTCTATGTTGGGATGTGTCAGATCCTAATGAGAAAGCAGATGTTACATTATTTCCATGCCATGGAATGAAAGGCAATCAGTATTGGAAGTACGATATAGTGAGTAGAACTACTTTTCCTTAGGTGACTTCATTAACTTCAATATAGATATCTTAACCAAAATGAGAAGTAGTTCATTGACTGATATAATTTCAAATTTTCATTTTATGATTGATATGTAATATTATTATATTCACAGTACGAAAGAATATCATCTGAATTTTTCGGATTGTACATTTAGATCTTCAAGGAGAAAATATAAAATTGGTTCAAGTCCTGTGGACAGGACCTTTTTGGCGCTCTTGTTCAAACAGACAAATTATATCTCCGAAAGTATTGGTTTCTCAGAGTTGGGAATTATATCAATGGATTCTTATGATAGAACTGCACCATGAAGGAAATTCAATTCAAATAATAGGTTATTTATCAAGATTAAATGAGCAATCTGAGAATGAGAACTGCACCATGGAAGAAATCAAATTAAAATAGCTGAACTGAATTTGACTCTCTCTTAGATAATAATAATAATAATAATAATAATAGTCATTTATTCACTCAACAGGAAAATTCCCAATTACAGGGTAACATTTAATATTATAACAAATATAATAGAATTTTAGAGCCAAAATTAAATAATCAATGAGAGAAAAAAAATGGGTTCAAGCCCTGTGGACAGGAGCTTTCTGGCGCTCTAGTTCAAACAGACAAATTATATCTCCGAAAGTATTGGTTTCTCTGAGTTGGGAATTATATCAATGTATACATATGATAGAGCTGCATCATAAAGGAAATTCAATTCAAATAATAGTTTATTTATCAAGATTAAATGAGCAATCATGAGAATGATTTATGTTTAAAGTGAACATAGGATACCAAAACAAATAATGAATTGGAACCCACTGGAACGTCGAAAGCAAGGGAGACCGAAAATGACCTGGATAAAAGGAGTAAGCAAGGCAATGTCGACGAGAGATCTCAGATCAGGGGACTGGGATGACCGAGAGAGATGGAGATTGGGCTCCGCAAGGCGTAGAACGCTATAAAGCGGATATATATATATATATATATATATATATATATATATATCCCGACATCATTTCAGCGTCATTACATGATACCGACATCTTTGCGTCTCCTTGAAATCGAAGTGTATATCGACGTATGCTGGGTAGACTATCTCCGTATACACCTCACGATCATTTTGCGAGTCTCAGATCTCAATATACTTGAAAACTGGGGGAGAAAATTTTCTTGTCAACGGTACAATGAACCTTGCGTCCCTCTAAAATACCGTACTTTCTGCGTCCGTATATATATTTGCCGATATTTCGATCATTTCTGCGTCATTCGTATTATATACACGTCAACCATTCGGACATTGCTGCACAGGCTGTGTTGCCAAATGTATGAGGGTTTTTTATGAAGGAATAGACTGATTGGCCTTGACATTCCATTCGATGTGAACGCAGATCTGACCTACACAGATGTTACATTCAACGGATTTTCGCCCCTCTTGATAAGGAAGAAAACATATTGAGTACGGGAATTTTCGATAGGAATTTCTTCTGCGTGTTCGTTGCCTTAATTATATAGAATAGATGAATTGATAGAATAAGATGAGACCTCAAAAAATTGGGTTGAACAAATTTTAATATGATTTTTTAATCTTGTGATAGCACAAGAATTAAATGTAACGTCTTCCCTTTGTGTTAAACTACTTAGTTTTCTTGGACTAATTTTAGATGGATGATTCTGCTGTTCTGAGAAGTAGTTGATTGCAGAGAGTTGATAATGAATAGCCATAATCAATAATAATATAATGCATTGCTTATTATTCGTAATATTATTATTCTCTAGCAAAAGACCGAATCAGCAGAATGACTAATTATTTGAATGAGATTGCAAAAAAATTTTCTGTTTAGCAGTTGATGACTTTTAATTCGACTTTAACTTTTTAACTTGAGGTCACTATTTCAATAACAGATGTGATTTTTTTAAATGGCACCCTATATTTTATGAATGCCAAAAATGGAATTTACAATTAGTTTCACTTTCAAACATCACTCTAAGTTATGCAACTTTTTCAATTAGGTAAAAAACGGTTGATTTCAAATTGTTTATAATGCATAGCCATAATTTAAATTTCGTTGAAATGAAATTCATTATTGCTAATATTTATTATATGTTCGAATCGAGCTACTCATGAAAATGCCCTCGTTTCTAACAACATATTATTTATGTATGAAACACTGCATATTAGTGGAAATATAAATTCTGATTCAGTGGAGTGTTAGTATTGAGTTGAAAGAGGTTCTAGTAAAGTACCGGAACGGAAGAATAACTAAGAGTTATTCACATAAGAGTATGAAATGAAGGCGTGCTAAAACAGATCCTTGTGGGATGGGGTTCATTATTCGAAATTCTGAAGTTATAATTATTATCATCATCAACAAAAACACGATGTCTTCTATCCGGCAAAATATTTTTTGAAAGACGAATCATCTTTCCACACTTCAAAAGCGTATACAGTTTAGGTGCTTAACCATCTTTCTACACAGCAGAAGATTATTCCATAAAAATTATATCTATTTTCAATTTCTTGTTTAAACCTGATTTGATAAAGATTTTAAAACTGAGAACTTGTTATTTCAATTTTTCCCGAAACCGCCTTGGTAATTTTGAAGAACAAGATCCTGCAACTACAAAACGTGTAGATGGCAAGATAATAAATAACAAGAATTACGGAGTAATATTATTTCCGAATTATTGGAGCAATGCAAGAATATTTGGAACTGAAATCCTATTATTTATTGAACTAAAAACCTCAGAAAAATTGCAATATTTCACCTTCATAAATCACACCATACCTTGAGTAGATAGTCAGTATGGTGACAAATGACAGGATATTCGTGTATTCTTTATGAACAAACACTGATCAGGGATGGTTGCAAGAGGTCAATAATTGTAATTTGTGCAATGGAGAAATTTTGTAAAACAAGTGCCAGGTGCTCTTTCTAGGAGTTGCCTTGCAGGTCCCAACATCAACTTAAATGTTTCGCTCTATTCATTTCTGGTATAAAAAATGGGTTCAAGCCCTGTGGACAGGAGCTTTCTGGCGCTCTAGTTCAAACAGACAAATTATATCTCCGAAAGTATTGGTTTCTCTGAGTTGGGAATTATATCAACGTATACATATGATAGAGCTGCATCATAAAGGAAATTCAATTCAAATAATAGTTTATTTATCAAGATTAAATGAGCAATCATGAGAATGAGAACTGCACCATGGCAGCAATCGAATTAAATCTGGCCAATTTTGCCCAATAACGAACTTAACCGAGATATTCATCTCCCTAACCTACTCTGAAAATTTCACCTACCTAGCTCATTCCGTTCGAGAGTTATTGTGGAAAAACATATTTTAAATTTTCGAAATTTTTTTTTTTACACTAAGCGGTAATCTGGTCAATACAAAACTTCACATTCGTATAAAGGTCATGATTCTACAATTTGATGCTAAATTTCAGATAGATCGAAGGAACTTGTCCGAGATATTTACGCTCCAAAACCGCCTTGCAATTTTCAATCCGCTTACTCCTTTCGTTCGAGAGTTATCGTGCCTACGGCCGGTCGGCCGGCCGGACAGAATCGATTTCGCACTCGGATTCTTGATCAGTGAGTCGAACCAAATCGTTTGAGACCATTTTCGGCCAAAAATTCCAAAATTACAGACACTTGGGCAAATTGATAAGCACTCTGTTCCGAGGAACTAGAGCGCCAAAAAAACAAGTTTCGTATGACAATTGCCCAAAACAGGTTTAAAGTACCTACAAATAGTAGATATTCCATAAAACATGTATTAAAGAACAGAAGAAATAATGAAAAAATTACCTTGTAATCGATCAAAAATTTCCTCATCTACGTTCACCAAATTTTCTCCTCTCTCGAACTAAAGAATTATGCTTTCAATATTTACGTAATATTTTCAAACATTTTCGGGTGAGGTCCCCGTTGCATCGCTAAAATACGAGTATTTCAACCCCAATATTTTTGAAGTTACAATATTCCCTTCTGTCAAGTTGACATTATGAAAATTCATACATAGAATAGAATAATTATATCAATCTGTGAAATACGATTAACATTGAAATTTTGAAAAATCATATCTCCGAAAGTATTAGCTTGTTAGAGTTAAAAATGATATGAATGGATTCTTATGATAAAACTGCTTATTAAAAAAAAATTAATTTGGAATTTGTTCTGTAAAAAAAAAATTTTTTTTTTATTACTCCGAAACCTTCTGTTCGATTTTGCCAAGTAACGAACTTAGCCGAGATATTTATCCCCCAAACCTACTCTGAAAATTTGAACTCTCTAGCTCATTCTGTTCGAGAGTTATCGTGCCTACGGCCGGACCGGCCGGCCGGACGGCCGGACAGAATGAATTTCCACCACGGATTCTTGATCAGTGAGTAGAACCAAATCGTTTAAGACCATTTTCATCGAAAAATTCGAAAATTACAGACATTTGGGCAAATTGATAAGCACTCAGTTCCGAGGAACTAGAGCGCCATAAATATGGCATGCAATGTAAACCAACATATTTCACCTTATCTTCGAGCCCAATATCAAGGTGAATATTAAATTGATCGCCTCTATGGAAACTAGGGTTTGACACATTTTTCTCAAAAATGCTCATCAGTCAGACCTTATGGGATTGCTCTACTTGCTAGTTTCTATTGAATGGTAAAACGGATCGAAGACTTAGATTCAATTTGCCAAAGATATTTTGGTTCCAAGTATAACAAGGGACGAAAGAACTAAACAGATTCATGTAGACTTATGGGACTGTATCGATGTACATTGGCAGGAAATATTTCGAGAAAATCTATAACTACAGCGTGCGAATTGACTTTCACCTCTCAGAGGCATTTTTAGCCGTAAGTAGATTGCGCATGCGCAGAAGAGAAGTGACTGTTTTTAGGTTGTATGGGTTATGTTGGGAGTGCTGAGCCGATATTGTGAGGTTTTAAAAGAATATTCATGGCATTTCAGTGCAAGGAGAAGTCAGTTTGAGGGATGTAGCGACTTGAAATGTCCGTACCGTGGCTCTGTGGCTAATTTTGAAATTGATGTGACCCCTTACGGGCATTTTTCGCTATGCGCATGAGCAGACCATCAGTGATTTAACTGCTGGTGTTTTCGTCAGAGAGGATTGGGGTTTTGGGGTGGCATATGCTATTCCTCCATAGATTCCCCTGGTAAGGGTCTGCGCATGCGTGGATTAAAGATGCGATATCTCCTGAACCACTGGTGTTGGATAATCGGAGTTTTTTGTAAGGTGTGTGATTTAAGGAGGACTTGCAGCCGCGAGTGGATTGCTCATGCGCAGAAGAGAAGCGACTGTTTTTGGGTTGTATGGGTTATGTCTGGAGTAATGAGCCGATATTGTGAGGTTTTAATAGAATATTCATGTCAGTTCAGTGCACGGACACAAGTCAGTTTGGGGGGAAAAGTATTGTTTCCGAGTTGAAGTGTGCATACCGTGGCCCTGCGGCCCATTTTGAAATTGATATTACCCCTAACGGGCATTTTTCGTATGCGCATGAGCAGACCATCAGTGATTTAACTGCTGGTGTTTTCGTCAGAGAGGATTGGGGTTGTGGGGTGGTTGATGCTATTCCTCTATAGAATCCCCTGTTGAGGGTCTGCGCATGCGTGTATTCAAGATGCAATATCTCCTGAACCACTAGTGTTGGAGAATCGGAGTTTTTTGTGAGGTGTGTAATTTTGGGAGGACTTTCAGCCGCATGTAGATTGCGCATGCGCAGAAGAGAAGTGACTGTTTTTGGGTGTACAGGTTATGTCGGGAGTGCTGAGCCAATATTGTGAGGTTTTAAAAGAATATTCATGGCAATTCAGTGCACGAACAAGTCAGTTTGGGGTATGTAGTGTTGTTGCCTAATTGAAGTGTTCGTACTGTGGCCCTGGGGCTAATTTTAAAAACGATGTTACCTCTTACGGGAATTTTTCGTTATGCGCATGAGCAGACCATCAGTGATTTAACTGCTGGTGTTTTCGTCAGAGAGGATTGGGATTTTGGGGTGGCGGATGCTATTCCTCCATAGAATACCCTGGTGAGGGTCTGTGCATACGTGGATTAAAGATGCAATATCTCCTGAACCACTAGTGTTGGAGAATCGGAGTTTTTTGTAAGGTGTGTGATTTTGGGAGGACGTGCAGCCGCGAGTAGATTGCGCATGCGCAGAATAGAAGTTACTGTTTTTGGGTTGTATGGGTTATGTTGGGAGTGCTGAGTCGATATTGTGAGGTTTTAAAAGAATATTCATGGCAAGTCAGTGCAAATGTATGTAACGTGGCCCTGGGGCGAATTTAGTATTAACTATATTCGGTAGATCTATATTAAATTTCGTTCAGATTTGGAGAAGAGGCAATTGCGTTCCTAAATGAGGTCCTATAACCGCAATTTTTTTTTATCTTCGGTAAAGCTAACAGCCAAACTGTACTGATAGCTATATATGCTAAAGGAACTCGAAAAAAAAAGTACTGACGTGAAGTCAGTACTCTTTGGCGCGCGTGTTCACGGTGGCTAATTTGAATTGAGTGATGAGTACTTCAAGCTCAGTGAATTGAGCGTGCCGGAGATCTACCCAAGGGATAGTGGACAACATTCACTGTCGATTCGAAAATTAGCAGTGCTGTATCTAAATTTCCGTAAGGATAGAGTAACACTGTTGAAAAAGAACACAACTGACTCTCTTTAGTCGCACAAGCTTCTAGAAGATTCTGAGGGATCTCCTTGGGAAAGACTTAGCAGGGTCAGTATAATCATAATCATGTATATAGCACACACGCCAAATACAGATTGACTTAGCTATGAAAGAAAAAGTGTCATAAAGCATTGACGTGGGGTCAATCTGCTTTGGCGCGCCTGCTATATACATGATTATGATTATACTGACCCTGCTAAGTCTTTCGCAAGAAGATGCCTCAGAATCTTCTAGAAGCTTGTGCGACTAAAGAGAGTCATTTGTGTTATTTTTCAACAGTTTTACTCTATCCTTACGGAAGTTTAGATACAGCACTGCTAATTTTCGAATCGACAGTGAATGGTGTCCACTATCCCTTGGGTAGATCTCCGGCACGCTCAATTCACTGAGCTTGAAGTACTCATCACTCAATTCAAATTAGCCACCGTGAACACACGCGCCAAAGAGTACTGACTTCACGTCAATTCTTTTTTTTTTATTGTTCCATATTCATTCGGCTTCATTTGGAGTACCAATTTAAGCAGATAGTACTTTTGGTTCTCTCATGATCGTAAGAAGGCTTAACTTATAAGGAAAAATATGGGAGAATAGTTTGGGTTGGTTCCTAAAAATAAAAATAGCAGTTTTGCATAAAGTTGGTATTTTTGAGAAACCTCATGCGCTTTCTGCCTGAATAAGTACTCATATTGGAGCCAATTGCGTTGATATTCGAAAGTGAATCACGACGATAGAAGCTAAAGCTTTTGGAAGAAATCAGCCAAATAGCAAATACCTTCTGTTATTATCATTTGGACTTATAGAAATTTTTTTGCACCCAAATTGTTGCGAATTTAATGAATGATAAATTCACAAAGAATCAGGTTTTTTTCAAATGACCGTTGTTTATGTATATTGAATGGGGTACAAAACTTTTTTCGTTAATTCCACAAAAAGCACAGAAAATTTAGTGATTGCTCTTCAAGTGGCAATTACAAAAATTCGGATTTACTTGCACTTTTGCTGAATTAGTAATTTTTGTGACGGTTTTGACTGACTTAGAGTACTATTATGCAGCTTACTGACTAATTATTCGATCTCAAAGTGTACTGAAGCTACGTTATGTGAGAATTTGAAATTATCATCAAGCCCCATTATAAATGCTATGGGACCTGAATCGTAGAAAGTCGAATTTTTGTGACCTTGAAGCTTGGAATACTGCTTCAACATGAAAAACGTAAACAACTCACATCTGGAAATCATTGAAGGACGCAGAAATATCGGTTTGATGGTTATCGATATAGGAAACAGTGTTGCCGGTTTTATTGACGCATGAATGTCGGGATGGTGTAATAGTAATATACATTTCGAATATACACTTCCTGACTGCAGCGCCACGAGTGGAGACAACACGAACTACGGTATACAAAAAAAGTACACGATACCGCCATTGGGACGTCATTGCCGTATTACAACGAAATGAACGAGGACGTTATAATAAAGCGTTTAGCATTGACTTGCATTTCTGCGTCCGTATACAGACGCAGCAATGCGGTGGACGCAGAATTACATGTAAAAAACATAATGTATGGACGCAGAATTACAGGAGAGCTATAAATATATATATATATATATATATATATATATATATATATATATATATATATATATATATATATATATATATATATATATATATATATATATATATTTATAGCCCTCCTGTAATTCTGCGTCCATACATTATGTTTTTTACATGTAATTCTGCGTCCACCGCATTGCTGCGTCTGTATACGGACGCAGAAATGCAAGTCAATGCTAAACGCTTTATTTTAACGTCCTCGTTCGTTTCGTTGTAATACGGCGATGACGTCCCAATGACGGTATTGTGTACTTTTTTTGTATACTGTAGTTCGTGTTGTCTCCACTCGTGGCGCTGCAGTCAGGAAGTGTATATTCGAAATGTATATTACTATTACACCATCCCGACATTCATGCGTCAATAAAACCGGCAACACTGTTCCGTATGTCGATTACCATCAAACCGATATTTCTGCGTCCTTCAATGATTTCCAGATGTGTGTTGTTTACGTTTTTCATGTTGAAGCAGTATTCGAAGCTTCAAGGTCACAAAAATTCGACTTTCTATGATTCAGGTCCCTTAGCATTTATAATGGGGCTTAATGATAATTTCAAATTCTCACATAACGTAGCTTCAGTACACTTTAAGATCGAATAATTATTTTCAGATTCATCATGTTATGTTCTGAATCATCAAACACCATTAATTATGTTGAGGATTTTTATAAACTAGTTAGCTTAATTGTGAAAAATTCACTGGAATACTTGTTTCAACGTGACTGAATAAATTAAAACCAAGCAAAATTGATAATCATGAATTATTACAATGTGAATTAGTCAGTAAGCTGCATAATAGCACTCTTAGTCAGTCAAAACCGTCACAAAAATTACTAATTCAGCAAAAGTGCAAGTAAATCTGAATTTTTGTAAGTGGCACTTGAAGAGCAATAACTAAATTTTCTGTGCTTTTCGTGGAATTAACGAAAAAAGTTTTGCACCCCATTCAATGTACATAAACAATGGTCATTTGAAAAAAACGTGATTCTTTGTGAATTTATCGTTCATTAAATTCGCAACAATTTGGGTGCAAATAAATTTCTATAAGTCCAAATGATAATAACAGAAGGTATTTGCTATTTGGCTGATTTCTTCCAAAAGATTTAGCTTTTATCGTCATGATTCACTTTCGAATATCAACGCAATCGGCTCCAATATGAGTACTAATTCAGGCAGAAAGCACATGAGGTTTCTCAAATATACCAACTTTATGCAAAACTGCTTTTTTTATTTTTAGGAACCAACCCAAACTATTCTCTCATATTTTTCCTTATAAGTTGAGCCTTCTTACGATCATGAGAGAACCAAAAGTACTATCTGCTTAAATTGGTACTCCCAATGAAGCTGAATGAATATGGAACCATAAAACAAAAAAAGCACTGACGTGAAGTCAGTACTCTTTGGTGCGGATGTTCACGGTGGCTAATTTGAATTGAGTGATGAGAACTTCAAGCTCAGTGAATTGAGCGTGCCGGAGATCTACCCAAGGGATAGTGGACACCATTTACTGTCGATTCGAAAATTAGCAGTGCTGTATCTAAGCTTCCGTAAGGATAGAATAACACTGTTGAAAAAGAACACAACTGACTCTCCTTAGTCGCACAAGCTTCTAGAAGATTCTGAGGGATCTCCTTGGGAAAGACTTAGCAGGGTCAGTATGATCATAATCATGTATATAGCAGGCGCGCCAAAGCAGATTGACCCCATGTCAATGCTTTTTTACACTTTTTCTTTCATTGCTAAGTCAATCTGCATTTAGCGCGAGTGCCATATACATGATTATGATTATGATTATACTGACCCTGCTAAGTCTTTCCCAAGGAGATCCCTCAGAATCTTCTAGAAGCTTGTGCGACTAAGGAGAGTCAGTTGTGTTCTTTTTCAACAGTGTTACTCCATCCTTACGGAAGCTTAGATACAGCACTGCTAATTTTCGACTCGACAGTGAATGGTGTCCACTATTTCTTGGGTAGATCTCCGGCACGCTCAATTCACTAAGCTTGAAGTACTCATCACTCAATTCAAATTAGCCGCCGTGAACACGCGCGCCAAAGAGTACTGTCTTCACTTCAGTGCTTTTTTTTTCAAGTTCCTTTAGCATATATAGCTATTAGTACAGTTTGGCTGTTAGCTTTAAAGAAAATCAAAAAAAATGCGTTTATATGACCTCTTTTAGGAACGCAATTGCCTCTTCTCCAAATCTGAACGTAATTAAATATAGATCTACCGAATATTGTTATTACTAAATTCGCCCCAGGGCCACGTTACATACATTTGCAGTGACTTGCCATGAATGTTGTTTTAAAACCTCACAATATCGAATCAGCATTCCCAACATAACCCATACAACCTAAAAACAGTGACTTCTATTCTGCACATGCGCAATCTACTCGCAGCTTCAGGTCCTCCCAAAATCACACACGTCACCAAAAACTCCGATTCTCCAACACTAGTGGTTCAGGAGATATTGCATCTTGAATCCACGCGTGCACAGACCCTCACCATGGTATTCTATGGAGGAATAGCATCCGCCACCCTAAAATCCCAATCCTCTCTGACGAAAACACGAGCAGTTGAATCACTGATGGTCGGCTCATGCGCATAACAAAAAATGCCCGTAAGAGGTAACATCGATTTTAAAATTAGCCCCAGGGCCACAGTACGAACGCTTCAATTCGGCAACAACGCTACATACCCCAAACTAACTTGTTCGTGAACTGAATTGCCATGAATATTCTTTTAAAACCTCACAATACTGGCACAGCACTCCCGACATAACCTGTACAACCCAAAAACAGTCACTTCTCTTCTGCGCATGCGCAATCTACATGCGGCTGAAAGTCCTCCCAAAATCACACACCTTACAAAAAACTCCGATTTTCCAACACTAGTGGTTCAGGAGATATTGCATCTTGAATCCACGTATGCGCAGACCCTCACCAGGCGATTCTATAGAGGAATGAAATCAGCCACTCCAAAAACCCAATCCTCTCTGACGAAAACACCAGCAGTTAAATCACTGATGGTCTACTCATGCGCATAACGAAAAATGCCCGTTAGGGGTAATATCAATTTCAAAATGGGCCGCAGGGCCACGGTATGCACACTTCAACTCGGAAACAATGCTATTTCCCCCAAACTGACTTGTGTCCGTGCACTGAATTGACATGAATATTCTATTAAAACCTCACAATATCGGCTCATTACTCCAAACATAACCCATACAACCTAAAAACAGTCGCTTCTCTTCTGCGCATGCGCAATCCACTTGTGGCTGCAAGTCCTCCCTAAATCACACACATTACAAGAAACTCCGATTATCCAACACCAGTGGTTCAGGAGATATCGCATCTTTAATCCACGCATGCTCAGAACCTTACCAGGGGAATCTATGGAGGAATAGCATCCGCCAACCCAAAACCCCAATCCTCTCTGACAAAAACACCAGCAGTTAAATCACTGATGGTCTGCTCATGCGCATAACGAAAAATGCCCGTAAGGGGTCACATCAATTTCAAAATTAGACCCAGAGCCACGGTACGGACACTTCAAGTCGGAAACAACGCTACATCCCCCAAACTGACTTGTCCTTGCACTGAAATGCCATGAATATTCTTTTAAAACCTTACAATATCGGCTCAGCACTCCCAAGATAACCCATCTAACCCAAAAACAGTCACTTCTCTTCTGCGCATGTGCAATTCACTCGCGGCTGCAAGTCCTCTCTAAATCACACACCTTACAAAAAACTCCGATTATCCAACACCAGTGGTTCAGGAGATATCGCATCTTTAATCCACGCATGCGCAGAACCTTACCAGGGGAATCTATGGAGGAATAGCATCCGCCACTCCAAAACCCCAATCCTCTCTAACGAAAACACCACCAGTTAAATCACTGATGGTCTGCTCATGCGCATAACGAAAAATGCCTGTAAGGGGTATCATCAATTTCAAAATTAGCCCCAGGGCCACAGTACGGACACTTCAACTCGGAAACAACGCTACATCCCCCAAACGGACTTGTCCTTGCACTGAATAGCCATGAATATTCTTTTAAAACCTCACAATATCGACTCAGCACTCCCAACATAACCCATCCAACACAAAAACAGTCACTTCTCTTCTGCGCATGCGCAATCTACACGCGGCTAAAAGTGCTCTCAAAATCACACACCTTACAAAAAACTCCGATTCTCCAACACTAGTGGTTCGGGAGATATCGCATCGTTAATCCACGCATGCGCACACCCTCACCAGGGGATTCTATGGAGGAATAGCATCCGCCATCCCAAAACCCCAATCCTCTCTGACGAAAACACCACCAGTTAAATCACTCTTGGTCTGCTCATGCGCATAACGAAAAATGCCTCTGAGAGGAGAAAGTCAATTCGCACGCTGTAGTTATAGATTTTCTCGGAATATTTTCTGCCAATGTACATCGAAATAGTCCCATAAGTCTACATGAATCTATTTAGTTCTTTAGTCCCTTGTTATACTTCGAACCAAAATATCTTTGGCAAATTGAATCAAAGTCTTCGATCCGTTTTACCATACAATAGAAACTAGCAAGTAGAGCAATCCCAGAAGGGCTGACTGATGAGCATTTTTGAGAAAAATGTTTCAAACCCTAGTTTCCATAGAGGCGATCAATTTAATATTCACCTTGATATCGGGCTCGAAGATAAGGTGAAATATGTTTGTTTACATTGCATGCCATATTTTTCATACCAGAAATGAATAGAGCGAAAAATTTAAGTTGATGTAGGGACCTGCAAGGCAACTCCTAGAAAGAGCACCTGGCACTTGTTTTGCAAAATTTCTCCATTGCATAAATTACAATTATTCACCTCTTGCAACCATCCCTGATCAGTGTTTGTTCATAAAGAATACACGAATATCCAGTCATTTGTCACCATACTGACTATCTACTCAAGGTATGGTGTGATTTATGAAGGTGAAATATTGCAATTTTTTCTGAGGGTTTTAGTTCAATAAATAATACGATTTCAGTTTCAAATCTTCTTGCATTGCTCTAAAAATTCGGAAATAATATTACTTCGTAATTCTTGTTATGTATTATCTTGCCATCTACAAGCTTTGTAGTTGCAGGATCTTGTTCTTCAAAATTGCCAAGGCGGTTTCGGGAAAAATTGAAATAACAAGTTCTCAATTTTAAAATCTTTATCAAATCAGGTTTAAACAAGAAATTGAAAATAGATATAATTTTTATAGAATAATCTTCTGCTGTGTAGAAAGATGGTTAAGCACCTAAACTGTATACGCTTTTGAAGTGTGGAAAGATGATTCGTCTTTCAAAAAATATTTTGCCGGATAGAAGACATCGTGTTTTTGTTGATGATGATAATAATTATAACTTCAGAATTTCGAATAATGAACCTCATCCCACAAGGATCTGTTTTAGCACGCCTTCATTTCATACTCTTGTGTGAATAACTCTTAGTTACTCTTCCGTTCCGGTAATTTACTAGAACCTCTTTCAACTCAATACTAACACTCCACTGAATCAGAATTTATATTTCCACTAATATGCAGTGTTTCATACATAAATAATATGTGGTTAGAAACGAGGGCATTTTGATAAGTAGCTTGATTCGAAAATAAAATAAATATTGGGAATAATGAATTTCATTTCAACGAAATTTAAATTATGGCTATGCATTATAAACACTTTAAAATCAACCGTTTTTTACCTAATTGAAGTTGCATAACTTAGAGTGATGTTTGAAAGTGAAACTAATTGTAAATTCCATTTTTGGCATTCATAAAATATAGGGTGCCATTTAAAAAAATCATATCTGTTATTGAAATAGTGACCTTAAGTCAAAAAGTCGAATTAAAAGTCACCACCCAGCAAACACAATTATATATCATATATATAACATATACATTTCACTGTTCTATGTTACATAGCAATGTAACATACCTGCGCCTCTCGTGCAACGCTCAGCGAGCGCTCTATGTCCGCCTTCCGATACATATCATATATCAAATTTGTTATGTATCATGTAGGTAACATGTTACATTGAAAAGGGAGCACTGCTATATTACATTTGTAATATATCTGCTACATTACCTCCTTGTATCATTTACATAACTGATATGTTGATATTATATAATAATTACATTGTTGATACATACCTTATATATCACATTAACATAGCCGATACGTTATTTTTATAAATCATGTATATATCTGATACATTTCTTTTATATACTCTCTACAGAGCTGATAAATTATTATTTTGAATTGCAATGATAATGTGCCAGGGAGCATATTATTATGTAATGTAAATAATATGTGAAGGTTCTCCCGGTTTTTTGTAGGAAATAACTTCCAATAGTATGAGTGTTCAATTTAAGGACGAAAACGTCATATGAAACTACATCTAGTCTTGAAATTGAACATTCCTACTATTGAAAGTTATTTTCCACAAAAAACTGTGTGAACCTTTACATATCTAAATAATACATAATATATGCTCCCTAGAAAATTACCATTGCAATTTAAAATAATATAAATGAAGATGCATTTAAAAACACTCTCTCAATCGTATCTATATCACAAGATTTAATATATATATAATAATTCACGAACAGTAAAACTTTTTCATGATATAATATATAGGGTTTCACAAAATTGTTGAATGAAAGAGCATAGAATTATTCAGAATCTTTAATACGAATTATTGTTGCACAATTTATTTCAAATTTCTATTTTTGCCTTTTATATCTCAACGATGAAAGTCTTATCCACTCTGCCGCTATCTTCTCAAAGTCTGCACTCTGTATAAATGACTGAGATGCAAAACCTAAACATATATAAATATGATTAAATAAATGGTATTATCAATTAATATTCCCAATTACGAGGCCTTCTGATCGGATCAATAAATATCTATAAAAAGCAGAATAAAAAATATGCAAGGAATGCACAACTTCATGAAAGTATGCACCTATTTTAAGCATTGTGTAGGTATGTACATGTGATTCCTCAATTTGATACAGATTTATAAAATTTTCAAAATTCTTTTATATCAACTGAAATGAATATGGAAGACATTATACATAATATAATAAATAATAATTTAATGAATATATCACATATTTAGGCTGATAAAAAATAAAATAACCCTGTGCCAATCACAGAATATATATACTATATAGAAAAGATGTTGAATCCATCCATACCTACTCATAGAATTTCAATTGGCTTATTATGTTTAGTTCGCTTGCAAATTGGTTCAAGAATAACAATTTGGACACTTCAAATACCCCTTTGGGGTGAACAATTAAGGAATCACTTTTGAAAGCATGTTAAATGACTTAAATACGAAATAGCATAAAGGGTAAACATCAAACAGCATATAATTGAACACTGAACATGCAAGTCATGCATACATATCATTATCAATGTACAAAAACATGCAGCAAATATATGCTATCAAGAGATTGGCAAGTTGAAATGAAAGAGAAGGGTAAGAAAAACAGATCAATTTTCGTGAAAATAAATGTGAAGCAAGTCCATAAAATCAAACTGAAAATAAAAATTAGCATGCACCATAATGAATTTAATGGAATCTTACCCTCTGCTATTTTGAGGCAGAGGAAATCACTTGCTTTTATATTGTTCCTCAATCCCAACCAGGAACAACTCATAGCAAATTCATTAGTCATTATTGCCTTCATAATACGATTGATCCTATCCTTAGGATGAGCTCCACCAATGGTCTGAAGGTATGTTATCTAAGAGATGAAAATGATGATCAGTTCTTATATAGAATTTCCAGAATGATCAAAATGCGCATGAACTGTGAGTTAACTTACAAAATTATTTTTATGTTCCTCCTTCTCCAAATATTCATTAAGCCTTTTAATATTTTCCAAGGAATCACATGGAAGATTGGCAGAAAAATACCCAATTTTTTTGCTTATTGGCTCGTTCATAACCTCAATATTTTTAAATTTTTCATTGAGTTCTTCCAGCCTCAAAGTCATGACATTTACTGTAGTCAACAGTATATCTGCAAATTAATGTTTTTTCTTATTGTACAGTCTATTATTTTTGTGGATATACCAATTACCGATTTTTTCCTCAAGGTTTTTTCCCTTATATTCTAAAATAGAAAATTGAATATTTAGACAATATTTATAACATTGATTAATATATAATACCATATTCTGTCTGACTGCTGGTGTTGGTATACTCAGGTTTCAAATTTGAACTCGGATTAACTGAAAGCAGCAATAATAAATTAAACTGAAAAATCAGATTAGGCAGTAAAGTGTTACCTAGTGTAATGGCATCTTCATTGGCTACTACACTTGGCTCAGTTGATCTTCCTGAAACATGGAAAATGTTAGTTGTCATGATCGCCCAGATTCCAATATACAGGATCATTATAACTGATTGTAACATCAAGGTTGGCTTTAAATTGTCATGAATATAGAGATACTTTGGGTCATTCGCAGATTAATACATTCTTTGGCACAGAATATTTCAAAGCCAACTGCGATATAACGATCAATTATAAAGACCTTGCGTATAAGTGAGGATATCAGTAAAATAATATTATCACTCTTGGTTCATTTCTACTACAGTTTTAATGCTGTATTCTTCCTAAAAATATATTGGAAATAAATTGAGTGATGCAATTATTTCTTTTCATAAATCTTATAGCCATTTATTGATAATAATAAATATCTATATGTAAAATATAAGCAAATAAATATTCAATAGGGATTAATCAGTACTATTACCTTCTTGATTGGACAGCTCCCAAATTACTTCTGCCTCTTCTAAATTTATGTAAGGAGGTGGAGTCAAACTATCTGAAATTAACAACAAAATGAGAAACCAATGAGCAAAAGGATTGAAACACATTTCTAATTACCACCAGATTCACTTGAAGAGTATTGGGAAAATTTTTTTCTCATTCCCCTTCCTCTTGCTTCGTCACCAGAAGTGTATTCACCATTTCCGGCCTTCTTAATAGCCTTGTCTAATGTTTCTGAAAAATTTGCATATTTTTTAAGTAATTCAAAAAGTTATACATGATCATGCAGATAATATCTCAATTGGGTAATTTTTGAGTTCATCTTAAGGAAGAATTCTGTGTTAAAAAAAATCAAAGAGCCAAAATTTGAATTTCTGAACTGTTCACATTCACACAGATAATAGTTCAATATCCACACTTACCATATATTCCTTGCAGTTGGACATTGTGGGAAATCCATTCTGATTTCGGAGAAGCTCTCATTTTTATTAAATTAGTGACATTTTTGGGGTTGTTAGGTGGCCACAAGCATTGCGTTCGGTCATCATTCAGCCAACATAGTGGAACTTCACTAAATACATCGTCCTTCAAAAAATGGACAACGGCGTAAGACATCATTTATTTATGTGTGATAACCACTCTGAAAAAAATTTAATTTTCAATATATTTGGGCTATATAATTAATAAATATTTAGTCCAAGTTAAAATTTAATAACATTCAATGAAATACGAACTTCAACTGAGCAAAGAAAACTTGAACTCTGATCACCACAAAATTAATTTTGCTTTTAATTTGAATTTTATGCAGTGAAAATCAAATCAAATCTCAAAAGAAGTTTTTTAAAAAGTTTATGTAATTTGAAATACCTACTGATGTCAATTAATGCACTTCTGTGTCATCTGCGTTAGGTCCTTGACGGAAAAACCCTGATGAGCGATCGGTTTTTCGACTTTAATTGATTAAACACATTGAAGTACACCGCCTACTTATTTCTATTATTAAATTAATTTTATTACAGTATTGTTACAAAAAGCATATTTAAACAATTAAATTCCAAAGGTATATAATTCAAACCAAAACACATATCAAATAAACAAAATCTAAGTGTGTCTTCATGCAGCCCAAATTAACGAATAACGAATAGGAAATAAGAATTGCAAACGGAAAATAAACGATGAAATTCTTAATTTTCAATAAATGTTTTCATGCAATCAAATTATTATTATAATTATTAATATGATTGCACAAACACATTTATTGAAAAATAAGAATTTCAACGTTTATTTTCCATTTGCAATTCTTATTTTTTATTCGTTATTCGTTCATTTGGGCTGTGTGAATTCACACTAACAATGAACCATCTTCATCACAGTGTAATTATTCCCTACGTTTGGAAATAGCAAGCATTTGCTTGCTATTAAATCATCTTCAAATTCCATATTTATAGCTTCACTCAGTTCCTCATAGCATACCGAAAATATTCCAACTAGAGAGGATTCACAGGGTACAATAAATAAATTTGAATATTTAGTAAAATGCCTATGAGTGATCAATACCTTTTTGTCCTTTGTAAGCATATCCTCAATAATAATTATTTTGCCACTTTTCAGCATACAACAATTATTCGGTTTTTTGCAAGAAATGGTGAAATTCTGAAATTTGATTAGTTTCACATGTGTATCTGAGATATGAAACTCCGGGTAAGAATTAAAATTTTGTGATGCGTTATTTAAAGAGTTAGCTTCCTTCAGTCTATTTACAATTTGATGAAGTGGTTTGCCTGAAGTTTTAAGTTTTTGTTTGATTTGATACATGTAGTTTTCAAATTTGAAAGCGCTGAAATTTTGAATGGCTCCAAAATTTCTAACTTCATTACATAGGTGAATCAAACAATGAATGTTATAACTAATATATTCATCACCATATAGGGTAGAATATTTTTCCACAAAGTACTTCAAGTTATTTTCCGCATAGTTGACTAAATGAGATGAATGTGTGCTAGATAATAAACGAATGGATACACATAGAGCTAAAAAATGCTGGTACATAGCTTTTGGCAGAGAATCTTTTAACACAATTATTCCCGTGTACAACAAAAAAAGCCTCAGCTCAGTTGCCTTCCATTTATCAACGTCTGAAAGAGGTCTAGGTAAACGAGAGAATTCGTTAGTAATACATTTTTTCAATTCCGAATTTTTTAACTCGCTTTGAAGAAGCTTTGTTTTATTCATCCGAACATTCATTCTTCCCTGTACCCAAAATTGAAGCAATCTCTTTGTTACTCCCAAATAAACCAGGTGCATAGGGTCTAATGGTATTTGTGCAACTATGTCTATATCAAGTTCTTGAAGTATAGAATCAATTTTGTGGTGTTCTGGCTGTGTTTTATTTCTAAATGAGGAATTTGTTCTCAATTTGGCAGTCAATTCTGGAAATATTACTCTGTTTTCAATAAAATCTCCTTCGGTCTCACATTTTGGGCATCCAAAATATCCAGTATGACTTTTTGTACCGCAAATAAAAGCTCTAGCAGGGGCATCACATATTATTGCATTGAGCCTAGTTAGCACATGTTGACCATTATGCTCTAATCCCTGGTCAAGCAACATTTTCATTTCCTCAACAAAAGGTTTCAAAAAGACATTAGAATCTCTGGGTTTACTATTTCCATAATAAATTCCTACAGGAAATGGCTGTGTATAAAACTCATCATGGATTGCAGCTAGTATTGGCCAAAACTGACCGTTTGTACTTTTAGAAATAGGAAGACCGTCTATGTTGAAATCTATCCTAATTTCTGGAGGACATACTTTATAATATTTCTTTATTGAGGATATAAGACCATCCGTAACACCCAGATGACAGTATTGCCCATCATTGACACAAGCTATTTCAGAGCTTACATTCCTCTGTGTTTTCATTAAAGTTCTGGCATCCAAGGGAAGATTAGCAACACCATGATTTACAAGCACTTTCAAAATATCACTTATAGCAGACTGTGAAATATTATGTTTATTAAAACAAGAACTGAGTGCTAAAGCTAACTTTTCGCTGTTGTTTGCGGAAGGAGATACAAAATTAGTGTCATTAATATATTCGACATCACAAAATGAATTTGGAATTGAACTTTCGGTTGGAGCAGAGGAATTGTTAATATCATTAACGTCTTCGTATTTTTCACTATCTGCCTCACGATCACTGACATGTATTTTTATTTCTTTGATAGGTGATACACAAACAATATTTCCTTCAGACGTTGATGGACGATTATCAGCAAGAGTACCAGAGACTTGCTGGTCTTTAGTTAGAATATTTCGAGCAGCCACTAATCTACGTTTTTGGCGTCCAGATATCTCAGTTACTAATTTTCTTCTTTTAATTTGATGCATATTTCTATTTGCCTAACGGTATAAATCACTTCGTATCTGATAGAAATGTAGATATTCGAGAAAAAAATTCCGAACGAATGATCAGGTTATCTAAGCCAATTGGAAGTTAGCAAACATTTATATAAATGTAGAATGTTATTCGACTAATTAGTAGTAGACGTATACACTCACTTACCTCTCAAATCAAAAGTTTGCACTAATTCTTGTAGTTGTAATAACCGTTACACAAATAAGTAAAAACCGCCAAAAACACAAGCTCGCCACACTTGAATAAATGAGGTTATTATTATGAGTCTGTGTTTGCGAAATCTGTGCTTCAGTTACAGCTAGGGAACTTTATTCACTTGTCCCCTACATTCCAGTATTTTAGCCAGCCAGATGATATTTTTGAAGTGTTTTTATATAACATATACGTATCTAAACAATATCATTTATATGTACACAAATAAGTAAAAACCGCCAAAAATACAAGCTCGCCACACTTTAATAAATGAGGTTATTATTATGAGTCTGTGTTTGCGAAATCTGTGCTTCAGTTACAGCTAGGGAACTTTATTCACTTGTCCCCTACATTCCAGTATTTTAGCCAGCCAGATGATATTTTTGAAGTGTTTTTATATAACATATACGTATCTAAACAATATCATTTATATGTTGAAAATGTTACATACATGATATTTAAATATAACGCGTACTTGTATAGATCTGATGGATATAACATGAATATACTTTATTTATATAACATACACTTAACATTAACAATATATCAAATATATTGTGAATGTTACATATATGATATGTAACTACTACACGTAATTGTATGTAACTTATTGATACAGTTTTCAAGGATAGTGAAACATATAACATGTATGTTACTTTAGTGATATAACAATGTTACGTATATGATATATGAATAATTCAGATAATCTCATTGATGTATGAAATATTATGTATCAGATACATTGTTCCTGAGACGTATCAGCTATGTATATGATTTCTTAAGAGATGTTATGTAACAGGAAAGCGCATGTTACACTGTGGTTTGCTGGGCAACTGCTAAACAGAAAATTTTTATGCAATCTCATTCAAATAATTAGTCATTCTGCTGATTCGATCTTTTGCTAGAGAATAATAATATTACGAATAATAGGCAATGCATTATATTAGTATTGATTATGGCTATTCATTATCAACTCTCTGCAATCAACTACTTCTCAGAACAACAGAATAATCCATCTAAAATTGGTCGAAGAAAACTAAGTATTTTAACACAAAGGGAAGACGTTACATTTAATTCTTGTGCTATCACAAGATTAAAAAAAAAAAAAAGCACTGACGTGTAGTCAGTACTCTTTGGCGCGCGAGTTCACGGTGGCTAATTTGAATTGAATGACGAGTACTTCAAGCTCAGTAGATAGAGCGAGCCGAAGATCTACCCAAAGGATAGCGGACACCATTCACTGTCGGTTCAAAAATTAACAGTGCTGTATCTAAGCTGCCATCAGGATAGATTAACAAAGTTGGAAAAGAACACAAGTGACTCTCCTTAGTCGCACAAGCTCCTAGAAGATTTGGGAGGGTCAGTATAATCCTAATCATGTTAATCGCACGCGCGCCAAAGCAGATTGACTTTTTACACTTTTTCTTTCATTGTTAAGTCAACCTGCTTTTGCGCGCGTGCGATTAACATGATTAGGGTTATACTGACCCTCCCAAATCTTCTAGGAGCTTGTGCGACTAAGGAGAGTCACTTGTGTTCTTTTCCAACTTTGTTAATCTATCCTGATGGCAGCTTAGATACAGCACTGTTAATTTTTGAACCGACAGTGAATGGTGTCCACTATCCTTTGGGTAGATCTTCGGCTCGCTCTATACTCTGAGCTTGAAGTACTCGTCATTCAATTCAAATTAGCCACCGTGAACACGCGCGCCAAAGAGTACTGACTACACGTCAGTGCTTTTTTTTTTTCAAGTTCCTTTAACAAATATAGCTATCAATACAGTTTGGCTGTTAGCTTTACCGTAGATCGAAAAAAAATGCGGTTGTGGGACCTCCGTTTGGAACGCAATTGCCTCTTCTCCAAATCCGAACGTATTTTAATATAGATCTACCGAATATAGTTATTTATAAATTCGCCTCAGGGCCACCATACAGACATTTCAACTCGGAAACAACGCTATTTCCCCCAAACTGACTTGTGTCCGTGCACTGAATTGACATGAATATTCTTTTAAAACCTCACAATATCGGCTCATTGCTTCCAACATAACCCAAACAACCCAAATCCATTCACTTCTCATCTGCGCAAGCGCAATATACTCGTGCCTGCAAGTCCTCCCAAAATTACACACCTCACAAAAAACTCCGATTCTCCAACACTAGTGGTTCAGGAAATATCGCTTCTTGAATCCACGCATGCGCAGACCCTCACCAGGGGATTCTATAGAGGAATAGCATCCGCCACCCCAAAATCCCAATCCTCTCTGACGAAAGCACCAGCAGTTAAATCACTGATGGTCTGCTCATGCGCATAACGAAAAATGCCCGTAAGGGGTAACATCAATTTCGAAATTAGCCCCAGGGCCACGATACGGACACTTTAACTCGGAAACAACGCTACATCCCCCAATCTGACTTGTCCTTGCACTGAATTGCCATGAATATTCTTTTAAAACCTCACAATATCGAGTCAGCACTCCCAACATAACCCATACAACCCAAAAACAGTCACTTCTCTTCTGCGTATGCGCAATCTACTTGCGGCTGAAAGTCCTCCCAAAATCACACACCATACAGAAAACTCCGATTCTCCAACACTAGTGGTTCAGGAGATATCGCCTCTTGAATCCACGCATGCGCAGACCCTCACCAGGGGATTCTGTAGAGGAATAGCATCCGCCACCCCAAAACCCCAAAACCCCAATCCTCTCTGACGAAAACTTCAGCAGTTAAATCACTGATGGTCTGCTCATGCGCATAACGAAAAATGCCCGTAAGGGGTAACATCAATTTCATAATTGGCCCCAGGGCCACGGTATGCACACTTCAACTCGGAAACAACGGTATTTCCCCCAAACTGACTAGTGTCCGAGCACTGAATTGCTATGAATATTCTTTTAAAACCTCACAATATCGACTCAGCACTCCCAACATAACCCATCCAACCCAAAAACAGACACTTATCTTCTGCGCATGCGCAATCTACTCGCGGCTAAAAGTCCTTTCAAAATAACACACCTTACAAAAAACTCCGATTCTCCAACACTAGTGGTTCGGAAGATATCGCATCTTTAATCTACGCATGCGCAGACCCTCATCAGGGATCTGGATTCTATGGAGGTATAGCATCCGCCACCCCAAAACCCCAATTCTCTCTGACGAAAACTACAGCAGTTAAATGACTTCTCATCTGCGCATGCGCACAACGAAAAATGTCCGGAATGGGCAGCATGAACCTCAAAAAAATAGGTTTTGGCATTTTAAGCAAAGTATTTCGCAAAATAGTAGTAATTTTTTATTTTTTTCATGTCACGTGATCTTCACGAAATTTTGCAAAAGTGTTTGCATTGGTCTTTTGCATCTAACTACTGAGTTTCAATTCAATCAGATCAGTATTTTTCGAGTTATCCTGAAAAAAAATTTTAAAATTTTTGAAATTTTTTTTTGCTACTTTATTGCCGTCCGATCAAAACAAAACTTCGCAGACATATAAAGGTCATGATTCTACAATTTGCTGCCAAATTTCAGAAAGATCGAGTGATTGGTTCCGGAAATATTCATTAAAAACGTTTTGACTAAAAACGGCCTTAACTCCGAAACCGCTCGGTGGATTTCGCCCGTTAACGAACTTGTCCGAGATATTTACGCTACAAAACTACCCTGCAAATTTCAACGCTCTAAGTCGTTCCGTTCGAGAGTTATCGTGCCGGACGGACATAATTGAATTTGACCTCGAATTCTTCATCAGGAAGTCGAACCTAATCGTTTGAGACCATTTTCGAAAAAAAATTCGAAAAATACAGACATTGTGACGAAATGATAGCACGCTGTTCCTTGCGGAACACGCGCGCAAAAATCATATTACAATTTGTTCAACTGAATTTTTTTTTAGGTCTCATCTTATTCTATTAATTCATCTATTCTATATAATTAAGGCAACGAACACGCAGAAGAAATTCCTATCGAAAATTCCCGTACTCAATATGTTTTCTTCCTTATCAAGAGGGGCGAAAATCCGTTGAATGTAACATCTGTGTAGGTCAGGCCTGCGTTCACATCGAATGGAATGTCAAGGCCAATCAGTCTATTCCTTCATAAAAAACCCTCATACATTTGGCAACACAGCCTGTGCAGCAATGTCCGAATGGTTGACGTGTATATAAAACGAATGACGCAGAAATGATCGAAATATCGGCAAATAAATATACGGACGCAGAAACTACGATATTTTGTAAGGACGCAAGGATCATTGTACCGTTGACATGAAAATTTTCTCCCCCAGTTTTCAAGTATATTGAGATCTGAGACTCGCTAAATGATCGTGAGGTGTATACGGAGATAGTCTACCCAACATACGTCGATATACACTTCGATTTCAAGGGGACGCAAAGATGTGGGTATCATGTAATGACGCTGAAATGATGTCGGGATATATATATATATATATATATATATATATATATATATATATATATATATATATATATATATATATATAGATTTGTTCGACCGCACATACAGACCCAAATCGGTATACTCGACCGACTATACGCTCCAAAAGTGACGTTGTCAGACCCGGCTCCGGGTCTGGAAACGTTCGACTATAGAATCATTATGAGGGAGGTTAGGGGGTGCTAAGGGTGAATTTTCAGCTGGGTGTGAAAAGTCGGTTATACACGATATTATATACAGAAAGTTTCAGGGTTTGGCCAGTGCGAGGGCGCTTCTACCGATTTGAATCTGATGTATATGATTCGTATAGCTGACCAACGCGTTCAGTCCATAAACAAGGCAACACTGCACGTTGAGAGCTTCATAATATACAGACCTCAAATCATCTATTTTGGATCTTATATGATCCCGGTATAGTAAACCGTCTTTATGAGCAATGAATATACTATGGATATTTCAGATTCTCACAAATTTGTTTTTACATCGTACAACCTTACGGAAGCTTATACAAACCCGATTAAGGTGGTCAACGTCATGAATATGGTTTATTTGAGGTGTTTCTGATGGAATTTTCATTTCAATCATTCGTGAGTAGAGTACCAGACAATTTACTTGATGAATTTTAAAAATTCATTCGTGATATTATACTGCGTGTACCACTGCCAAATCGACAGTATTAAGCGTAACGATCAAAAGTAATCAATATAAGGGTGATTCACATCGATGACTATTAGACGTTTATGGAGAACTAATCAGAATTTTGAGCTGAAAATTGACATTGGTCTTCCTTCCCAAAATATTTTTAAACCTCTACCACTTCCAGTTATACCGGAAAAAGACTACTACATTTGATGGCAATTTCAGTAATTTGCATAACTTTCTCAGTGGAAGTAGTCTGTGACTTTCCGGAAACATAAAAAGAAACTAAAACTCGATGTTTCGAAAACTTAATTGGACATCCCATGAATTTTAATTCATTTTTCATTGGATTGTTGAGAATCCAAAACCCAATTAAAAGTATCTATTTTCAATGAAAACTACATAAATGGAAATATTCTATTTCGGTCTATAAATACTGGTAGAAAAAAAAAGAATAATGTTTTAAAATAATCAACAATCGCAACGAACAATTAATTAATTATCGGGAAATGTCAAATTAAGTTTTCGAAATATCGGATTTTAGTTTCTTCCTATGTTTCCCGAAAGTCACAGACCACTTCCACTAAGAAATTGCGCTTTTTCCTGATTTCAAGTGTTTCGTCGTTAACTCTCCCTCATTTTAGGTATAGGGTTTGCTTAAGTAACCCCCCCTCCTTTTAGGCGTAGAATCGACTGAAAGAACAAAAAATGTTAGTGGCAATTTGAAAATGTTGAGTTTTGATGAATTTGAGTTATCCAAGTTCATGGCCTTCTCGTAAACACCCTGTACATTTTTGGTGTGAACTGCCACCAGTCTGTTATACTACGTATTGGAAAAAAGAGATCGAAAAAGATTATCTCGAAAAAAACTTCTCCTGAAGAAATATTCAAAGAAAAGTGAGGCCCAGATCACTGAAATTGCTATCAAATAAGCTATCCGATGAAAGAATAATATACTGGGTGTGCTATTTAAATCAAGAAAGTAGTAGTCTGTTTTCGGTATAACCGGAAGTGGGAGAGGTTTGAAATTATTTTAGGGAGGAAGATCAATATCTCAAACCCCATTATGCGAATTTTCAGCTAAAAATTCTGACTAGTTCCGTTTTTTTTTGTAGAGGGGGAAACCTTTTATAGGCACCCTGGTTCTACGCCAGGGTAGTGTGAGACTCACCAGCAGAACTGCCGGCATACTCACTAAAACCCCCTCTCTTACCCCAAGATGGTCTGGGGCGATGGCTTTATTGCTCGCTGCCGAATTAGATGGTGTTGGGTGGCGAGTTACCCAGAATTTGTGACGGAAGGTGAGACAGCCTCAACCCACCCCCTCGCGCGTTCGTGGGGCTCTGGATGTCATTTGGCCCCACTGGGTCTAATAGTCTATTGCCGTGAATCACCCTGTATGTTAGGCATAAATTACACCAAGAATAGCATAACTTTTGAATACAGGGTGATTTACGACGAATATTCGTTAGAATATCATCTCAAAGGAATACTCGAGATAACACTTGAAATTCAATAGTTAGCTTTGTTTGGAGAGATTAAATTTTTTAAGAATTCATTGGCTTAAGCTCTAAAAAATGTTTGCGTAGTTTGCGAGCAATAATAATTGTACGATAATATAATTTATATAGGGTTATTCATCTATCAGAAGTTTCTGGAACAGTCATCATAATTTTGTGCTGAAAATGTGAATGTGGGTGCTTTCGACAATGAACACTTTCTCTAAAATATTTTGAGACCTCTTCAACTTCCGGTTGTCCGGAAACTGTCTACTCTCAAGTCTCCCACTTACACCAATATAAAAAAGTGGAGAGTATTTTCGGAGCAATGAGAATAATTTTTTTCTGAAAAAAAACCCGTTGGTGCCTAGCGTCCGATGGGGTCCTGACAACCCACCGGCTACGGCCTTGACTAGCTAAACAAAAAATTATTGAAATAAGGTATGCGATCAGAATGAAGCGATAATACCTCAGAAGGTGTAGTAGGTACATGAATTTATTTTGTATTGAATACTGGACCATTTCAGAATCTCAGAAACAGGCATGTTTTTCTTTCATTTGGCAGTCGGGTGACCTAATTTATTGTTACATCACGTTGAGTTGAACATTAAATGAATTGGCAAAATATGATTTTGGGTAATTCTTCGTTTAGAAATAAACTATGCATGCGTCATAAAAGCCATAGTATCAATTTGATAGTGCATCTATCCAGGAATACTTAATGAACGTATTGAAAAATTCCGTCGATTGTAGTCTTGGCATCGAAAAGATTGGCGATAGATGGAATTTTTTTGAATTTTCAAAAATATTGAATATCTTGAAACCCGAGGGATTTTTACAAAACAAAAAACCGATTGTTCTGGACCAGAACAACGTTCTCTACCTACAGGTATCGTATTGTCCATTCATTTTGCCACACCCTGTAGCTGAACTTTTAGAAGTGCTTTCCTAATGGATTTTTTATTGAAATATCGTTCGTTTTAGTGGACTATCCTTATGCACGTATACCTACTAATCATGGTTGAAGTAGCCCTTGGAGTTGTTTTATTCTATCATCGTGGGGGTTTCACAAACGTTGATGGCCTGCTTGACTACTAAAATTTAGAATTCTATCAGTCGATTAGACATATACATTCAATTATTCTGCGAATAATCTAATCAACAATCTTTGAGTAACCCATGAGCATTCCCATAGATATTTCAAGCAAATGATTATTTGCCCAATTTAATCCCGTTATATTCATATTCTGTTTTGAAAATCTCAATTCACATATTCCTTTATAAAAAAGCAATGGAAATTTTAGTTTAGGTATGTGCACACGAGATGACAACATTATAATCATACAACTTAACGCTCAAGGAATTTCCAATAAAATTGACCAACTTGAAATATTAACTGATAATATTGATCCTGATATCATAAGCGTTTCGGAACACTGATGTAATAGTGAACGTGTTGACTCTAAAAGGTTATTCAATGGCTGCTTCTTACTGCAGGCCTACTCGACAACATGGTGGAACAGCAATTTACACTAAAGCTATGTATCAGGTGGAGGAAATATTTTATGTTAAAAAGTTTACAGAGGAAATGAATTTTGAGTTCTGCGCAATAAATGTGAAAAACTTGACTTGTTCTGTCTGTATTGTGAGTGTCTACAGGCCTCCCCAAGGTAATATAGATTTGTTCACTCAAACATTGTCGCATGTCCTGAACCATTGTTGTACAGGATCTGGAACATTTTTCGTCCGCGGTGATTTAAATATTAATTACTTCGAAGAACAAAACTCCCTAGCATATTTATTAATACGTTTCGGTTTAAGATCTTTGTCCAGCAGTACTATATCTGGCTTCATGGCATGGATCTGCCAAGTTGTTGGAAAAGCATAGTTCCAGTAGATTCGAGCTCTATCATTTCGATGACTGATCCAATTTCCAGAGGCACATATGGTAGCACTGGCTCCTTGTGTATACCATAAAATTCTCTCAGATGGAAGTAGAGAATTCTAAGTGCCGCATTGTGTCTTTCTGTATATCCTGATGGAGCGTGGACTCTGCAAGCAGACAGTGACTGCTGACTGTGGCATGCTCTGCAAGTTGTTGGGGTGTCCACTTTCATGATGTTCTTCTTATACCATCTTGTATTTATCTCTCCATCTTTACAAACCATAACGAATCCCTTCGTTTCAGACTTTAGTCCAGCCGACATCAAGAACGCAAAGGATAGTTCCTCCGACAGGCCCTGATCTTTCAGACTCCTGAAATATATAGAGTGCAGACTTTTACCTATGCGGTCTTCGAGTAGCGTCTTCAGTGTGCCTGTCTGATCTCTCTGCCCACTCTTCTCTGGTCTGTTGGCGTGATAGGTGTTCCCACTAGCTCATGGTAGATGGATACTCCAGTTATACTGAGTTTTTCCAAGGCTCTCCGTCCAGCTCTAAATAGGAAAGCTTCTTGGTACCTAATTTCATGATGGGCAGCATTTTCAGAAGTGGGTCTTCACTTCTCCTTATTGCTATTTCCAACGTTTGTTGATGGTATTGGTATTCTAAACTCTGCAAACCTCTGCCACCCTGCGTTCGTGGGAGATATATTCTTTGTACCGAGCAGTTGAGATGAAGGCTCCGATTCATGTTCATCACTTTACGTGTGACCCTGTCTAGCTGGAGAGTCTCATTCACTGTCCAGTTAATTACCCCGAAAGAGTATGTGACTATCGTGACTGCCAGGATGTTCGTAGCTGACACCTTGTTTTTACCAGACAGCTGTGATTTCCATATATCCCGGATCTTCTTTTCGTAGCTGGCTGTTAAGGTATCCTTGATTCGGGTTGTCCCCAGTGCGCCTCTTTGTTGCATTCCGAGAAATTTGTAAGTTTCCTCTTCATCGAGGTGCCGAATGATTATTCCTCTTTCCAGTTCGATGACTTATCCTACTTCTTCAGGTCTTCCTCTGCTCAGATGGAAAACAGTACATTTTTCCATACCGAATGACATTCCTATTGCTGAGGTGTATTCCGCAACGATGTTAAGAAGTTGTTGTAGTGCTGCCTTGGAAGGAACGTACAGTTTTAAGTCATCCATGTACAGGAGATGTGAAACCAGATGTTCTCTTCTGCCTGGTGGACCGGCCTTGTACCCTATTCTGCTCTCCCTCAACTCCGGTGTTAATGGTAGTAGTATTATGCAGAATAATAACGGGCTTAGCGAGTCTCCTTGAAAAGCGCCTCGCTTGTATTTCACCCATCCTGTATACGTGGTTCGACCTTCCGATCGAACGGCGAACTTGGTCTTCCATAGCGCCATAATGTTTTCCATCACATGGATGATGTTAGGGTGGACTTTGAGCATCTCTAGCAGCTGTATTATCAAGCTGTGCGACGATGTGTCAAATGCTTTCGCGTAATCCAGCCATGATGTATGTAGATCGCGCTTGTAGTGTTTCGCATCTTGACAAATGCTCTTGTCTATGAGAAGGTTGTCCTTGCACCCCTGTACTCCTTTCCGTGCCCCTCTTAGCTCGTAGATTTGGTTCCACACCGGTGCGATAACCTCCAGAATCTGGTTTTGAAGGACACTTGTGAGAATCTTATACAAAGTGTTGAGACACGTGATAGGGCGGTAATTCTAGGGCTGTCCTAGATCGCCTGATTTCAGTATCAGTACAGTTCTGTCCTCTACCAACCATGATGGAATTGGCTCACGGTGAATTATTATTCCACTGAGTAATCTGGCTTCGTGTTGATGAGTAGCTGGAAAGTTCTTCCACAGTAGTTCTGGATCCCATCCAGTCCAGATGCCGTGAAATCATTTTTGTTCTTCAGGGCTTGTCTAATTTCTTCAGTTGTTATTTCAGTTGGTTGCACACTTTGATTGATCGCATAATGTCTGGAATCTGTGAAGTGCTGGAGTATCTCGGGTTTCCGCTGGTCGCTCGTACAATTTCTTCCAGAACCGTTCGACTTCTTCTGGTGATGGCGGGTTTTCTGCCTCTACTTGTTTGTGGCAACTTGCAATAGCTTTGAGGGCTCTGCGGTGAACGTGTTGTTGTCCTCTATCCATTTATGCTTCTTAATCAGCTTCTTCCTTGCTGCCGCAAGTGATCTTATTCAATCGACAGCTTTTTGCTTCAGTAGATTGGTGGCGGGCAAGCTTATCGTACGGAGTAACGCACGCAGCTCCCCCATCATGATATATCGATTATTATTATTATTATTATTATTAATATAGGTACACCTAACAAAAAAATATCTTTGGTTGCCATTTCCATTATCCGTTTCTATCGTGAATATATTTTCTTCGCGTCAACTGAAAAACATAGACAGGAATTTTTGCCGTCACAACTTCTCTTTTGCATCCTTTTATACATTGAAATCACCGTGGAATGACCCGAAGAGCTGGCAACACCGCTGGGATCGGAAACGTTGGTCGTATTTAGTGATGCTGTATATGTGGGACTGGAAAGTTTGCGTAATGTTTCGGGATTGAAGATGAGTATCGTTCATACAACTTTTATAAGAAAAAAAAATCTTTTCCCCTCTGAGGCTGCCTAAAGAGTTATATGTTTGAATAACTTATTTCTAACTTATATACTCGTTATATACTTTCGGATCATGTGGGTCTTAGGTCGCCTTAAGTACGTACCGGGATTCGAAGCGTCTGTTAGATAAATATATATATATATATATATATATATATATATATATAGATGTAACTAAGGGACAACTGAGTCCCAAAGTGGTATATGGTTGGTAAAAAGTGAGACCCGTTTTGTACATGTGAGACCCCTTTCCGGGTCTCGCATTGTTTTTCGGTGCCAATGCACTCCTTAGGGCCCCCCCTCAGCTCCCTGATGTCTCCCCCAAAAAATTTTTTGGACTCGGATGTCTGTTATAAGCCTCAACTTACACGGAATTTAGTTAATGGGAATTCGCTTCAGATGGCGCTGTAGAAGTTCTGTATATACTTTGTATATACTTTGCGAGACCCAGAGTATATATTCTCAATTAAGCAGGTTGCTGTGAGATGAGAGTCCCGCCAATCTGACAACACTGCTCTATAGATCATTCGGTACACTAACGGTGGTTTTCAAAAAGCTCTGATTAGATTTATTATAGCTTTAATACGATTTCGGCTAGATGAACTGGAAATCAACATAGAAGTTCACTGATTTGGCAAGTAATAGTTATGAAAGTGTCATCAAACACTGGGTCAATATATTATTATGTTTCTAAGAATCAAATACATTGAAATGAAAATTTATCAAATAATAATATTCATTATTCATTATTCATTGCCATTTCCACACACGATCATACGATAGACTAACTATTTAAATATTTACTATTGACTGCACCGCGATATTTTCCAATAGTTTCAGTGAATTATTGGTTTCTCTAAATTCCCGATTCCCGTTCGATAATGCATTATCGAACTCGACCGTCGTATTGAGATGCGCCACATACCCTGAAAATTCAAGTCGCTCTCTCTTTCCGCTCTCAAGTTATCGTGCTAACGGCCAAATTAAAAAATTATAGACATTTGGGCAAAATGATAACGTGATATTCCCCAGAACATCGCGAAAATTCTGACAAGGTCTCGCAGTACTGTAATGAGCTTAATGTTTTTGTCACAATTATCAAGTAATCTGAATAAGACAAGAAATGATGTTGATATTCATACGGAAAAACGAAATTACGACCGACTTCCTGAATATCTGGGAGAGACAAATACTTTCAAAATATTATGGAAAAAAACATTTTCTGAAATTTCCTCATTACAAATTACCAGAACTGAATTCCAACAAAATTGTGAGAGATATCTAATGCCTTTCATCAATTACTAAGAGAAATACTTTATAGGTAAAATAATGAAGAATTTAAACTCAACAAGAGTGCTAAAAATTATTAATCCAAAAACAATAGACCAATTCTACCCAATGACGAACTCATTCGAGATATTAATTCGTCAATTCATGATGAACGATATATTCTTTCCTCAAATCCACTCTGAAAATTATTATATCGATTGAAACTTTAGCCGATATTCTAGTTTTGTTTTTACTGGAGATATTCTTAACTCAATATTATTAACTTACCAATACCATTCCCATCATCATATGGATTAACCATGGGCATTAAAATATCACCCAAAATGTATGATATCATATTAAAATCCTCATAATTCTACGATAGCCGAAATGAATTCGACATGTCATGTCTCAGGAAAATGAGTTGACATGTATCAACACAGATCATATAATAATTCATAGCATTCTGTGGAAACGTAGAAGTACGATTTATTATTGAAATTGTGCAAAATCATATCTCCGAAAGTATTTGATTTTTAGAGTTGAAAATGATATCAATGGATTCTTATGGTGAAACTACATCGTGAAAAAAAATTGAATTTAAAATTTGTAGTATAAAATTTTTTTTTGTTTCTCCGAAACCAACTGGTCGATTTTGCCCAATAACGAACTTAGCCGAGATATTAATCTCCCAAACCTACTCTGAAAATTTCAACTGTCTAGCTCAGGGCTTTCCAAACTTATTTTTACCGTGACGCCCTTGTGACTTTGCCATTTTTTTACGACGCCCCTTAACTCAGCCCCCAAAAATATTTACCAATTTTAGTACTAGCCTAGTAATACGTTATCAGCTCACTAGACTCGGTCGCTACCAACGTGCGACGCCCCTAGGACAAAGTCGCGACGCACATTTCGTTCGAGTGTTATCGTGTCTACGGGCGGATCGATACTGACCACGGATTCTTGATCAGTGAGTCGCACCAAATCGTTTAAGACATATTACAGACATTTGAACAAATTGATAAGCTCTCTGTTCCGAGGAAAAAGAGCGCCAAAAAAATTGAAGACCATTTCAGATCTAGTTCAATCCTAATGCGATAACGTGATATAGGTTTGTGAAGTACCTAATCAAGTTTACATCAACTTCCAGTATGACTGATGTGCAGAAACCCAAACACTGCTTCAACTTCAACGAAGACATTTCGATGAGAGAAAACAAATAGTTTATGTGAAATGTAAGTGATGTGAATATCATCGTGAACGAAAATAAATATCAATGTTGACAACAATAATAGGGTATCTAAGAAAGTTTTTGGACAACAAGATTTGAAGAAACCATTGACCATTATTGGAAAAAATGTCCTGCGGACAGGAACTTTGGCGCTCTTGTTCAAATGTTGACAAATTATATCCCCGAAAGTATTGGTTCCTCAGAGTTGGGACTTATATCAATGGAATCTAATGATAGAACTGCATCATGAAATTAATTAAATAAGAATCCATTGATATTATTCCCAACTCGGAGAAATCAAAACTTTCAGAGTTATGATTTGTCAGAGTTTGAACAAGAGTGCAAAAGCTCCCGTCCACAGGGCTTTCCCAATTTTTGACGCTCTTGTTCCTCGGAACAGAGAACTTGTCAATTTGTCCAAATGTCACTAATTTTCGAATTTTTTTATGAAAATGGTATCAAACGATTTGGTTCGACACACTGATCGAGAATTCGTGGTCAAAATCGATTCTGTCCGGCCGGCCGGCTCTCCGTTAACACGATGACTCTCGAACAAAATGAGCTATACAGATGGAATTTTCATAGTAGGTTTGAGGGATAAATATCTCGGTTAATTTCGTTATTGGGCAAAATCGGCCTAATAGTTTCGGAATAACGAAAAAAAAATTTTTTTTTTCATTACAACTTTTTAATTAAATATTTTTTAAGATGAAGTTTCATCATAAGAATCCATTGTTATCATTTTCAACTCTAACAAGCTAATACTTTCGGAAATATGATATTTCAAAATTTCAATAATACATCGTAGTTCTGTGTATTCACCAAATGTGAACACAGAATCTGTCTGTGTTCACTGTCATTTTATCTAGCTATTAAAGACTTGTCTATCGTAGTTTGAAAATATTTTCTGTTGGAAAACAAGTATCCGATTCTTCAATTTATTAATATATACAAGACTGTTTTGAAACTGAAAATAATATTGACTGATTACATATTGAATAATTTATGTATAAATATGGGGATGATGTTCCAGAAGATTAAGAATTGGATCAATTGAATGAGTTGTGAGACATGTTCCTATATACAGTAATTTCATAATGTTGCTAGCAAAAATATGCTGGAATAAGGATCTACATTTGTGTACATTTTTTCTTGAGTTCAGGTCCATAATACAGAAAAGAATATGTAAGTGGTATGAACTATTGAATTTTAAATTATGAAAAGAGGATAGTGTTTTATTAATATATTTTGAACTATTAAAATAATTTGTTCGTCATCAGCCTCTACCTACCAAATATGAGGAATAAATGGACAATCTGCTATGATTGTCTCCAGCCTTGCTCTAGACATTTCGATGATATTTTCCTTAGGTATTTCGAGTTGTGTAAACTATGCACCGAGTGTGAGTTGCAACAACCCATTCCACGAGGTTGAATCATTGCAGATTGCTCATTTAATCTTGATAAATAAATTTAATGACAATTTTTGAAGCATCAAAGCATTGAAGCTTTGTAGATTGCTCTTTTTTTATGCTAATTTCTGAAGCATTTTTTTGTAAACGACATTTTTTTTAAATTTAAGTTCTTTCATGAGTTCTATCATAAGAATCCATGGCTATAATTCCCAACTCTGAGAAACCAATACTTTCGGAGATATATGTAATTTGTCTGTTTGAACAAGAGCACCAAAAAGCTCCTGTCCAGAGGGCTTGAACCAATTTTTTAATTTCGCTTCTGTACGTCAATTCTCAAGAATTTTTGTAATTAAATTCAAAATGTAGGTCTATGACTCATCTCATGTTGGATTTATATATATCAGCAAATTATAATCAAAGTATTCTATGAAATCATAATATAAAATGGAGAATAATTATTATACATAGTTCACAATCTGACTTGCGAGTTCGACTTTAATATTATCTGCATTTCGCGCCTTCGCGGGCTCATTGTCTCGACTATTTATTCAATTTTTTGTTTATGTTTAGATTTGGCATCGTTGGAGGGACTCGCAAGTGTGAAGAATATACCAGAATATACACTGAGGGCCTCGCATTAGTGTTTGATATATAAAGGGTCTCGGAACTTCTTTGGATATTTCTTTTTCAACAGTTTTTTGAAAAAGCTTCCCCTCTTACGATATACGCAATAAGCACCATTATAACCTTGTAATAATGAAAAAAATATTTGAAAAAAGTTATATTCTGATATGGGTCTCAGGTTGTCTGTTGGCTACCGCGGGTCTCACATGTGTTAATATTTAAGTATATATATATATATATATATGAGAATGAGAACTGCACCATGGAAGAAATCCAATTAAATCTGGCCAATTTTGCCCAATAACGAACTTAACCGAGATATTCATCTCCCTAACCTACTCTGAAAATTTCAACTACCTAGCTCATTCCGTTCGAGAGTTATTGTGGAAAAACTTTTTTTAAATTTTCAAAATTTTTTTTTTACACTTTGCGGTAATCTGGTCAATACAAAACTTCACATGCGTATAAAGGTCATGATTCTACAATTTGATGCTAAATTTCAGATAGATCGAACGAACTTGTCCGAGATATTTACGCTCCAAAACCACCTTGCAATTTTCAATCCGCTAACTCCTTTCGTTCGAGAGTTATCGTGCCTACAGCCGGTCGGCCGGCCGGCCGGACAGAATCGATTTCGCACTCGGATTCTTGATCAGTGAGTCGAACCAAATCGTTTGAGACCATTTTCAGCCAAAAATTCCAAAATTACAGACACTTGGGCAAATTGATAAGCACTCTGTTCCGAGGAACTAGAGCGCCAAAAAAACAAGTTTCGTATGACAATTGCCCAAAACAGGTTTAAAGTACCTATAAGTAGTAGGTATTCCATAAAACATGTATGAAAGAAGATGAGTAATAATATGAAAGAAGATGAGTAATAAATAAAAAATTACCTTGTAATCGATCAAAAATTTCCTGATCTACGTTCACCAAATTTTCTCCTCTCTCGAACTACAGAATTATACTTTCAATATTTACGTAATATTTTCAAACATTTTCGGGTGAGGTCCCCGTTGCATCGCTAAAATACGAGTATTTCAACCCCAATATTTTTGAAGTTACAATATTCCCTTCTGTCAAGTTGACATTATGACAATTCATACATAGAATAATATATCAATGTGTGAAATACGATTTACATTGAAATTTTGAAGAATCATATCTCCGAAAGTATTAGCTTGTTAGAGTTAAAAATAATATGAATGGATTCTTATGATAAAACTTCTTAATAAAAAAAAATTAATTTGGAATTTGTTTCGTAAAAAAAAAATTTTTTTTTTGTTACTCCGAAACCATCTGTCCGATTTTGCCCAATAACGAACTTAGCCGAGATATTTATCCCCCACACCTACTCTGAAAATTTCAACTCTCTAGCTCATTCCGTTCGAGAGTTATCGTGCCTACGGCCGGCTGGACCGGCCGGACAGAATGAATTTCGACCACGGATTCTTGATCAGTGAGTCGAACCAAATCGTATAAGACCATTTTCATCGAAATATTCGAAAATTACAGACATTTGGGCAAATTGATAAGCACTCAGTTCCGAGGAACTAGAGCGCCAAAAACAAAAAATATTCTACATCCAAATCTAAAAAAATAAATTAAACTTGAGATCAAACTGGAGCCCACTGAAGAGCATTTGTTCGAGGTGTTGGAAGGTGAAATGATGTGACAGTCCTCGCCTCCAGCCTTGGTGTACGTATGTGAACCTTAGACAGCAAATAAGGTGAGTCAATCCTTCCCGCGACGAGTTTCTGCGCGAACTGCGCACTGCCACCTCTGCCTTTGGAGTAGCGAAAAGATTCGCATCTCTCGCATGATCCCCGACAAATCCGCACCACGTTCAGGATAGCTGCCGGATTTTCGGTATTCAACATACTTAAGAAATTTTCTGTGAACTCGCTCGATCGGTATAAGATGTGAACCATAGATTGGAAACCAGATTATGTTTGCATACTCCAATTTGCTCATCACCAGCGAAAAATAGAGGATTCTGAGAACGGATACATCATGAAACTCTCTGGAGCAACGGAAAACAAACCGCAAAGTTCGACCGGCCGAAGTACACAGCTCCTCAACATGTGGAATGAAACTGAAAGCTGAGTCAAAGACTACCCCCAAATCACGAAACCTATCTCCACTTGCAATAAGACGATCACCGATAGAATAGTCAAACATAAGAGGCTGTGACTTCTTTGTGAAGGTAATCTTAAAACACTTATCTATATTCAATATGAGTCCATCACGCAGGCACCATCCATGTACAAGCTCCAAGCTAGACTGAAGCAACTCCAAATCGGACACATCACGTATTCTCAAGTAGAGCTTGAAGTCATCTGCATAAGCCAAGGCCAAGCATTCGAGAGAAGTAAGCAGATCATTAATGAATACTATGAATAACAATGGTCCAAGATTTGATCCCTGTGGCACGCCGGATGAAAGTGTACACTCAGATGATCTGAAGCCATTATAAAAAACATGACTCAAATAAGGTCTTATCAGGCCAACAAATGCAGGACTTAAACCAAAATATGACAGTTTACTCAGAAGGATATTGTGATCTACGGAGTCGAAAGCTCGCGAAAAGTCGGTGTATATTACATCCACTTGACCCCCATCATCCAGTGATTCCGCAAGGAACTGCGAAAGTGTTGCCAAATTAGTAACTGTTGACCTTCCCCGTATAAATCCATGCTGCCTGGTGGACAAGTGTGGCTTAACACCGTGGTAAATGGTTCCGTACAACGCCTCCTCATATACCTTCGCGAAATTACAACAGAGAAATTGGTCTATAGTTCTCGACGTGGGACTTATCACCTTTCTTGAAAACGGGAATCACACGGGCTCTCTTCCAAAACGTGGGGAAAGTAGAAGTACGCAAGCTGATAGAGATGATGAGATGAAGAGGCTTAGCCAGCGCAGAGCTGCAGTTCTTAACAAAAAATGAAGGAAGGTGATCATCACCAGCTGTTAATTTATCTGGATATCTATCCATGATAGTCTTCAACTCATCCTCGGTGACCATCTGGTGACCATATCACCAGGATCGTCATGAAGTTGTCCGTTATGATTAAGTATACCAGGAATTCTTGTTGAACCCCGTCTTTGGTTGACAAATCTCCAAAAGGAAGAAGGATTCGACTCCATTTCGCTCTGCACATCAGCCAGATAATCCGTGTATTCTGACGAAATTTCAGACTTTACTACCGAACGCAAACGTTTAAAATCATCAAGATATTTAGTATTTCCGGTGGATCACCATTTCGATCGATAATGATTTTTCAAGCGGATATTTTTTCTTAATCCAGAGCCAAATCATGCTGGATAACAGCGACCAGTAGAAGATGAGCTTCCGCAGGAACGTGTTCCCTGATTACTTCGAAAAGCCTGTCATAAAAGTAACGCAAGGCATCATCAACATTGTTGAAAGTCTGTAGAATATTCCAGTCGAACGAACTCAGTGCTGACAGTAATGTGGGAAAGTCAGCCCTTCTGAAATTATAGAATGTATTGTAACATGTTGGAAAGTTTGTTTTGCGTATAAACGGGATCCGCTTAATCACTATATTGAGAGCAGGATGGTACCGGTCCTGTACAACAAAGGGCGAATCAGAATGATCCGCAGACACCTCAACAGTATCACCCGCGAGGACCAAATCAAGTAGTTTGTGGTCACTGTTGTAAACGAGGTTGAACTGATGCAGCTTTAAGAGATCAGAGAAACTTCAAAGAAGTATTGATTTGGGACAAGAGGAAGGCACATTAAAATTGGGAATATTGAAATCTCCAATCAATAAAACAGTGTCACCAAGGAAATTTATTTCAAGTGCAGATGTGAAGGACTCGAGCTCTGAGATAGTTATGTCAGGAGGTAGATAGTTAGATAGAATAATTATAGCATTCTGTGAAAACATAGAAGTACGATTCATTTTTTTTTTTTTTTAAGACTTTTATTGCTTAATGTACAATCTACTTGAACAAGTATTAAGTAATTTTGATGGATTGTATTGAAAAGAAAAACAAAAGAAAAAAAGAAAAAAAAAAAAAGAAAAAAAAAGACATGGGAGGAAAGAGTCCAGTGACTCTTCTATTCGTTTACTATTTCAGTAAGATCTTCTGGCCAGGTCTTCTTTAATCTTCGTATGTTTGGACCTTCCTGGTACAGGTTCTGTATAAGATTGTTTGAGTTCCCTTGTAGTCGCTGTTGATATTTAGCAGAGGAGGATTTTATGACATCTGTTATATACGGAATTTGTAGGTCTTCATGGAGTCTCTGATTAGTGACGTACCAGGGTGCTTTGGCTATTTGCCGTAACGTTTTTGACTGAAACCTTTGGATCGTTTTTATTCTTGATGGTTTTGCGCAGCCCCACAATTGAATGCCATAGGTCCAGATAGGTTTAAGTATTGTTTTGTATACGAGCAGTTTGTTTTGCATCGTAAGTTTTGATTTTCCTCCTATTAGCCAATGCATTTGTCGAAGTTTCAAGTTCAATTGCCTTCTTTTGGCTTCTATGTGATTACGCCATGTTAGTCGTTGGTCCAGATGAATGCCAAGGTACTTAATGCTTGTCTTTGTGGGCAGAGTTAGTTTGGGACAGGTGTTGATACGTGTAGTGAAGACTATTTGTGAGGATTTGGTCTGGTTGAGAGTCATCCTCCACTTCTTGTACCAGTGGTTCAATTGGTGATTCATTATTGAAATTTCGAAAAATCATATCTCCGATAGTATTAGCTTGTTGGAGTTGAATATGATATCAATGAATTTTTATGGTGAAACTGCATCTTAAATAAAAATTGAATTTGAAATTTGTTACTTAAAAACAATTTTTTTTTACTCCGAAACCATCTGGCCTATTTTGCCCAATAACGAACTTAACCGAGATATTCATCTCCCTAACCTACTCTGAAAATTTCAACTGCCTAGCTCATTCCGTTCGAGAGTTATTTTAAAAAAAATTGGTTCAAGCACTGACGTGAAGTCAGGAGCTTTTGCGCGTATGTTCTATTGACCATTCTGGACAATAGAATTCATCTTGGTAAATTCGATTAAGAAGAGTCTCCAATACAGGAGAATGGACAATAGAATTCATCATGGTGAATTCGATTGAGAAGAGTGTCCAATACAGGAGAATAGACAATAGAATTCATCATGATAAATTCGATTAAGAAGAGTGTTCATTACAGGAGTATGGACAATAGAACATACGCGCAAAAGCTCCTGACTTCACGTCAGTGCTTGAACCAATTTTTTTTTTCGATTAAAAGGGTCCAATCAGGAGAACGGACAATAGAATTCATCATGGTAAATTCGATTAAGAAGAGCAAAAGCTCCTGATTCACGTCAGTGCTTGAACCAATGTTCTATTGTCCATTCTTCTGTATTGGACACCCTACCATGGTAAACTCGATTAAGGGTGTCCAATACAGAAGAATGGACAATAGAACATACGCGCAAAAGCTCCTGACTTCACGTCAGTGCTTGAACAAATTTTTATATTAGCCATCAAACCTTTTTAATTCTTCATAATCATTACAAGAATGTCTGTCGATATGGAATATGGTAATAATTTGACATTTGAACACATCGTTTAATGCATAATCAATTTCAATACTTTTGTCACTCGTTGATGAGATGAGATATCTGAAATTATAGATAAACTCTAAATATTCCATTCAATATTGAAATATTAAAATTAAATTTCCACTTATTCATTTGTATTTCAAGATAATGAACGTTTGAAGCTAATGATTCATGTAAATTGTCTGTGAAAATTTGTTTTCATGGGTTAGGGGAAAAGAGTTATTGTGAAAATAAGATTCATTTATTTATATACCAATCTATAAATTGTTTTATACTATCTACTAAGGGCCGATTTATTCAACCTCTCCGTAAAGTATTCGTCAACTATGTGCTCGTTGAATTTACTGATCCCCTTTAAAGTGAACATTTACAGATTACTTTCCTTTCGGTAAGGCTACTTGACAGTTTACAGGTCGTAAAATATATCAGCCCTCAGTGAACAAAAAATTTTTATACCTCACTGAAGCCGTAATACAAACAAAGGAAATAATTTCGAATAAAACTCTATTAACATATTCGATTATTTACTTCAAGAGAGATCAAGAATAACACTCATTTTGAAAATTCAATACTACATCAAGCAGCATGCAATACATTTTTTCGAGTTTGGACCACTGCTGCCCACATAATCATGGAGGATTCGTGAAACACTGCAGGGAGGATAAATACTTGTATATAGATTATTATTAAAATATGATAACTGACTTTCTCCGTTTCCTTATATACTACTTCTCGTTGTAAAATATACTTGGATTTTCCTCCGCAACACTAGGATACATCATTTTCAAAGTTAGCGTTGAATTATCAAGCCATTCTATTATAATATTAGTAAAATCTGTTCTTCAGAGGTATTCATTGTTAAGCATGCTAAGCAACAAGCATTTAAGAAACATATACCTGAAGTTCCACGGGAAAACAATATACATAATATATACCTACACACATGTTATATTGCATCGCCTTCTACTCCTATATTTTAAAATATTCTGCAATTAGAAAAATTAAAATGTTTCGTTAAAAATGCCTATTATATAGGTACACGCTGGCATCCAAACACCCTGATGATGGATCGTAAGAGACCCATGATATCAGGAAAACAGATTTGTTTGAATAGAAACACTAGATTTTCTTCTTGGCTATTCCACTTTTGAACTTTAAAAATTTTAGTGTTCATGTCATCTTGGTTGCCTCTTATCAATATTAAATTTTCTCATGAGATATACTTAAGCTTCACAAATATTCAGCGACTAAGTTCCATATACCTTGTTTTTAAGAATTCTATCTGCAGTAACTCCAAGAGTAACTCATGCATTCTATTTGTCGAAAAGCATTACTTTTTTGCTCTACGTCAACTGGACCTTAATTCATTCCAACCTGAAAGGAAATATTAAGACTTGGATTTCTCTGAGTAAAGTAATTCATTCAATTCACTTACTTACTGCTGATTTTTAGCCAGAAATCCTGAAGGACATATACCAGATATCTTCTTTCTGAACAACTTTTCCACAGTTCTCCATAATTTGGAATTTCTTTCACATACGTAAACAATATTTCTAGATTCCTCCAATCTTCAAATACAAGGTAATCTCGATTATTTTCAACGGAAGGAATACTCGTTCGTACTTCGTGGATTGAGAATATTTTGTTTACGTTTCAGATTTCAGATTCGATGTTGAGGTTAAAACGGGGCGCATGCGTAGATCAGAATGTAGTTTGTAGTATATCCATTAATCATGAATCATTCTCAAAAATACCACACAAGCAATTTACCGATCACTGCTAATATTTATTATTTACCAGAAATTCATCACAAATCGAAACTATTTAAATTAGAAATGTCAATTTTTACATGACTAACCCGGACTTAGCCATTTAACCCTGCTATTTTGCCGGGTTAAATTTTTATAGTTTTAACCCAGGGTTAGGCTCTAACTCTTGAAGGTGCAAGACCTATTATCAATTTAACCCTAGGTTTAGAGTTAATCCGGATTTAATTAGATAACCCGCATTCGTGCAAGTGGGCCTTAGTGGCCTACATGGCCTAAAATTCCTCTCTACCCATCACAAGATTTAATATCCACAAATGAGCCTCTCACCTTACAAGATCAGAAGCCTTCAGCAAAATTTCAGCGATATCATATTAAAAATAATACATAACCTTTCAAAAGTCCCCTCTCGCAAATATACTCCTCTGAAGGCACATGGATCTCTTGAAGAAGAATCGCCTTCTCTATTTCTCAAAGATATTCACTCTTGTTCATAGAAATCCCTTCAATATTTAGTTGCCTCCTCCTAAGGAGGATCTCTTTCAAAACCAGGTCTGACCACTAATGTAGGGCTATCATCTCCCATAGATTTGTGATGAAATAAGACGATTTTCCCATAATATACGAGCGAAAATATGTCATCATGACATTCATATTTTTATTTTATTTTTGAAGCTTCTCGCAAAAATACGACCATAGACTACATATTATCATACGACGATTCCCATCCGCTACACTTGGCTACCACTACGCTACCGAACTCACAAAAGGCTGCCCGGTTCTCCAACAATATAGATCCGATCATGTTCAAACTTGGAATTCTGCAGTAGAGTTAGGTTCTGAAGGCTGTTCCAAAATTTCAGCCATGCCGGACGAATAGTTTATGATATATAGATTTGTTTTCAATAATTTTCAACTATTTTTTTTTTAATTTTCTAGTTATACCATCCTCACGAAATTCTGCAAGAATTTTCGCGTTGGCATTCTTCAACTAATAACAATGTTTGAATTCAATCGGTTTTGTATTCTTCGAGTTAATGAGGAACAAAAAACTACCAAATTTCAGAAAATTTCAGATGGCTATAACTCTAAAACCGTTTGGACGATTATGCTCATAAACAAACTCAAATGTCACATTCAGGTGCACAACCTAACCTGAAATTTTCAAGCCGCTATCTCCTTCCGTACGGCCGTCCTGCCGTACGGCCGTACGGCACCACAGAATTAAATTTCACATTTGGGCAAAACTATAACGCGATGTTCCCCAGAACATACGCGCAAAAAAAAAATTTTAGATTTTCAAAATTTTTTTTTGACACTTTGCGGTAACCTGGTCAATACAAAACTTCACATGCGTATAAAGGTCATGATTCTACAATTTGATGCTAAATTTCAGATAGATCGAGTGATCGGTTTCGGAAATATTCATAAAAAAATGTTTTTACTAAAATCGGCCATAACATCTTGAGAATAGTTTATCAAGTACTTCAGCGGGATTCCCAGATGCCGTCCAGATTTCACAAGAAATCGACGAAATAAAACGTAGGGAAAATAATGTTATTGTTTTCGGAATACCAGAGGAGGTTAACGATCCGGCTTCGATTGTGTGTGATGTGGTCGCTGCGGTGGCTCCCGATATTGTTGTGGACAGACAGCGGATTCATCGATTGGGTAAGAGAGCTCAGGGAAAATCGAGACCCGTTAAACTTTCCCTTTCTAACGGTGCAGATAGGCTCACTCTGGTTAAGGGTAACAGAGGACTGCAAACTATAGAGAGGTTCAAAAATATATACATAAAACCAGACCAAACAATTGGTCAGCGTAATTATCTGGCAACGTTACGTCAGCGATTGATCGAACGTCAGAAAAATGGGGAGAATGACATAGTGATAAAGTTCCGAAACGGACATCCATTTATAGGTAAGATAAAAAACCTGTAAGTGCGTCCGGCAGGCATCGGGGTGCAGGGGTTGATGGCAGCGGACTTGAAATTTTTTATCAAAATTGTAGGGGATTGAATACTAAGACGCATACTTTCATGAAGAACTTGATGTATAATGGGTACAGTGTGGTCGCTCTGACGGAGACCTGGTTGAATGATAGCGTATCGGACAGAGAACTTTTTCCAGAAAATTATTCGGTCTATCGGAAGGATCGCAGTACGGGTATTCGTGGAGGCGGTGTTTTGCTGGCAGTTGACGATTGTAAATACAATTCGATCGGAGTTTTGTGAGTTGAACTATATTTCGGATAAAATTGATCTGTTGGGCGTGAAACTTATTGGTTCGAATCGGGTTCCGGCACTTGTCGTAGTGGTTTATATTCCCCCTGGACTCACCGCGGATCGGTATGATGAATTTTTTGAGTTTCTTGAGGAGATAAATGACTTTGAAAATGTGATTCTTGTTGGCGACTTTAATTTACCCGAACTCCAGAGTATTTATGACGGCGCTGTTCATTCTAATTGTACTATTCATCTTGAAGATTTTTTGAATTTTAGTAACATGAGACAATGTAACAGAGTGCAAAATCACAACGATAGACTTCTGGACTTGGTAATTTATCATGAGGATGCCGAGTGTAAAGTTTTTCGTGGCGACGATACATTAGTGCCGATTGATCCGCATCATCCTGGACTTATTGTGCGTGTATCTTGCTGCCCGGCCGTTTCAAAGAATTTTGTTTCAAAAGCGAGAAGGTATGATTTTAAGAATTTAGATGTCGATAAATTTTGTCAGCTTCTGGCTGATGTGGACTGGTTTCAGCTTCTGGGAGACATCGACGATATAAATGATGCTGCTAACGCGTTTAACGGAGCCGTTTGGGAGGTGATTAAAAAATGTGTTCCTTTAAAAAAATGTCACCAACGTAAATACCCTGTATGGTTCTCAAAGGAATTGATTCACAATATCAGGTTGAAGGAGCACTATCTGAAAATCTATAGGAAACACGGGTTATTGTTTTATCGCGAGCGATTCAGATTTTTCAGAAAATCTGTCAAATCTGGTATTGACATTTCATATAGGGAATTCGTCAAGAAATCCCAAGATAACTTGTTGCACGATCCCCGTAGTTTCTGGAAGTACATTAATTCCAAGAAGAATAAATCGAGAATAACTGGACGTATGCACTTTGAGGGAAAGTCTTTGACTGAACCTAAAGATATAGTGGATGCGTTCGCGATGCATTTCAGGAGTGTTTTTGTCGATGGTATTCAGCTGAATGTTAACACTTCGAATACGGGGTGTTCCAGGTCAGGATTGGTTTTGAGGATTGATGAAATTTCTGAGGATATGATCATATCGGCTTCTGGAAGGCTGAAGAATGCGTCTACGGTTGGTCCAGATGGTATCCCGGTCAATCTTGTGAAATCCCATATAGGTCTATTTCTTCAGCCGTTGGGAATACTGTATAACCTCATGATAACGTCCGGAACTTTCCCGAACATCTGGAAAGTTTCACGAATATGTCCCATCCTCAAGTCCGGCAAAAGTTCCGAAATTATTAATTACAGGCCTATTGCTATAATATCTGTATTTTCCAAGCTGATAGAGATAGTATTGTCGGACATAATATTCAACCATTTTAGGGCGACAATATCCGAATACCAACATGGCTTCGTGCGGTCTCGTGGTACAGCATCAAATCTCACTGTATTCACACAATATGTCTCAACATCCCTGGACACCAGAAATCAAGTCGATGTGATATATACAGATTTCAGCAAGGCTTTTGATCGCGTTCCTCATGGACATTTGCTTAGGAAGTTGTCGGGATATGGATTGTCTGCGCCTCTTGTGGCTCTCCTGGAATCATTCCTTTCCGACAGGGGGCACTACGTTGAATATGAGGGACTGAGGTCGTTTCCGTTCGCTGTCACCTCGGGCGTTCCACAGGGGTCGAATTTGGGACCACTCCTGTTCGTCTTGTTCATCGATGACATTTTGGGTGTCATTTCTTCCCAAAAATTGCCTTATGCTGATGACCTAAAGATATTCAGAGTAATAAAGAGTTCAGTTGACTGCTTCCTTTTGCAAGAAGATCTAAACAGAATATCTAGATGGTGTACTGAAAATGGCCTGTTTTTAAATTTGAAGAAATGTAAGACGATGACATATACGAGGAAGCTGACACCAATTGTTTTTGATTATCAGCTGGATGATGCTGGTGTGGAGAGAGTGGCCGAGACAAGAGATTTGGGGATCGTTTTCGATCGGAAGCTTACGTTTTCTGCTTATGTGGATCATATAACCTCTGGTGCCATGAGGTGCCTCGGCTTTGTTGTGCGCAACTGCAAGGAATTTTGTTCTTTGGATGCCATTTCGTCTATCTATCAGGCTCTCGTAAGAAGTAAACTCGCATACTGTAGCGTGATATGGAATCCCAGCCACAAAAAATATGTTGATAAAATTGAAAGAGTACAGAAAAAGTTCCTCAGATTCATATTCTTTAAGAAACATGGCTACTATCCAGTCAGGGGTTATAGTTATGGGTCCCTTCTCGGTGAGTTTAAGTTTACCTCACTCAGGAAGATTAGAGAAATCAATGACCTGATGTTTCTATATAAGATTATACACAATCATGTTGACTCGATGACCTTGCTTTCATCGCTGCAGTTTAATGTTCCTCGCATCACATCAAGAGAGCACAGAACGTTTCACATCGATGTGCCCAACTCCTGTCATCACTTCTTCTGCCCGCTGACAACAATGTGCCGAAGTTATAATAATATTGCAAATGCAGACATATTTTTTCTACCGAGGTCTCGGTTTCGAACATCGGTTAGTCGTGCACTACAGAACTGAGTGCTGGGTACTTTGCAGCCTCTTGTTGTGATTTTTTAGTTTTTTTTTCTCTGTTCTCTTTGGTCCGCCGCTCATCGGCGATTTGTAATTGGTTATTATAGTCTTTTTTGTATACACCTGTAAATGGGCTTTATTTGGCCTGTTGGATGTATTTATAATAAATAAATAAATAACTCCGAAACCGCTTGATGGATTTCGCCCATTAACGAACTCGTCCGAAATATTTACGCTAAAAACCTACTCTGCAAATTTCAATCCTCTAACTCCTTTCGTTCGAGAGTTATCGTGCCTACAGCCGGCCGGACAGAATCGATTTCGACCTCGGATTCTTGATCAGTGAATCGAACCAAATCTTTTAAGACCATTTTCATCGAAAATTTCGAAAATTACAGACATTTGGGCAAATAGATAAGCACTCTGTTCCGAGGAACTAGAGCGCCAAAAAGCACTGACTTCAAGTCAGTATTCATCGGCATGCTCGTTCACGTTGATCAATTTTAATTGACTGAGTGCTTCTAGCTCAATGGATAGAGCGTTTGACTCGAAACCAGAGGTCCCGGCTTCAATTCCGTGACTAGGAAGACATTTTCTAGTTAAACGGTACTAGCCACCTTTCACTGTTGGATCAAAAATTAACATTTAATAGTGTCCAATAGAGGAGAATGGACAACATAATTTACCAAGGTAAATTCGATTAAGGGTGTCCAATACAGGAAGATGGACAATAGAACATACGCGCAAAAGCTCCTGACTTCACGTCAGTGCTTGAACCAATTTTAATAAAAAAAAAAATATGTAAAAATCAATTATTTCTCTATAGTGATATAATAAAGACTGGATACTAAATTATTACGCATTGACTTTACAGGAAAATCAATGGTTTACGCATGGGGTGAATAGCAGATGCTTGGATTGTGACCCAAGTAAGATGAAATTATTTGTGACTAACTGTGATGATACTTCCAAAACACAAAAATGGAGATTTGAAAACGTAAACCTGACAATGTTAGCAAATTGGGAAAATATTGGAGTAGCCTAAGATCCAAAGTAGATTTGAAAATGATTGAGGAATTTACAGTGGCCTATGTATGTACAAGCATACCAGTCTGAACTGAATGTTACTGTATAATGACTTGTGGTTGATTATATCTGATACTGATAAAAAAATCTTTCAGCTTGTTCATCTGTACTTAATACGGAAATATCTCATTGTTTACTGGGACATTCATCTCCAGGATATATTAAAAATGTTCTTATAGGTGCAAGAAACAATTTTGTATATTTGTTGAATCATCCTCTGCCTTTCCATCGAGCGTATGAAAAATGACATGAAGTAGTTTTTGAAAGGTTGATCATGCAGGTGCTCTGTGCTCATGACAGTCATCAAAACAATGGGTTGGTTTGAAAACAACATTACCCGCAAATTCTCGAGGCACACTTCAAGATCATTTTTTTCACGTAGAGTAAATATATTACTGTGATAAAGACAACTAAACACAAACCAAGTTGCCATTCTGCTGAAATAATTAAAATCAATTTAAATAAAATTAAAATTTATTTCATAACAAACAAGACCGTATTCTTATTCACTCTCTCATAAATCAAACAACGTATTGTCACAGTATAAGAATATATCCTTATACTCGGACTTGTTCTGCTTGATATAATCTACATAATGTGTTCTTCCTACTGAACTTGCTTCCCCTAACCTAACATCTCCTTCTGGCCTCCTTTGCAGTACAGTAAAACCATTGTATATAGATACAATATTAATAGTTTCCGGTGAAACTCCCCCGTAACAATTTTTGTTACGCGTAGAAGATTACGATGTTCACAGATTTCAACAAGTTCTGAGCGTTCTGCCGCTAGCTGGTCTGGAAATGGGTTCGTATAATTTTAATACTCATGCACATAGTACACAAATCGAATGAATACACATTGATTTGCCAAAAACAAGAACAGACACTTTTCGTTTCATACTTCCTGATCTTCATCAGTGTTCTACAGCTCTCGACAAGAGACCGTGTTCTGATCCAAAAGCCTGCCTAAGAGGATATTACAGCTCACGCCACCTATGGAACAAAACAAGCAACTCAGCTTTCCCGCTGTTGAAATTAGACCAGTGAAAACATAATATATGCCCCCATTCCTACGAAAATTGGAAAAACATTTTTCTGGTGGTTTTCTTAGGATTACTCATGTATATGATGAAAAAATGATTGGCCAGATCTGAAAACATAGACACTTGGAGCTACTTTTTTTTTTTGCTGTATGATCAATTGCCTGCGAGCTGCAGCCTGTCGAAAATGAACAAAAAATTTGGAGTTCAGTCTTAAATTTCTTAATTTTTGTGACTAGTGTATATTATTCCTGAAGGATTCATTCAAGTTTCCCAAAAACTTTTTCTATTATAGCTTCCTATACTATCCTCGCATTGGTTTGGTGTGGTTCATATATTACTGTGATAAAGACAACAAAACTCAAACAAATAACCATTCAGCTAAATTAAAAGAAAATAATTTTAATAAAATTAAAATTTATTTCATATAAAAACAAACAAATCCATATTCTTATTTACTATCTCATAAATCAAACAACATCTTAGTCTGTTTGATATGATCCACATTCTGCCTTCTTGTTCTTGTTACTGCACTTGCTTCACCCTTAACCAAACATCTCTTTCTCGCCTCTTTTATCTTCAACCTTTGTAGTTTCTTTTTATTCACTCTTTTTATATCTTCCTGGCTTATGGTGGCGGTTGAAATAATGGAACAAGTATCATCATGACAGGAGGAATCAGAAAATACAAATTTTTCTTCCTTTTCGTCCCGATGGGAGTTAATATTTTTTGATTCTATTTCTTCATTTGAATTACTCATTAGATTTTTAGAAATCCACTTGTCTATACTGCAATCATCACTATCACTATCTGAATCTATTCTAGAAAGGGTTTGTTCATGTGTATCTTTCGAATAAACATTAGAAAGCCATTTTTCTATACCAATATCATTGATATCTCTGTTATCATGTTCCTCATCATCCCTTTGCTCATTGTCATTTTCTGCACTATCACTATTACTACATACTTCGTTTTTCAATCCCATTTCGTTATTTAAACTTCTCACCATTTCTCGTCTGAAGCCTGAGCATTGTATTTGTGCATCTAGCGACCCAGATCGCTCTATTTCACTTAATTTAGGATAAAGTTGACTCTCATATCCAAACCTTCTATGGAAAAAAGTTTTTATGCACTCAACATCTCTATTGAAATACATTTCAGCATCTGCATGCTCTATTGACATCATTTGCGGAAAATCAATAATAATTGGGTTCCCCTCCTCCGTAATCATGATGTTGAACTCGTTGAAATCTCCATGTATCAATCCTGAACTTGCAAAACGTACTATAAGGTCCATCAATTGGTCATAAAGGTTTTCAGGGTCCTTCAATTCCGTTATGTGGTTTAAGAGGTCACCTTTAACAAGCTCCATTATAACACAATGCCGGTTGAAAGATATGGGTCTAGGAACTGGAAAACCTTCCTCAAATAATGCAGTCATGTATGAGAATTCTTTTGTTGCAGAAATCTTGGATAGGTACAGCCAGGACAACGCTTTTGCATGTTTGTGATAATCTCTCTTCTCTGTCACTTTCCGAAAACACACTCTCCCTAAACGGTGTAGTTTCAAGCATAATTCCTCTCCTTCTTCATTAGCTACTATGTAGATATTACTTTCCTTACCTACACCGATTTGATTTCCAAAAGATGCGATAGCTTTACGCCTTGTTAATTCGTGCAATGCCAAATAATCGTAACCTAAATTCGTCAAGCGGTAGCCGTCGTACTTCCTGCCTCTTTCGTAACTTAAAAGACGATGTTTGCACAATTCTCTCAAAATCTTGTGAACGCCCCCGTATTGCAGATTCGATAATGAAGCAGCCAAAGGGGCAGCAACTAACTCGTGGTTTTTCATTCCCAATTCCACTCCTGCTAACACTCCAATATCTTCGAAGCTCAAATAGCGTAACAACGTGGCATTCAATTTTCCCATTCTGACGGTAATTTAATAAATGTAAAGAAGCAAATATTCAAGCATGAACTTCTTAAAAACTCCACAACCACATTGACAATATGACGATGACCATAGACTTATATCTTGTCTATGACTTACATCACAGAACATATAATATAAGAAGTGCTACCTGCCTTGTAAACTGTGCGCAACAGTAGTGACATTTATGGCGATTTCCATTGACACGCTCGGAGCACTCGAAATCGATCTCATCTGTCATGCATCTGTCCAATTGAACCGAAAATATCTGTCAAATATGTCAGTGTGACAGCTCCGAGTGATCCGAGCGTGTCAATGGAAATCGCCATTATACAATAGATTAGAGAGAGACAAAATAAGTGGAAGTTATTCCATTATGGTTCTAGGGGGTGTCCGCTTGTTGAAGTATATGTCATTTTACAAAATAATTAGAATGGTGCTCTGTGGTTCGTTTTTTGAATTTTCGGAATTTATATTATTCTGTGTTCGAAAAGAAATATTCTTCAAAATGAAACAAAGCTTTATTCACAATAATTTCTTTATTAAAATAATTTTCACAATTGCATATGTATTAAATATTCCATTAAAGAATAAAACAAGTACATAAATGCCTTACACCTTTTCGAATGTGAATATAATTTAGGTAGCAGTTTTCTAGAACAAATTCATTAGAAATCAGTTATAGCGACATCGAAAGTACTGCATGTTTAGGACGCTATATCCGATAGTTGTTATAAGCAATGTACTATGTAGGTGTAGGGATCTCACCAGGACCTTACCCTTTAGTCGTTATAACTGGTTTCTACTGTAAGTACAATTTGCTTATAGAGAAACTAAAATCCATGACACAATGCAATGAAACAAACAAAATTTTTGACCAACCACAAGTCTTAGATTATTCCAAAATTAGAATACAAATTGGAATTTGATTTACGTTGTTTCAAGTTCTTGGAGATATAACTACCAAATTCCCCAACAATTATCTGAATCAAATGTCTATTACAGTTTGATGTTTATGAATTAAAGATAAAAAAATATTTGTGTGTCAACACTCATTCACAACGGTCTTTCAAATATCATTATGATCAGAATTGTCTCTTCACTCAATCACAATAACACTGATTCATCTAAGGAGGGGAAGAGGCATCCATGGTCACAATAGACAGTCAAAATCACGTAGAATCCATCAATGCAGGATATGACCGTCAATTGGCGATTCAAGTCGATCTCCGAGCCACCTGGTGGCGAATTTTGAAGCGTCGTGTATGGGTAATGGAGTTTGTTTTGCTTTGAGATGGTATATTTCTTAACGCATTAACTGTTGTTTGTGAGGATTGAATGCTTAAAATGTATTTTTCTGCACTTCTTTCATCTATTAGACTATTGAGGTTAATGATAAATTACTTCAAATGTCCAAATCAAAAGTGTTTTGTTGTGTTTATGGATGTAATAGTTTGGCCAACAGGGATAAAGTGTTCTGACATGGAATCTGGTTCCCAAAGTAGAGGAATGACAATTATGTTGTGCTGTGGTGAACCTATCAAACCCTATTTTTTTCCGAAGATCGTTTCTGAACGTAGTTTTTTTATTTTTGAGGCCTAATGTACTTTTCTTTCTATTTATTATTTTGTATAGCTCCATAATACGTCAATATTGCCCAAATGTATTTATTGCTCATTTGGTATAAATTTCACATTATATAATCTGAATCGCATTGTAGTGCTTTGAAAAACCTCACCCTTACCACCTTGTACCTACATAATTTTATCAAGGTATTATTTAAGACCTTCAGGATAAGTTAATGAAAGTTTCATGGAACGTCACACATATTTAATTTATACATTAATATATACATAAATAAAGAAACGAAACAGAGTATAAGACATTCAATGTCAAAGTACTTATGAGCCAATCAGAGGAAAACTGGTATAACTCACAAATTTCGAATTGTTGAGTTGATACTCATATTTTGGTATGTATTTCATTCCCTGAATGAATGGTATAAGTCGAAACAATTTTGTGACCGAGTTAGAGCCTGTTGATGTTTTACCTCTCAACGAAATGCCTTGATTTTTTGAACCCATTGAAAGGTAAAACCTTAAATTCCCAACAAATCACAAATGGAGTTATACCACTTTTCCTCTGAGCGGCTCTTATATCTCCAGTGATGTAAGTATGTGAGTAAGTACCTATGTAAACACTCGCATGTTGTATCATTAGCTGATACAATCCTATTTGACTGTATTCATTCAAATTGATATTATATATTCTTCTGAATCAAGATCAATTTGTTTAACAATAAAGCATATGTATGACAGTAAAAGAAGTGTTCTCAGTGGGGGAACGGCTTTATATTTGGTGCTCTTCTCATTTTTTTTATTTTTCCACAAGCGCTTGAGGAGGTCAGTCCTGAAACAAAAAACGCAAGGAAAAGCAAAATATCTAAAAATTATATTGTGTATATATTATTCTCAAATTGCAAGTCCTGATTCAGACATCAAATAAATTAAAATTATACAACCTTGTGCAATGTAGAAGTAGAGCTGATATATGTTTACATCTGCCTCCTAAACCAGCCTTACAAGAACAGCTAAAAGCTGATATTCTTGCAGACCTTTCATCCGATATAATTTTTCCTCTTATTTCGTGAGGATCTGTTGAGAGGGCTGAGGTTTGCAAACACAAACCGAACACTTCTAAGCATCGCTGACTTTTGCCCAAACTTCCACACATAATAATGTGACCGGCATTCAAGACCGCTTCTCCTAAAATATTTGATATTTGGATAATGCATGATTACTTATAAATTTCAATGAACTCACCTTCTATCACGTTCCTACTATTTGGCGTTGCTTCCAAATATCGGAAATACTCACTAATGCTAATAAACACACTCTTTTCTCTTTCCATCTTAATTTTTCCTCGCAAATAACCTTATGTCAGACCTAATGTTTACAAATCTTACCCATACAGGCAAACACGTGGTGTAGAGGGCGCAGCCTACCCTTGAATCGCGAATATCACACTTTACTGAAAAAAGAAACAAGTATCATTTTTACATATCAAGTAATAGAAGATGAGTTTTGAAATATAAATATTTCTGATCAATTTGGTCAGGAAGATCTTAATAGGTTGGTTCTATCAGAATTAAGTTAATGTATAATCCTGGTATATCCCTTATCGTTCCTAAAAAAATGCTCCTCAGTAAACTATTCACGTTATTTACAATAGTCGAATTTAAGCGAGTAACTGGAGCAGAGCGGTTAAGACATATCTCTTCCTAAACATAACCGATCGGTTATAATAGCAAGGGATTGGTCCTACACGCTCTGTTCCAATTGCTCGCTTAAATTCGACTATTGTGTGCTATAATTAATATCACAGTGAATTTTAGGCTGGAATCGCCAGACATCGTCACAGTGTGAGTTCATCATCTGAGAATTATTAGATGGTGATGGTTGATTTTAAAGCTGGAATTTCCTGACATAGTCATGCTCATTGTATGAATGAATCACTTGAGATGATTGAGGCACTGCCTTTTTGTTCAGATGATCCTATAGACAGAGAGCGTTATATTTGAAATCCGATACTGAAAAATGATCAACACATAAGCGAAAATAGTAATATGTTGGCTAGGAAATATTTTACGAATATCATTCCAAGTTTTCTGGATGGAGAGGTCTTTGTGGAAGATTTTTTGCAAACAGGAGCTCAATTGCTGATCTATGAATTTTTGCAAGAAAGATATTAACAATACTTACCATCTTTACGGAACAATGAGCAGCTGAAACTGAAACTTATCTTCACATGGGCGTTATATTTATTCTTAGTATAACAATACATTCGTGTTCTGCTAAAACGAAAATTATTGCCATTTGCAACAAAAACAAACGCACAAACTAGAAAATCTCACGTACATCTTGTCAACAAACAGCTTTGCCACTTTTATTTCTCTTTGTCAATTGTCATGTCATTCATCCATTTGAACCTATCTACGACATACGACATACTTCAAAATAAATGTCAAAATAAGTGGAAACGTATGTCTTGTTTGTTGCCGCTTTTCCCACTGTCGCTTCACCCCCCTGACTTACATGTAACTTACAGATATTTTGTCTATGAATATGACAATAGACCATTTCCAAGTGACGTCACAGCTGTCAGTTAGATTCCTTGAGGGGCACATAAACGTTAGTCGCTATTTGTTTACATGGAGTTTATACTCATTTTATTGCAAGTTTTTGATAAGATACCTTCGATTTGTTGACTTGTGGGCTGCTCTATGTGAGCAGAAAGGTACCATGCTACATTTTTTAGAATTCCGGCGGAGTTAAAAAATAGAGAAGATGATGTAAATCGATTGTCAAGTCTTCGATGGGAATGGTGAATAGGAAGCTTGAAAAGAGGAAAGTTGTCTGGAAAGAAGCTCAAATTTGTTTTATATTTGAAGGCGAATCTTCCATATTACAGGATGAAAACGATCTTGATTGGATTCCAACCCAAATCCTTGGTTATAAGAGTGTTAAGATGTGATACATCAAGTAGTAACGTGGCCACAAATACGGAAGATGACCCAATGGAAAGGTGTTTCACAACTAATTATCAGACATTCAATATAAAATAAAGAAAACAAGATTGAAACAGTAATAATTGTTATTAAATTTTCAGACATTTACAATTAATAAATACCTTAATTGATAATAAATTACATTTGAATGATAAATTCACCCCTCAAGGTATCTGTACCATCTTTCGTGGATAGCAATTACTTTTTAGGAGTGTTAATGGAAGCTTCGCGATGTTTTTTCAATTTGATCCTTCAAATTTTGAAGAGGAGATTCTTCCACATCTGTAATTGGATCATATAAAGTATTCACCAATTGGTCATTTGCAACAATATCATTGTGAATTTCAATGGCTTCGCAAGCTTCTGGTATTTGTTTGTAGGAAACTTTCAATGCATCTTCTTTGTAAGTTATAGAAGAATAGCCAGCAGAACAAATGGCTCTATTGAACGAGCAATTGCTGCATATCGTGTAATTATTTATCGGTCAATTCCGTTGCCTGTGTCAGTGTTGTTCATATATATATCCTTGATTTTCAACATGTCGACATTTTATAATAGAAGGGACAGTACATCTTAGGGACGAAACACCAGGTAGAATAATATAGCTGCTATGTGGCTGCAAACCGTACTCGAACCAGCCATACAGACGCAATGGGCACAGATGTCATTGTTTTTGAAAACAACTAAGCATAAATTCATTGGTTTTACTAGAAGTTTCAGGGAATGTTTCTCCTAAAACAAAATTAATAATGAATCACTGCAAATATGTATTGTTCTGATGGAATACAACAATAATGCTCTGTTACACTTCATTTTGAAAACTAGTGGTATTAATCTTACCTTTCCCAAAGCAACAAAAGCACCAGATTGATCAGTTCAGCCAAAACCTCCTGCACAATACCAGATTCATTAAATTTGTACTTTGTAGGCTTGTAGACGTTTTTTGAGAGATCGCAGTCTTTCATGGTGTACGGGTCAATATCATCAATAACTGCCATTTTTTGTAGATAGCGCTCATTCCCATCACTGCTGAGTGATTCATAATATCCCTAAAAGACATTCTTCCAGAAATAATCAACAAAAATCACATAAAAACCTTTACAGCACAACTTATATGTGCATTTTCTATACTTGGCAAAGGGAAAATGAAGTATGGTTGCCCCTCAGCTCGTGTTTTGATGTTGTCAAAAACAGCTGACTGGTCTATTAGAATTAACCACAGAACAGAACTTTTGTCTTTTACAGAAAGTTTACACTTTTACCCACAGAACACTAATTTTGTAATTTTACCAGAGAAATATGTCTCTGAATTTTACTCATAAAATAAATAGCAAGATCTTCTTCTTACGGTGGGTTTCACCACGTTTCACGAAGCTTTGACAGCTCTCCATGCCGAATTAGTGCGATTCTATGTCGATTTTCAGTTCATTTTTGACACAACTATCGAATTAAATCAATGAATAATCACAGATTAACTAGTAGATTAACAAGTAATCTGTGGAATAATATTCTATTAAATCCACAATTAAGCTAATCGAAGCTTCGTGAATCTTCCATCCTCCTCTAAAGCTAAAAATATTCTGTGATTCGCTAATCATTTCTCCAGTTTTGATTATTTTATTTTATTTTTAATATTTTTATTTATTAGTGTTCTGTGGTCTTGACGTCCTGTCACCAATCGTTAAATAACTCGTGTGAAAATTATTTTCCTAATTCCTATCGAGTATATAATATAAGAACAAGAAGACCATATTATCTTGTCTATGGAGAAGACTAAAAGCTAAAAGCTTAGATTTCAGCAACTATTAATTGAAAGGGAAGAATAATTTAAGTTACCGTTCCATCAAATTGGAATATTCATGCGTTGAATTTGTACATTTGATAATCCTTAAGATGAAGTTATACAAGGAAAAACTATTGAGTGAAACACAACTTAAACGATTAGGGGAACACCAATATTCTTGTACTAGTTGTAGTTATTTGGACAAATTTTTACAACCTTACTGGACCTGGTTGGTTTCAAAAGTACCCCTATGGCTTGCTCCTAATCTTATCACCATTGTTGGACTTATTCTCAATATTATCACAGCTCTCATACTAGTTTGGTAAGATTTCGGTCTTGAAATATTTCTTTATGATGATGTGATACATGTTTTTTTTTTTTTGAAAATTGATATTATTTCAGGTATTCCCCCAATGCCAAAGATGAAGCACCCAGATGGGCATGTGCTTTGTGTGGAATAGGATTATTTGCATATCAAAGTTTAGATGCGATAGATGGGAAACAAGCTAGAAGAACTGGTACTGCAAATCCTTTAGGAGAACTCTTCGATCATGGATGTGATTCGATTTCTACAGTGTTTGTCGCTTTATCAGCTTGCATAGCCGTACAGTTGGGAAATCACCCGGGTTGGATGTTTTTTCAGGTAATAGAGGAAAAAATGTGGGAAACCCCTGTAGACAGGGGCTTTGGCGCTCTTTTTCAAACTTTGACAAATCATACCTCCGGAAGTATTGGATTCTCAGAGTCGGGAATGATAACCGGCTTGAAGGTAGCTGACATTTCACAGCTGACAATCCATAGAAATTATAGCGCTGTTGCCACGTATCCCTAATTCTCTGAAATACTAGGATGCTTGATTAATGTGGAATTAAATGGTGTAGACAGATAATTGCACAAGAAAAACTACTGCTATACAGGTTGTCTTACGTGCAATGTAAGCTCTATACTGGGTGGTATTCGTAAAATGTCAGCTGATCATATCAACTAACGCACACGTACTATTCGACTGATTTTTGGCATATCGGTTACTCTCAACATCCTAAAAAATTCAGCGGAAAAATAAAGTGTTGCACGAGAAAAATCACTGCTATACAGGGTGGTATTCGTAAAATGTCAGCTGATCATATCTGCTAACGCACACGTACGATTCGACTGATTTTAAGCATATCGATTACTCTCAAAATCTCTAAATATCCATCAAAAAATAAACTGTTGCACGAGAAAAACCACTGCTATACAGGGTGGTATTTGTAAAATGTCAGCTGATCATATCAACTAACGCACACGTACGATTAGACTGTTTTTTGGCATATCGGTTACTCTCAACATCCTAAAACATCCAGCGAAAAATAAAGTGTTGCACGAGAAAAACCACTGCTCTACAGGGTGTTATTTGTAAAATGTCAGCTGATCATATCAACTAACGCACACGTACGATTCGCCTGATTTTTGGCATATCGGTTACTCTCAACATCCTAAAACATCCAGAGAAAAATAAACTGTTGCACGGGAAAAACCACTGCTCTACAAGGCGTTATTCGTAAAATGTCAGCTGATAATATCAACTAACGCACACGTACGATTCGACTGATTTTTGGCATATCGGTTACTCTCAACATCCTAAAAAATTCAGCGAAAGATAAAGTGTTGCACGAGAAAAACCACTGCTATACAGGGTGGTATTCGTAAAATGTCAGCTGATCATATCAACTAACGCACACGTACGATTCGACTGATTTTTGGCATATCGGTTACTCTCAAAATCCTAAAACATCCAGCGAAAAATAAAGTGTTGCACGAGAAAAACCACTGCTATACAGGGTGGTATTCGTAAAATGTCAGCTGATCATATCAACTAACGCACACGTACGATTCGACTGATTTTTGGCATATCGGTTACTCTCAACATCCTAAAAAATTCAGCGAAAAATAAAGTGTTGCACGAGAAAAACCACTGCTATACAGGGTGGTATTCGTAAAATGTCAGCTGATCATATCAACTAACGCACACGTACGATTCGACTGATTTTTGGCATATCGGTTACTCTCAACATCCTAAAAAATTCAGCGAAAAATAAAGTGTTGCACGAGAAAAACCACTGCTATACAGGGTGGTATTCGTAAAATGTCAGCTGATCATATCAACTAACGCACACGTACGATTCGACTGATTTTTGGCATATCGGTTACTCTCAACATCCTAAAACATCCAGCGAAAAATAAAGTGTTGCACGAGAAAAACCACTGCTATACAGGGTGGTATTCGTAAAATGTCAGCTGATCATATCAACTAACGCACACGTACGATTCGACTGATTTTTGGCATATCGGTTACTCTCAACATCCTAAAACATCCAGCGAAAAATAAAGTGTTGCACGAGAAAAACCACTGCTATACAGGGTGGTATTCGTAAAATGTCAGCTGATCATATCAACTAACGCACACGTACGATTCGACTGATTTTTGGCATATCGGTTACTCTCAACATCCTAAAAAATTCAGCGAAAAATAAAGTGTTGCACGAGAAAAACCACTGCTATACAGGGTGGTATTCGTAAAATGTCAGCTGATCATATCAACTAACGCACACGTACGATTCGACTGATTGTTGGCATATCGGTTACTCTCAACATCCTAAAACATCCAGCGAAAAATAAAGTGTTGCACGAGAAAAACCACTGCTATACAGGGTGGTATTCGTAAAATGTCAGCTGATCATATCAACTAACGCACACGTACGATTCGACTGATTTTTGGCATATCGGTTACTCTCAACATCCTAAAACATCCAGCGAAAAATAAACTGTTGCACGGGAAAAACCACTGCTCTACAGGGTGTTATTCGTAAAATGTCAGCTGATAATATCAACTAACGCACACGTACGATTCGACTGATTTTTGGCATATCGGTTACTCTCAACATCCTAAAAAATTCAGCGAAAGATAAAGTGTTGCACGAGAAAAACCATTGCTATACAGGGTGGTATTCGTAAAATGTCAGCTGATCATATCAACTAACGCACACGTACGATTCGACTGTTTTTTGGCATATCGGTTACTCTCAACATCCCAAAACATTCAGCGAAAAATAAAGTGTTGCACGAGAAAAACCACTGCTATACAGGGTGGTATTCGTAAAATGTCAGCTGATCATATCAACTAACGCACACGTACGATTCGCCTGATTTTTGGCATATCGGTTACTCTCAACATCCTAAAACATCCAGCGAAAAATAAACTGTTGCACGGGAAAAACCACTGCTATACAGGGTGTTATTCGTAAAATGTCAGCTGATAATATCAACTAACGCACACGTACGATTCGACTGATTTTTGGCATATCGGTTACTCTCAACATCCTAAAAAATTCAGCGAAAAATAAAGTGTTGCACGAGAAAAACCACTGCTATACAGGGTGGTATTCGTAAAATGTCAGCTGATCATATCAACTAACGCACACGTACGATTCGACTGATTTTTGGCATATCGGTTACTCTCAACATCCTAAAACATCCAGCGAAAAATAAAGTGTTGCACGAGAAAAACCACTGCTATACAGGGTGGTATTCGTAAAATGTCAGCTGATCATATCAACTAACGCACACGTACGATTCGACTGATTTTTGGCATATCGGTTACTCTCAACATCCTAAAAAATTCAGCGAAAAATAAAGTGTTGCACGAGAAAAACCACTGCTATACAGGGTGGTATTCGTAAAATGTCAGCTGATCATATCAACTAACGCACACGTACGATTCGACTGATTGTTGGCATATCGGTTACTCTCAACATCCTAAAACATCCAGCGAAAAATAAAGTGTTGCACGAGGAAAACCACTGCTATACAGGGTGGTATTCGTAAAATGTCAGCTGATCATATCAACTAACGCACACGTACGATTCGACTGATTTTTGGCATATCGGTTACCCTCAACATCCCAAAACATTCAGCGAAAAATAAAGTGTTGCACGAGAAAAACCACTGCTATACAGGGTGGTATTCGTAAAATGTCAGCTGATCATATCAACTAACGCACACGTACGATTCGACTGATTTTTGGCATATCGGTTACTCTCAACATCCTAAAACATCCAGCGAAAAATAAAGTGTTGCACGAGAAAAACCACTGCTATACAGGGTGGTATTCGTAAAATGTCAGCTGATCATATCAACTAACGCACACGTACGATTCGACTGATTTTTGGCATATCGGTTACTCTCAACATCCTAAAAAATTCAGCGAAAAATAAAGTGTTGCACAAGAAAAACCACTGCTATACAGGGTGGTATTCGTAAAATGTCAGCTGATCATATCAACTAACGCACACGTACGATTCGACTGATTTTTGGCATATCGGTTACTCTCAACATCCCAAAACATTCAGCGAAAAATAAAGTGTTGCACGAGAAAAACCACTGCTATACAGGGTGGTATTCGTAAAATGTCAGCTGATCATATCAACTAACGCACACGTACGATTCGACTGATTTTTGAGTGTGATAGTGTGATACATCTACCGTGATAGAACGGAATTGAATTGTTAATGACCTCTTAAATAAATATGAGCGAAGCATCTTATATGATACACAAGATGATAGAGCGTTCGATAAGGTTGTTCATTCTGTACTACTGCGTATCTCAAAATATTGGAAGACTGCGCCTTCCTTCAGGAGGACTTAGATAGTTTTTATGATTACTGCTGGAAACACTTTTTCTCAATTTGATTAAATGCCGCGAGATTTCGTTTCCGTGATTGCAAATATTTTCAATTTCCATAACTCAAAGATCACACTCGGTTGGACAGGGTTGTTTGTTAGTGAATGTGATTTGGCCGTGATTTTGGTTGCTGAGCTACCTTTAATTGAACGCCATAGTTAATGTCATCTCGTCTTCAAATAAAATGCTGGAAAACTTCTCAGGACTAATAAAAGATTACTGACACTATACTATTGTCTTGTCTTCAGAAAAGTAAACTTTGCATCGTCATTCTGGACACTTCATTAAGGATGTCACATAAAATGATTAGAGATCGTACAACACAAATTTCTAAAATTCATGTCGTACCGATTTAAATAAATACAACAAATAATAGATCATGACTATGCGGATGATCCACATAGATTCAAAATGCTAAGTAATCATTAAAGGATACTGTGGGAGGTATACTCATTATTCAACGGTTTTTTTCTGGGTTTTCTCAGAAAAAAACCGTTGAATAATCAAAATGCTAAGTTTTGAAAATTGGTTCAAGCACTGACTTGAAGTCAGGAGCTCTTGCGTCATTGTCTACATAGTTTCTGAAATATATTTTTTTTCGGGATAGCTGGAAAAAATTTAATTTTTAACTCAAACCGACTAAATTTCTGTTAATAATGTTTTATTGACCTCTATTGGACCTCTCAATCGAATTTACCACCGATATAAACCATTTTCTCAGCTTTTAAAAGATATGAATACATTTCGAATTTTGAATTCGGACATATGTATTCTATCGGAATAGCAATTCATTAAATGTCCAATAATTCACGGAAAAACTTACTTCAAAAATAATAGAAGGATACGATATTCACGAAATTTCGCGGAAATTAACGCGTCGGTATTCCACAAATAATTACCGAGGTTAAAATTGAATAGGATTTATATATTTTCAGTTATAGTGGGATTAACAACAATACAATACAATACACATCTGAAAATATGAAAGCATAACTTCAAAATCATTTGGCCTATTGCCGAACTCAAATGTCGCATTTGGATGTGCAACCTACACTGAAAATTGCTATCTCTTTCCGTTCTCAAGTTATCGTGAGATACATAATATTTTTTCATAATTTTTTTTAAAATTTTCTAGCGATATAATACTCACAAAACTTCAAAATAGCAAACTCCGCATAGCAATTTATACGGAGAACATCATTATTCTCCATGCCACCTACCAAAAATTAAGAAGAAATGAAGAAGACTTAATAGATCTGAAAAGAACATTTCAATTTTTCTAATTAATAAGTTGAATGCACTCTGAGGTATTAGAGGGTAGGTACAAATTTATCTAATAACCACATCGAATAAAGCACTGAGGAAAAGGCTGAAAAAAGACATTTCTTATCAATATATGTAATAAATCATTAGATCCTACTTAACTCAAGAGTCTGCGAATACATTGGTAAGAATTTTTGGAGATCAGAATGAAATAATATTTGGTACATTTCAGAGAATAGATTTTGAAATTTTAACCCCCAAACTCGAAGTGTTCTAATCAAAAATTTCTCAAAACTCAATGTGAACATTTTTTGGATTAACCATAAGTGGAAGAACCCTATTTTACAAACAAATTCCAAATTTCGCAAAATTTGCACTTATATTTACTGAGATATGAACGATTTCCGATCGCCTCCGATGCGAACCGAGTTTACGTGTTAAATCGGCACATCAAGCTCCTTCAATCTATCTTGAATAGCGCTTGGAATCGGACGTAAGGAATTATTGCTGTTAGAGTGGGTATCGTTAGATGGTTAGACGAGTCATTTGTTTGAATTTTTGAACAGTGATTATTGGTGATAAATTCGTATTACTATTTTTCATTTAAAATTCCTCTTTTTATCAGGTTTTTTTTTGTTTCGTTTAGAATAGGACTTTTCTTTCATTTCAAATTCGAAAGTAGGGTATTTCTGTTGAATATTTTGTTTTCTTCTTCTTGGATTTTCATTGTTTGGAGATCTCCATTGGTTTGTACTGTTTTACTTATATATCTATATCTATTCCTAATTCATTTGAATTTTTATTTTCTGTTTTAAGTCATCCTCTTATAAGAGTGTATTTTTTTTTGAATAAAACTTTTTTTGTTATATTTTAAATTCGAAGCATATTTCGTTCGAATTTTATTTTATAACTTAGGAACTTTTTATTTGGAATTGTTCTGCTTGTTGTAGAATTTTTGTTTGTTTTCATCTTTTATTGAGATATATTTTATTATTTTATTATATATTTTATTGAGATATACTCAACATGTCGTTCAAAAAAGAGCATCATAATAGGTTAGTCTTCAATATTGTGAATAAATTACACGAAAAAATTCCATGTTTTAAATTGAGTGATCTCCTAAATATGACAGACGGTAATTCTATTTTAAAGGATGTGTGTAGTACTGTCTCTAGGAAATACGGCAAAAAGATGCATCCGAGCACGTTTCTTCGTATCATACGGAGAAATCCCGAATACTCGAGTTTATTTCAATCAGAATTTCACCAAAAAAAAAATCTCATATATTCGTCAACACCCAGGTGCTCCGAAGCAGAATTGTGTGAGAATGCATTGGAAAAATTGGACGAAAATCTGAATGATGCTTCAGATGGTCCGTTTGAAGAAAATAACTCAAATACCTCCAGTCGATCCCCTACTCTAATGATACAACATAACTTGTTCACTCCTAGAGAATTGAATGTACCTAAGGAATCCAAAGTTTTATCTAATATTCTCCTAACTCCAAGAGAAAATTTGGATACACTAGATGAGTCTTCGTTGGAAAAAACCGCTACAATTAGAACCCAACAACACTCAATATCTCCGCCAATATCAGAACATAATTTTGGTATACCTGATCAGTTAGAATTATCCAGCTCTATAGGAAATGATCCTCTACCTGCGAATTCAACGAATGTCGGTAATAGAGCACAAATATTATTCTATAAAGATTGCAATGTTCTAGAAGGTTCATTTTCGATAAAAAAGTTAGATTTCGATCAAATATTTGATATGAAGGAAGGAAAACTTCTTTCTCATATATATCCGACGTATATGAGGAACAGAATAGCCAAGGAAGTGAATAATATTTGTGTTCTTAAGATGGATTACACAAAATATAGAAAAAATTACATTGAAATAAGAGCTGCATGCTTACACAATAAAGGAAACTGCAAGAAATTCAAAATATTAATAAAGAATCATTATCATGTTCAAGAGCAGTACATAGTTAATGTTTTTAGTACATCGCTAGACTTTTGTCATTATGAGAAACTAACAAGCTATGTGAAAGGAGTGGAAAGATCTCTATTCAAAGAAAAACTATTGTTGCAAAATCCTTCTGTTTTGAAGCGGCAAATACTTCGTAAAACAAAAAAAATGCCTGCTGAAATGGGCAATCTGCAAAAAATAAAATCAGATGCCGTATTACAAAAAATAAGGTGGGAGGCTAAAAGACATTTGGATCGGAGCGAAGATCTGACATCTTGCTGATGCAAAAAAAACACCCTGAATATATACAAGAAATCTGCTTTCCGTTTAACGTGAAGTTATTTTGTGATAAACAAATAACTATGTTGTTTAATTCGAGGAAAGATGGAATACTCCCGCTTCTCCATTTCGATGCTACAGGAAGTGTTGTAGCAAATCCAGAAAAAAACAATTGTCCAACTTTTTTATATTCCGCTGTCGCATCGAATGGATCACGGACAATACCAATTTTTAATTACATTTCAAATGTCCATACAAGCAAAAAAATTTTTGACTTGTTTGTCTCATTCAGAGCTGTTTGTGAGGGTAAAAAGAAATGGCCTATCTTCTCAGGTATAGTTACTGATTTCAGTTTTGCACATTTACATGCAGCTTCCAAAGCTTTCAACATGATGCCATTATTAGCATATTTGAATATATGTTTCGAAATTATGCATAATAACAGCAGGTTACCAGAGAATTTCCACACCATTAATCTATGCTGCTCACATTTCATGGCGATGGTGTGTAGGAACATTAAGGAAAAACTGAAGGAGTCTATTAGCCCTGACATGAAGATTGCATCACAGAAGCAAGCTGTTTTCTTTAAGGAATCGATGGCCGCATTCATTACGCTTACTTCTTTCGAGGAAATTGCGAATTGGTTCCAAGCCATGGTTATTATTTTTAATTCGCCCTTTCAAAATGAAGATGTATTGAATTCGATCTCAATAATGAAAAGCTTAATTATGTCAGGATCCGTTAATGTCGAATTCAACTTCCACGACGATATCACTGATAATGATTTGAAAGACCTATTAGGTAAAACTAATGAGAAAGCCCTATATAGTCAGAGTCCATTTTTCAAATATTTTTCGGAAAAAAGCCAAAGAATATTAGAAAATATCAAAACTACCAATGATAATGATGAGGTCTCAAATATTTTTTTCAATGAGAGCTTCAGTAAATTTATTTTACAGAAATATATACCTTTCACTCCACTCATTACGGCAGCAATGCTGAAAATAACGGGGCAAACTTGTCATAGAGTAAGCAATGGAATTGTAGAAGGCCATTTTTCTTTCATTAAGAATATTTTACTCAATAAAGAAAGAAATCTCAGGGTATCAAGATTTATTAGGGAACTAAAAGGTTTGGTTGATAGTTATCATACAGAGAGTCATTTAAAAATAACAAAAACGGCTCTCACATCTAAAAAATATCCGCTGTTACCAAAGGATGAGCTGGTATCAGATACAGCTTGTGTAGAAACATGGAAAAAAAAATATAAACCCTCCAATACTTATTTCACTGGACGTTTCATCAAAGCCCAAACAACAAACATATTGAAAGAAAAAGAAACAAATCTTACAGCAAATATTGAACCTCAACATGTGTTTCGTGAAGAATCTATCCAGGATCGCTCACAACTAAAAACAACTATTTGTAATTCTGTGCGATATGAAGAATGCGACTACAAATGCATTTATTGTAAAGAAACTGTAAGCCCCCATTCTTTATTGGCGAATGAAGAATGGATTGATTGGATTCAGTGTGAGAAATGTGAAGAATGGGTACACAAATCCTGTATCACAAATAGTGCATTATGTTCTTTGGCATCATTTGTTTGTAAATTATGTCTCAGAAATAGCAAACCAGTTCAAAGTTCTACTGAGAATTCTCATTCCTCAGAAATGTACAATACATTTGATCAGGGGTTTTTAATATTTGCCCACAATCTAGGAAAAATTTTTGAAGCATCAGGAAACCTTCAGAAGCTTAAAAAATTAGCGACTTCCTTCATAAATAATAATACTTCACTACAAAATCCTTCTAATACCTTTATTGATCTATACGAAAATATATCTGGCAATAGTGTCACGATATTGCATAAACCATTGATACACAAATATCATAAATTTCTGGCATGTTTCCCCGATGGTTTCATAAGACATGATGGACTCATTAAATTTGTAAATTTTAAACTTTCGTACTCTGCATTCGATGTTTTCGATAAGAAAAAAGTATCTGGAGCAACACGTGAAATTATTTTGGAAATTCAAGGAATGCTCAAAATATGTGATCGACGATGGTGTGATGTTATTTTTGTACATCTGATAAAGACCAGTTCGAAATACAAAGAATTTCTGAAAATCCTTCAATTTTCCAAAAAATCTTTCCCCTTTTAGAAAAGTTTTATTTTTCATTTCAACAGCCATTATTTTGTAATACGAGAAATATTTCAAGTTTTTCAAAGGCACTGAACATTTTTGAAAATGGTCTTGTTGGCCACATTACCTACTACCAAATGCTTCCAAATAGAAAATCCTACACAATTGCCACGTTCCCATCCTATTTCAACACTGTCGCTTTAAGTTTTTCAGAATTTCATTCCCTTTATGAGGAAAACTGGCTAACAGATTCAATTATTGAAATAATTCTTCACATTTTGGGTTGCAATAATTTTCAAATTATTCCTTGTCATTGGAGTGGCGAAATTTTCAGCTCATCGGGCGGACCTATTTTCGAGTATATGGTGAATACAATTGATATTCCGGGAAATAAAACATTAGTATGTCCTTTACTGACCCAAAAATTCAAGTCAAATTACGGTCATTGGTGTTTGTTGATAGTTAGTTTCCAAAATAAGGCAGTAAAATTTCTAGATCCTTTAAAAAATTTTGATGGTTATGAGTGTGACGAAGCAGTGGCTATTTATTTCGAGAACTTTTTAAAGTTCTTAGAAGCTTATGATGAAACGAATGAAACATCATTTAGAACAATGGAGTGGACTTTCGACTTTCCTGTACATACGTTACAATCGGATGTTTACAATTGTGGCGTTTGGATTTGTTATTTTTTCGATAAATTTGTTCAGGGGCACACTTTTCAGGACGAGATAGAAATTGATATTTATAGAGATCGATTGAAGCTCCTTATCCTAGAGGCATCAGGAGATATGAAACAAAAATGTTTCATTTGCGACAGAGAAACAACAATATCTGAAACCATTCGATGTACCTATTGTAAAAGGTTATTTCATTCAGATACATGTTGCGAAGAAGGACATATTATTAAAGGCGTATGTTTTCTATGCTACAGATTTTTTTTAATAGGTTAAGAATAATAATCTATTATAAATAACATCCATGATAATATTCGTACTGAAATAATCTCTGTGTATTATAACTTTCGAATACGGACCGCAACACTTCATTTTTGAGATATGCTTTTGTGGTGTTCAAAATTACTCAATAAGACACTAAGCATCCGGTTTAACTATTTCATTATACTATTTGTGTCGATTACAATCTTCTTCCACTCATCACATACCTATTACCTAGTCTACATAATACTAATACACGATCAACATCTTGAACAATATCTTCTGCGTAGGTTCATATAACCAACTAATAATCATTTATCTGTGTTGAGAGTAACCAGTGTCCGGTATGCCAAAAATCGGTCGAATCGTACGTGTGCGTAAGTTGATATGATCAGCTGACATTTTACAAATAACACCCTGTAGAGCAGTGGTTTTTCTCGGGCAACACTTTATTTTTCGCTGGATGTTTTAGGATGTTGAGAGTAACCGATATGCCAAAATTCAGGCGAATCGTACGTGTGCGTTAGTCGATATGATCAGCTGACATTTTACGAATACCACCCTGTAGAGCAGTGGTTTTTCTCGTGCAACACTTTATTTTTCGCTAGATGTTTTAGGATGTTGAGAGTAACCGATATGCCAAAAATCAGTCGAATCGTACGTGTGCGTTAGTTGATATGATCAGCTGACATTTTACGAATAACACCCTGTATAGCAGTGGTTTTTCTCGTGCAACAGTTTATTTTTTGATGGATGTTTAGAGATTTTGAGAGTAATCGATATGCTAAAAATCAGTCGAATCGTACGTGTGCGTTAACTGGTATGATCAGCTGACATTTTACGAATACCACCCTGTATAGCAGTGGTTTTTCTCGTGCAACAGTTTATTTTTCGTTGGATGTTTTAGGATGTTGAGAGTAACCGATATGCCAAAAATCAGTCGAATCGTACGTGTGCGTTAGTTGATATGATCAGCTGACATTTTACGAATAACACCCTGTATAGCAGTGGTTTTTCTCGTGCAACACTTTATTTGTCGCTGGATGTTTTAGGATGTTGAGAGTAACCGATATGCCAAAAATCAGTCGAATCGTACATGTGCGTTAGTTGATATGATCAGCTGACATTTTACGAATAACACCCTGTATAGCAGTGGTTTTTCTCGTGCAACAGTTTATTTTTTGATGGATGTTTAGAGATTTTGAGAGTAATCGATATGCTAAAAATCAGTCGAATCGTTCGTGTGCGTTAGCTGATATTATCAGCTGACATTTTACGAATACCACCCTGTATAGCAGTGGTTTTTCTCGTGCAACAGTTTATTTTTTGTTGGATGTTTTAGAATCTTGAGAGTAACCGATATGCCAAAAATCAGTCGAATCATACGTGTGCGTTAGTTGATATGATCAGCTGACATTTTACGAATAACACCCTGTATAGCAGTGGTTTTTCTCGTGCAACAGTTTATTTTTTGTTGGATGTTTTAGGATGTTGAGAGTAACCGATATGCCAAAAATCAGTCGAATCATACGTGTGCGTTAGTTGATATGATCAGCTGACATTTTACGAATAACACCCTGTATAGCAGTGGTTTTTCTCGTGCAACAGTTTATTTTTTGTTGGATGTTTTAGGATGTTGAGAGTAACCGATATGCCAAAAATCAGTCGAATCATACGTGTGCGTTAGTTGATATGATCAGCTGACATTTTACGAATAACACCCTGTATAGCAGTGGTTTTTCTCGTGCAACACTTTATTTTTCGCTGGATGTTTTAGGATGTTGAGAGTAACCGATATGCCAAAAATCAGTCGAATCGTACGTGTGCGTTAGTTGATATGATCAGCTGACATATTACGAATAACACCCTGTATAGCAGTGGTTTTTCTCGTGCAACAGTTTTTTTTTTGATGGATGTTTAGAGATTTTGAGAGTAATCGATATGCTAAAAATCAGTCGAATCGTACGTGTGCGTTAACTGGTATGATCAGCTGACATTTTACGAATACCACCCTGTATAGCAGTGGTTTTTCTCGTGCAACAGTTTATTTTTCGTTGGATGTTTTAGGATGTTGAGAGTAACCGATATGCCAAAAATCAGTCGAATCGTACGTGTGCGTTAGTTGATATGATCAGCTGACATTTTACGAATAACACCCTGTATAGCAGTGGTTTTTCTCGTGCAACACTTTATTTTTCGCTGGATGTTTTAGGATGTTGAGAGTAACCGATATGCCAAAATTCAGGCGAATCGTACGTGTGCGTTAGTCGATATGATCAGCTGACATTTTACGAATACCACCCTGTAGAGCAGTGGTTTTTCTCGTGCAACACTTTATTTTTCGCTGGATGTTTTAGGATGTTGAGAGTAACCGATATGCCAAAAATCAGTCGAATCGTACATGTGCGTTAGTTGATATGATCAGCTGACATTTTACGAATAACACCCTGTATAGCAGTGGTTTTTCTCGTGCAACAGTTTATTTTTTGATGGATGTTTAGAGATTTTGAGAGTAATCGATATGCTAAAAATCAGTCGAATCGTACGTGTGCGTTAGCTGATATTATCAGCTGACATTTTACGAATACCACCCTGTATAGCAGTGGTTTTTCTCGTGCAACAGTTTATTTTTTGTTGGATGTTTTAGGATCTTGAGAGTAACCGATATGCCAAAAATCAGTCGAATCATACGTGTGCGTTAGTTGATATGATCAGCTGACATTTTACGAATAACACCCTGTATAGCAGTGGTTTTTCTCGTGCAACAGTTTATTTTTTGTTGGATGTTTTAGGATGTTGAGAGTAACCGATATGCCAAAAATCAGTCGAATCATACGTGTGCGTTAGTTGATATGATCAGCTGACATTTTACGAATACCACCCTGTATAGCAGTGGTTTTTCTCGTGCAACACTTTATTTTTCGCTGGATGTTTAAGGATGTTGAGAGTAACCGATATGCCAAAAATCAGTCGAATCGTACGTGTGCGTTAGTTGATATGATCAGCTGACATTTTACGAATAACACCCTGTATAGCAGTGGTTTTTCTCGTGCAACACTTTATTTTTCGCTGGATGTTTTAGGATGTAGAGAGTAACCGATACGCCAAAAATCAGTCGAATCGTACGTGTGCGTTAGTTGATTGTGAGCTGATTTTATACGACAAACACTGCATCCTGGATTACTTTTGCAACAGTTCAATTTTTTATGTTTATAATGTGAAGGGATTTTAATAGTGGGAATCTTAGGCAAGAAAACAGTCCAATCGTAGTTAATCGGCGATAAAAGCCATTATCTGTTCAGTAGAATCAAGGATTTGAAACGGATTAATTTGGCAACAATGTGAGAAATTTATAGGAGTTGGGTCAGATTGTCAGCTGTGAAATGTCAGCTATCTTCAAGCCGGTGGAATGATAATAGTTTATTTATAAAGATTAAATGAGCAATCTGAGAATGAGAACTGCACCATGGAAGAAATCAAATTAAAATAGCTGAAATGCTCTTATCGAACAGGATGACAAGTACGAGTATGAACACAGATCATATAATAATTCATAGATAGAATAATTATAGCATTCTGTGAAAACATAGAAGTACGATTCAATATTGAAATTTCGAAAAATCATATCCGCGAAAGTATTAGCTTGTCAGAGTTGATATTGATATCAATGGATTTTTATGGTGAAACTGCATCTTAAAAAAAAATTGAATTTGAAATTTGTAATTTAAAAAAAATTTTTTTTTTCGTTACTCCGAAACCATCTGGCCTATTTTGCCCAATAACGAACTCAACCGAGATATTTATCTCCCAAACCTACTCTGAAAATTTCAACATAATTCTATAATAAGAATCCATTGATATAATTCTGTTCGAGAGTTATTGTAGAAACAATATTTAAAAATTAAAAAATTGGTTCAAGCACTGACATGAAGTGAGGAGCTTTTGTGCGTATGTTCTATTGTCCATTCTCCTGTATTGGACACTCTCTTAATCGAATTTACTATTGGCTAAAGTTTCAATTGATATAATATAATTTTCAAAGTGGATTTGAGGAAAGAATATATTATTATTATTATTATTATTATTATTATTATATATTATCGTTCATCATAGAATTGAGGAATGAATATCTCGGATGAGTTCGTTGTTAGGTAGAATTTGTCTATTGGTTTTGGATTGATAATTTTTGGCACTCTTGTTGAATTTAAATTCTTTTAGGATGTTTGAATTTAATTTCTGCTATTATGAAGTTCTATAATAAGAATCCATTGATATAATTCCAAACTCTTACCAATACTTTCGAAGATATGATTTGTCAAAGTTTGAACAAGAGCGCCAAAGCTCCTGTTCATAGGGCTTGAACCAATTTTTAATTTACAATTTAAATAAGACTTGCTATGATTTGACATTGAGTTTAAATAAATCAAAAGTATATTTAAATGGAAATGGGTAGGAATGTCATAGTCCCAATACTATAGACCACATTAGTTAGGTTAGAATCATTCTCTTGGCGGGAGATCCATATTCAAATTTTTTAACATGGAATTTCAACTTCGAGATGAAACCACCCTATTTAAAAGAGAATGTAAGTACAGAGGCATCAATTATTGGGTACCTTCATCATTAGTGCATGTTTTCATGTTCTTTCCACATCAAAATCTACTTCAATTTATTCTTAAATCAAAATTGAAACCAGTGTAGTTCAAAAGATTACCGTATGTCGTAGATGACTTCTGTTGTGCGTCATTACAAGGCCGATTTAGGGTTATGTTATAATTTTTGACTGATTTCGAGTGAGCTAAGACATACGTCAATCGAATTTGGTGAACACTTTTATGTTTATTAATTATTTTGGAAATATACAATTTTGTAATGAAAACTTGATTCTAGATTGTTTAGAAAGGTTCACTGAATCTATTTCAACTGAAATAAACCTTAAGAAATTAGCCAATGTATCTAAAAACAGGCAAGAAATTCGCGTAAATTTTAGGGCCATAAGAAATGCATTGGGAATTCAGTGCTCGGATCCACGGATGGATCGTAATTCAAATTTCCCACCTAACCTAACTAATGTGGTCTATTTCTTAGTATATTTCAATAGTTTCATCACAGAGTATAAAAACTTCTATAGCTAGGTATAAATCTTAAATTGATTATGCAGTTGTTCAAATAAATACTTTATTTGGATTTAAATCATTTCAGTGAATATAATTTTGATTTTGAAATGATTCATTATAATGATCACCGTCATATTTATTATTAGCTAAGGGTTCAATCATTTTCAGTGCTTTTGTGCCATCACACTGTTCTACTGTGCTCACTGGCAAACTTACGTATCAGGAACATTAAGATTTGGTAGAGTAGATGTGACTGAAGCACAAGTGACAATAATGTTGATACTGGCTATTTCTGCCATATTTGGGCCAGAAGTTTGGTCTTCACAGGTAGGGCTAAAATATTTCTTCCATTATTTTCAATAATAGGTATATGGCTTTCAAATCCTGCATAGTTGTTTCACGAAAAATTATTAGTTTACTATCTCCAAAAATTATTTTTCATTTCACTCTTGACATATTATTATCAGAATTGTTATAAATCCACTCTTCTATGTGTTAAACAATACAAGCATGTTTTATCTCAATATACAGGACATTAGTTTTGGAGTGTAAAAAAAATAAATTTAGTGAAACTAAAAGAATGAAATTAGTTGAATGAGGCCAATCTCATCATTTCAACTAAAGGGTATAGCCGGGTAAATATGGGAAATCTGCCCCCATGGTTTTTTTGACTCACACTCAGGGGATCGATTCGATATCAAATAAAAATAATTCACCTCAATTTTCAGCCCTTCAACTCAAACGGCTTTCGAGATTTTCAAAAAAACCTGTTTTTTAGATTTTAATTTTATTTTTATAGTAAAATTCGGATCAATCAATGGTGATTTTTTTTCTTATTCTTAGGAGCCTAAAATATAAAAAAAACATACGATCATAATTCCTTAACGAAAAGCCGATTTTTAACAAAGGAAAGAAAATTAAAATCTTTTTTTTAGCCTTTTTGAAATATGTCAATCACCAAAACTCGTCAGAACATGTCTTTTATGCTCCTCTAGACTCAGGCATTTTTTTGGATTTTCTGAATTGGTGGAACAATTTCAAAAAAATTAAAAAAACATTTTTTTCCTAAAATCCTGCATTTTAACACGCTTTTATTTATTTTTATTTGAAAAAATACGTAGGAATTTTTTTTATCAAAAATATATCTTTTTCAAAGATGAACATAAAAAATTAGGAACCTAAAGTAAGTAAAAGGGCTATTAATGATTCAAAAGACACTTGGAGACGATTTTTATATTTTTTTATACAATTGGAAATCATTTTTGATATCTACAACAAAAATAAAAATTATAATCGAAACAATTACTAGATTAGTCTTCATCACTGTCTTCATTTATTACGACCTAATGTAATTGTGTGAATTATGAGTAAAGAAAAAATTTTTGCTTGTTATTAATAAAAAAAAAAAAATAGAAGTGTTTTAAAACGAAGGATTTTAGGAAAAAAATGAGTTTTTAATTTTTTTCTAAATTATTCCACCTCTTCAAAAAATCCAAACAAAATCGTATGAGTGTTGGAATTGCCTTCTGCAACGAGTATTCAACGACATTTCTCTATTTTAGGCAAGTTTTATAAAATACTGTTGAAATTTAATGAAGAATTCGGAGTATGCATTCTTTTCTATTGTATCTTGGCAGTTGGTGTCTTAAGAAAGTTGACAGATTACTGAATTTGAATCGTACGTAGGGCATGGAGATCAGATTTAAAACACTTTCCTAATATCATGAATTATTCAAAATTAGCAAGAAAGAAATCTCTAGTACCTTATTTTTTAATGAAAATAATACTTTTCCACGCAACAATTATTTCACTATATCCAGATTATATGATATTGACAATTGACGTGTGTTGACATTTGCTAGGATCTAATGTCAGTGCTGACTACCACAAAACGAAAAATATAACTAGAAACAATGCTGGAATGAGTTCATTCCAGCACTGTTTTTAGTGCTGGAATGAACTCATTACGATACTGAAATAGAGAATAGTATATTCTAAAACAAGTTGCAGAATGGGCTCATATTCAAACACGAATGCGAAATTCGAAAACGAGCGACGAAGGAGCGAGTTTTCGAACGCATGAGTGTTGGAATTGCCTTCTGCAACGAGTATTAGACGATATTTTCTCTATTTCAGGCCAGTTTTCTAGAATACTATTGAAATTTAATGAAAAATTCGGATTATACATCTTAGTGACTTTGGTATTGTATCTTGGCAGTTGGTGTGACTGTTACAAAAGTTGGCAGATTACGGAATTTGAATCGTACGTAGGAAATGGAGATCAGATTTGAAACAGTTTCCTGTTAATATAAGTAATAACATGTATGATTCAAAATTAGCAAGAAGGAAATCTGTATAGAACCTTATTTTTTAATGAAAATAAAACTTTTCCTCTCAACAATAATTATTACACTATATCCATATTATATTATTGTCAATTGACGTATGTTGAATTTTGATAGGATCGAGTGTCAGTGCTGACTACCACAAAACGAAAAATATTACTAGAAACAATGCGTGAATGAGTTCATTCCAGCACTGTTTTTAAGGCTGGAATGGACTCATTACAATACTGAAATAGAGAAAATAATTTTCATTCATAGTTATATTAATTTATAATTCATTCTTTAAAAAGAAAGTAATTTATCAATATTATATACTTTGTCCATATTTTTGTGTTTTAGTATATTTTTTCAAATTAGGGGCGCCGAAAGCCGTCCCCCCCCCCCCCCTCTCGGAAAAGCTCTTAGCTACGGCCCTGAAGCAGTTATTGAAATTAGTCATTGATAGACTGAACTGGGTATATCTTTTAATTGCAAACAAATTTTTTTCGTGGCATTTTTCGATATCTTGCATATCAATGTGACTTTATTCTATAGTGAATTCAGAATATTCGCCGATTTTCGCATAGCCGCACGCCACTGATAATAAAGGTTGTGTGCGTATTCAGTCTAATGCAGCCCATACACGCTCAATATTATTGTACAATATTCTATATTTGTGCAATATAATTGATCGTGTGTGGGCGATATTGAAAGGTTGCGCAATAGCGCGATATATTGCACAACCATCAATATCGCCTCTATAAGATAGAATTGTTTGACCAACTAACATATTGTACAATAATATTGACCATCTAGGGACCACCGTCAATATATTGTGCAACCCACATTGCACAGTAATATTGAGCGTGTATGGGTCGCTTAATTGAATGAACCAAGTCTTATGAAGAATGAAATTTTCTGAAAAATTATTAATAAAAAATATTTTGACCAATACTGTATCACAGTTATTGTTCAACTGAGTTCCCAATTCCACCAAAAAAATAATATTGGGCATTTGAATTGATTTAAAATTTAGTTTTTTAGTGACAAGTTTTATTTATGGTATTTCATACCGATCTTTACCTTACTGTTTGGCGCCCTCGCAGTATACCAGAGCATAATTGTTATATTTACTGGAGGTGTGGGAAAAAACGGATCAACTGTGGCAGTAAGTTCAAACAGATTGCAGGGAAAGCGAGCTATCTTGTATCAAAAATTGGAAATTAGGTATTGGAATAGATATTTACGTGAAAACCGAAAAAGGTTTCAACAAATTCGAGTCGAGGTTGATGACCATATTTTGCAGAATCTTTAATCTATGATCTGAGGAAAAATTATGATTTTATTTTCTACGAAAACCTTATAATTTGTAATTAGTTGATCATTAACATATTCTATTTAGAGTTCACTGTGGACTTATTATGAACACTACAAAAATAACTACACTTTTGTCCACTACAGCTCTTGTCATCTTACCATCTTCAAAGACGAAGCGTTACAGCATCTTCTTTGACGATGGAAACTTTGTCAACATATGTCAGATGACAAAAACTGTAGTGGACAAGAGTCTAGTTACTTTTGTAGTGTTGATCATTAACATTGGATTAGTTATGTAATGAGTTAAACTCACTACTGATTACGTTACTTAAATGCTAAAAAGCGGATATGTAATAAGGTCAAAATCAAAGGATTATAAATTAAAGGAAATTCTCATTCATATGCAATGTTCGAAAATTTCCAATTTTCTAACAAGTGTGCCTCATATTGAAAAATACAAAGTTTTGAAGCATGGAGTTGACGATGCTATCAAAGACCACTAACATCTGTTTTGTTTACATTTTGGAGTGCTTTTATTTATTTGGGGTGCCTATGCATGGAAGAAAACATTTGTACTGTTGAAAAGTATTTTTGCTGAATGATGGGATGAACATACCGGGGTGAAACATTTACATTATAACAGTTTTTCGCAATATACATGTTTTAATATTTCTTAATATCTTTCCATGTGTAACAGATAACATACGGACAGTGAATAGTTTTTACATTTCTCTTCATAATAAACTGCTCCACAAGAGTTAGGGATATCATATTAAGTTGTTCTGATGGGCGTAAAATTTTAAAGACAATATCAAAAACATGATCAACTGCCAATAAAAACTTATTAATTCGATTTGAATGCATATTTTCACCATCTGGTCGTCTTTTTTCTTGAGTTTGGCAGTTTTTCACATTATTCGTGAGATTTAGCATTTCAATATGCAGTTAATTTATTGTCAGTCTCTTAGCGATATCGAACTTTTTAAATTTCACGAGCTTCTTAAGATGCCAAGACGTAAATTAACAAACGCCAAGGCTAATACGGCTATCGTTATGCTACAGGGTGGCCTCACTCAAATATCGCTGTGGCAGAAACATTTCAAGTATCGCAAAATGTAATATCGCGACTCTGGAATAGGTTCAATGAGACAGGTTCGATGCAGGAAAGACAGGGTTGGTAGACCAAGAAAAACAACACCCGCACAAGACCGTTTTGTCAACATTTCGGCGAGGAGATATCCTATTTCTTCATGTAGGATGCTGAGAAATCGACTTTTAAATGCCAATGGTCCTGAAATTTCCATTGAAACCATCCTACGTCGTTTGGGGGAGATTAACCTGGCTTCTATACGTCCATTGAGAGGTGTTCCGTTAACACGTGAGCATAAACGACAAAGATTAGAATTGACCAGGCAGCATGTTAATCTGAACGTCCAATGGCGTAGTGTACTTTTCACAGATGAATCCAGATATGGTCGATTTTCAGATTCTCGAAGAATAAGGGTATGGACTATGCCGCGTATAACCCGAAATCGCCGTCATGTGCAAGATGTTCATCCATTTCGAGGAGGCTCTGTTATGGTATGGGCCGGGGTATATGTTACAACAGGCGCACAGAACTTCACATTTGTCAAGGCAATATGACTGCTTTACATTATAGGGAACATGTCATTGGCAACGTAGTGCCAAATTTTCATGCTGCCATTGGTGAAGCTTTCCAATTTCTTGACGATAACGCAAGACCACATCGTGCAGCAATAGTAGAAAATGCGTATGGTATTCCACATTTACCAATACCTCCGCATTCGCCAGACTTAAACTGCATAGAACATGCATGGGATGTGCTACAAAGAAGACTAGATGTTCATCAACCTCCACCAGAAACATTGAATGACCTCAAAGCACTACTGCCTCGTTTATGGAATGAAATTCCTCAAGATATGCTCAACACCCTCGTTGACAGTATGCAACGAAGATGTAGGCGGTCATTGATGCCCGTGGTGGCCATACCTTGTATTGAAGGCATAAAAAGACAAAAAAAACAATAAAATGTCCGGAAATAAAAGTCGTTAAATTTGACCCTATTCTGTTAATCACCCTGTATATGTTGCAGACCAAAAAACTTACGTGCATTTATAGTTTTGAACCTAAAACTTTATTAAATTACGTTTTCAGCGCAAACAAAGCTTTCAGAATGTCAGTTATTTTAGTTGAAACGATTATTAACTCTTGTGGAGCAGTTTAATTAACGCTCGCTTCAAACCAAGCATTGATTTTAGTGATTGAACTTGATTGGAAATAACTAATCTCAGTGCCATCCTGTATTTATGTGGATTTATAGGTAACAAAAACCACTGTCCTGACGTCAGGAGCTTTCGTGCGCTCGTTCATCTAATGTCGAATATATTTCAATGATTTCTAACACATCGTAACAGCTGAACTTAATTGGATACAATCCATTTTTGTGTATTCAACAACGCAAGTACTTCGCCATATACAAGTACTTCTCCATATATATAAATTACTTACGCTTGTGAACTTATATAATATAATACGGTCATATTAATAATGAAAAATGGCGATACCGTTGTTGAAAAATCAACAATTCAAGAGCGTTCCTGCTAATCGGGTCCTTCATTAATGGCTTCGTATAATAAATATACTTATGCATATATTTCACAAATCAAATAGACCCCAGGGGGTTCATTGATCTGCCGAGAAAGCAAGAGCAGACGCGTTTATGGCTTCTTGGCCTCCATCAGGACCCGATTAGCAGGAACGCTCTTGAATTGTTGATTTTTTAACAACGGTATCGCCATTTTTCATTATTATTTTTGAAAACGCTAAACAGCGTTCATGGCCATTGAGAAGATACTGTCTGAGCTCTGCGGGACTCGTTCTTGATTTAATATCGAGTGAATGGTGGCATATGATTTCACGCTTCAAATATTCACTGGTGGGGAGAGGCTGATTTCCGTGTTTCGTCTCATAGGTGGCGTGGGCGATTATAATGATCGACCAAGCCGGCTCTGAGGGGCTTAACCCGGGTCAGTTTAGTTGAATTTGTTGGGAAAGCTACAGGGTACTGATGAAGGCCAAGAAGCCAGAAACGCGTCTGCTCTTGCTTTCTCGGCAGATCAATGAACCCCCTGGGGTCTATTTGATTTGTGAAATATATGCATAAGTATATTTATTATACGAAGCCATTCATGAAGGACCCGATTAGCAGGAATGCTCTTGAATTGTTGATACGATCATATTATCAATACCACAAAAAGAATAAGAGCACTAATGAATAAATTTTATACATTGAGAAATATTTTGAGCCTAAAAACTTTATTAATTTTATATACTTCTCTAATTGAATCTATCATCGGATATTGCATTTTGTCTTGGGGAGGTACTTTCACCACTACTCTAAATGTCCTGCAAGCCGCTCAAAACACCATTCTGAAGATTATACTTAAAAAAAATAAATATGATTCCAGCAGCACATTGCAGACACAATCGAGAGTTTTGTGTGTACGATCTATATTCATATATAAAACTTTAATATGGATCCGTTCGAACGAGAATAAATTCATAAATCGCAGACATTTTAGAGCGACTAGAGGAGCCTCTAACTGTCACATTGTTCCTCCTTTGTTGCACAAGAGCCTGACCCAGAAGTCAATATTATACCTTGGACCCAAGTTGTACAATTCACTACCCACACATCTGAAAGACATACAAAGTAACAGAAGATTCAAAGCTGATGTGAAAGATTTCCTTGTAGTCAATAAAGATTTTTTTTGGGGCTGTTTTTGTTTTTGATTGAGATGTCTTTCGTTCCGCTCTCTCTCTCCCTCTGCTCTGCTCCATGTTAGTTTGTAGTTATGTGTCGGAGCGATTATCTTGTTTTTCTTTCTCTGGGGCGATAGGGAGGGAATAACAGGCATTCAGTGGCCTATCTCTTCCTGTTTTTCCGGAAGGGGGAATTTTTGGAGTTATCTGGCTTAAACTAATTGATAGAAATAAACTATGGAAGCTTTTGTATTCATATATGGATGAATAAAATTTGAATTTGATAATAATGATTGTATTGATTCAGGTCCGATTGAGCTTCAATCCAGTTAATTGAAGTTCTTCGATTATTTCAGGTTTTTATAAACAAATTCGAGAGAGATTATTTTCGAACAAATTTGTACGTCTAGGAAACGTTATATCCTGCAACCATTTAATAATTTATCTTGATACTTGCCTTTTTATTATTATTTCCATATGTTCTTCATACTACCCTCAGAATATAATTATTCTACTCATTAGTTTCGGTTGGAAATACAGTTAAGAAATATCATTATAGATTTCTTCTAATAACTAGCTGAAATTGATCACTAAAGGATACTTTGGGAGGTGCATTCATCATTCAATGGTTTTTTCTGCGTATTCTCCCCCAAACTGTGAAAAATATCTATAGAATAAAACAGGGGTGAGAAAACAGGCTCAGCAAACAGCTTTTCATAATTAGAATTTTATTGGAACTATATACTGATATATAAGTATAATATATAAAGGGTCCGCCAAATAACTTTTTTTTTGAAAATGCAATAAAAAAAACCACTGAATATTTTCTCAAATTTCTTTTTTTATTTGAAAGTACAATCCTTCCGGTTAATAATGGAAAATAATTTCATTCAAATGGCTGCCTCGGCTGGCCATGCAGTAGCCTACACGATCGGTCCAATTTTTGCGCGCGTGTTCCGCAAGGAACAGCGTGCTATCATTTCGTCACAATGTCTGTATTTTTCGAATTTTTTTTCGAAAATGGTCTCAAACGATTAGGTTCGACTTCCTGATGAAGAATTCGAGGTCAAACTCAATTCTGTCCGTCCGGTCCGGCCGGCCGGCCGGTCCGGCCGGCCGTTAGCACGATAACTCTCGAACGGAATGACTTAGAGCGTTGAAATTTGCAGGGTAGTTTTGTAGCGTAAATATCTCGGACAAGTTCGTTAACGGGCGAAATCCACCGAGCGGTTTCGGAGTTAAGGCCGTTTTTAGTCAAAACGTTTTTAATGAATATTTCCGGAACCAATCACTCGAGCTTTCTTAAATTTGGCAGCAAATTGTAGAATCATGACCTTTATATGCCTGCGAAGTTTTGTTTTGATCGGACGGCCCTAAAGTAGCAAAAAAAAATTTCAAAAATTTTAAAATTTTGTTTTCAGGATAACTCGAAAAATACTGATCTGATTAAATTGAAACTCAGTAGTTAGATGCAAAAGACCAATGCAAACACTTTTGCAAAATTTCGTGAAGATCACGTGACATGAAAAAAATAAAAAAATTACTACTATTTTGCGAAATACTTTGCTTAAAATGCCGAAACCTATTTTTTTGAGGTTCATGCTGCCCTTTCCGGACATTTTTCGTTGTGCGCATGCGCAGATGAGAAGTCATTTAACTGCTGTAGTTTTCGTCAGAGAGGATTGGGGTTTTTGGGGTGGCGGATGCTATTCCTCCATAGAATCCAGATCCCTGATGAGGGTCTGCGCATGCGTAGATTGAAGATGCGATATCTTCCGAACCACTAGTGTTGGAGAATCGGAGTTTTTTGTAAGGTGTGTTATTTTGAAAGGACTTTTAGCCGCGAGTAGATTGCGCATGCGCAGAAGAGAAGTGACTGTTTTTGGGTTGTATGGGTTATGTTGGGAGTGCTGACCCGATATTGTGAGGTTTTAAAAGAATATTCATGGCAATTCAGTGCAAGGACAAGTCAGATTGGGGGATGTAGCGTTGTTTCCGAGTTAAAGTGTCCGTATCGTGGCCCTGGGGCTAATTTCGAAATTGATGTAACCCCTTACGGGCATTTTTCGTTATGCGCATGAGCAGACCATCAGTGATTTAACTGCTGAAGTTTTCGTCAGAGAGGATTGGGGTTTTGGGGTGGCGGATGCTATTCCTCTACAGAATCCCCTGGTGAGGGTCTGCGCATGCGTGGATTCAAGAGGCGATATCTCCTGAACCACTAGTGTTGGAGAATCGGAGTTTTCTGTATGGTGTGTGATTTTGGGAGGACTTTCAGCCGCAAGTAGATTGCGCATGCGCAGAAGAGAAGTGACTGTTTTTGGGTTGTATGGGTTATGTTGGGAGTGCTGACCCGATATTGTGAGGTTCTAAAAGAATATTCATGGCAATTCAGTGCAAGGACAAGTCAGATTGGGGGATGTAGCGTTGTTTCCGAGTTAAAGTGTCCGTATCGTGGCCCTGGGGCTAATTTCGAAATTGATGTTACCCCTTACGGGCATTTTTCGTAATGCGCATGAGCAGACCATCAGTGATTTAACTGCTGGTGCTTTCATCAGAGAGGATTGGGATTTTGGGGTGGCGGATGCTATTCCTCTATAGAATCCCCTGGTGAGGGTCTGCGCATGCGTGGATTCAAGAAGCGATATCTCCTGAACCACTAGTGTTGGAGAATCGGAGTTTTTAGTGAGGTGTGTAATTTTGGGAGGACTTGCAGCCACGAGTATATTGCGCTTGCGCAGATGAGAAGTGAATGGTTTTGGGTTGTTTGGGTTATGTTGGAAGCAATGAGCCGATATTGTGAGGTTTTAAAAGAATATTCATGTCAATTCAGTGCACGGACACAAGTCAGTTTGGGGGAAATAGCGTTGTTTCCGAGTTGAAATGTCTGTATGGTGGCCCTGAGGCGAATTTATAAATAACTATATTCGGTAGATCTATATTAAAATACGTTCGGATTTGGAGAAGAGGCAATTGCGTTCCAAACGGAGGTCTCACAACCGCATTTTTTTTCGATCTACGGTAAAGCTAACAGCCAAACTGTATTGATGGCTATATTTGTTAAAGGAACTTGAAAAAAAAAAAAAAAAGCACTGACGTGTAGTCAGTACTCTTTGGCGCGCGTGTTCAAGGTGGCTAATTTGAATTGAATGATGAGTACTTCAAGCTCAGTAGATAGAGCGAGCCGAAGATCTACCCAAAGGATAGTGGACACCATTCACTGTCGGTTCAAAAATTAACAGTGCTGTATCTAAGCTGCCATCAGGATAGATTAACAAAGTTGGAAAAGAACACAAGTGACTCTCCTTAGTCGCACAAGCTCCTAGAAGATTTGGGAGGGTCAGTATAATCCTAATCATGTTAATCGCACGCGCGCAAAAGCAGATTGACTTAACAATGAAAGAAAAAGTGTAAAAAGTCAATCTGCTTTGGCGCGCGTGCGATTAACATGATTAGGATTATACTGACCCTCCCAAATCTTCTAGGAGCTTGTGCGACTAAGGAGAGTCACTTGTGTTCTTTTCCAACTTTGTTAATCTATCCTGATGGCAGCTTAGATACAGCACTGTTAATTTTTGAACCGACAGTGAATGGTGTCCACTATCCTTTGGGTAGATCTTCGGCTCGCTCTATCTACTGAGCTTGAAGTACTCATCATTCAATTCAAATTAGCCACCTTGAACACGCGCGCCAAAGAGTACTGACTACACGTCAGTGCTTTTTTTTTAAGCACATTATCGATTGTGTGCAGCTGTATTTCACCAATGGCTTCACGAATATTGTCCTTTAAAGCGTCAATTGTCTCTGGCTTGTTGGCGTAACACTTATCTTTGACGACACCCCACAAATAACAGTCCAACGGTGTCAAATCGCAGCTCCGAGGTGGCCAAACGACATCAGCTCTGCGGCTGATAATGCGATCTTCAAAAACAGGGCGCAAAACATCGAGTGTAGCTTCGGCTGTGCGGCACCTAGCGCCGTCCTGTTGAAACCAAATGTTGCCAATATCTTCCTCTTCAATTTTTGTGAACAAAAATTCGTTCAACATTGCCCGATAACGATCGCCATTGACTGTAACGGCCACTCCTTGCTCATTTTCAAAGAAAAATGGCCCAATTATGCCTGTGGACCAAAATCCGCACCAAACAGTGACTCGTTTTGGGTGTATCGGCTTTTCAATGTATGCGTGCGGGTTTTCTGTGCCCCAAATGCGACAATTCTGCTTGTTTACATACCCGCCAAGATCAAAATGAGCTTCATCTGAAAATATGATTTTTTTGGCAAAATCGGCATCTTCTGTAAGTCGATCGCAGGCCCACTTAGCGAAGCGAAAACGCATTGTATGGTCAGTTGGGTTCAACTCCTGAACCAATTGGACTTTGTATGGCGTCATACCAAGGTCTTTATGCAAAATCGCCTCAATGATGTCTCCGAAATGTTCAATTCTTGAGATCGACGGTGGATTGATGTTGATGGCGCTTCACGGACACTTTCTGCCACAGCAGCAATATTCTCGGGTGTTCGCACTGTTTTTGGCTTTTCACGCTTTGGTTTATCGATGAGGATGCCAGTTTCTTTCACTTTTTTCACAAGATAACGAACATACGGAGCTGACGGTACTTCTCTTCTTCCAAAATCCGTACGCAATTTTCGCACACATTCTGCAACATTACCATGATTTTCAAAGTAATGTCGCAATATTTCCCAGCGTTGTTCAAGCGTATACACAACCATATTCGTTCAGCGGAAGGATAAAACTAATTATCTTTCAAATCAGACATGAGCTAAGTGTTACCTGTCACGAAATAAGCACTAGTTGAAAAAAAACGTTAGATGGCTGACCCGTTATAGTACATATTTTGGTATAAGTTTTATATCTATCTAAGCCGCCCTTAGACCTCAAATTCGCATTCTATTTTTCACCAAACGATGCAATGTGTTAAGCCTGGTTCTCAGAGCTACGTAGTGTCGTTCCCTACATCCCAACTCCTCACCACATACGTTTGTTTTGGCCGCTGGCTATCAGATTTGTTTACAAGATCATCGCAATTCGTAAACTTACAGTACAGAAGAGAGAGGACGGATAACATATTCCCTGACATTGAAACCAAATGTCCATCACCTGACCACAGAAGCAGGGTCGTTTTTCCTGCTGCGGCTTGTATATCCTTGAGCTGCACATCCACCATTATGTGTAACCACAGCCCCCTATATCTACTAGCCTGGAAGATGATAAAATGGCAACACCGCTCTGAGTCGTATGCTAGGCGATTCTGTCGAACGTTGTTATTGTAAATGGACGGTTACTTCTGATTCTGGGGTTATCCATCATTGTTTTTCGCGGGCGATTCGTGGTATTTTTGCGTATAACGGTGTGAAATGTGAATTAATGCAAGGCAGTGATAAATATGGTCGGATATTTGATATTTATATGTTCTGTGATTAAACTGCAGTGTGTAAATAGTGAAATTTCCTTTGGATTATTTCTACTTCGAGATGAGTACATTTCAGTTGACACTATAGACAACAAGATGGACTAGAAATATGAGTGAAATAGAACTTTCATTTCTTCCGATTTTATAAAAGATTTTGATGACCTTTCTAATAATTTTTGAACAAAAATTGATACATCTGGATGGGACATCAAGAAGCTCAAAGAATCTATTTATTTTTATGAATGTATTCAATTTCCAAAAGTCTTGCATCTGTAGATGCTTCGGTTGAAATCAATAAGGACCTTATTCATCTTAAATTATTCATTAAGAATGTTCAGATTTCCTGCAGTGATTTGAAATGGATTCTTCCTTTCGATCTTACCCCGAGCAGATGGTCTCAACTTACTAATCTGATTTCCCGCTACAGAAATATAATTAATGGGGAGTCAGATTCGGAATTTATCAATTTGTTTTATCAACATTTTTACACAGTTCAGATCAAAAAATTTTTTTATGTGAATTCATTCTTTATAGCATTGAATTGATATTCTGAATTCCCAGTGACTTGTAGTTGTGGTTTACATTTGTAAATCATTCTTAATTCACTTTGTTCTGTTTTCACAAATTTACTTTTGAAAAATTCTGTAGAAAATACGAATTACAATGTTATTGTCCACCGAATGGAAAATAAACAGAAACATTTGTAGATAGCAGAAACTCACCATTATAGTAAAAACCAACTCAAGACTAAGATGATTATCACAATTTTCATTAGCCTACCTTATAGGTCTTATATAATAGTTATTTTTGAGAATATATTTTTATTTTGAGAATTTCATTCAAGTTTATAATTTGTTTGCCAATAGTTAACCCTACACCTTCTCGTGGTTCTTATTGAACAATGAATTGAATAACAACTACCTAGGTTTCTATTTCAACTTGATCTCAATAATATTGTGCAGAATGAAATGTAGTTATTCAATTTATTGAAAAAGTAGGGTCTCATATTGTTTATTCATCCAGGGATTCCAGGGAAGCCTATACAATGAGTTCAGTAGAGTTTTGAATTGGAAATATACGATATCCAGCGCTACCGCATTGAAGAAGTATGCCTCTAAGAGACTATACATTACGGCGTTGTCAGACTGTGTTCCAGGCTATCTCTATAGTGGGCTGTGGTGTAACACAGTTTTATAACAAAATAGTCCGAATAACGCTCAGATAAACACAAGAAATAAACATCCACCACATCGTTTGGTGTCCACCAAACTGTCAAAGTTTTGGTTCTCTCTTCCCTAATGAAACAACGTGAAATTTCAACGACAGATTTTGACATGTAGAAGTGAAAAGGTAGGGGTTAGGGAAGTTTTGTTTACTAGCTCTGATTGGCTGAAATGCTGTCATTTCGTGTCGCAAACGACACTCCGTAACTCTGAGCACCAGGCTTTATGCGTTCTCCGACCGATATTTTGACGCTTCACTAATGGCATCTTATTATCAATAGCAATTATTATTATCACTACCATAAACCTCTAAACTCTTATCAAAACACACTAATTGTTGCTGTTACGAAAGAAACGGTAATTGAATTTGAATGAATGTCATTCTACCATTAGGTAGGTACTGTATATATTTTTGACCTATGTTTTCAAAACTCAAAAAATATGTGCAAATCATATTACAAATGGTACAGTTTATAAATGATTGACGTAAGGTTACTTTCCAAATATCGCTATGTTGATTATGACAAGAACTGTACCTTAAAAATAATTGCATTACATTCGTCATCGATATTTCCAAAACAGCCTTTATGGTGGTCAAATATTTTCTAGGTTGGCGGCTTTAATTTCAGATGGTCACATATAGTGTGTTGCATCTTCTATCTGGGATACGTTCAAGTATTTTTTTCGTTCGTTCGGAATGTGGCCAGAGGAGGATGTGGAAAAAACGGTTCTACCATTGCAGTAAGATATACAAAATATAAATATCACTCTTGGAAATTGCATCAGGTTTCGGGTACTCGATTGCCCTGAACATTTGAGGAATGTGTGACATGTGAGAAAATTTGGTGAAAGGGAAATTAAAGTAAATATCTGCCGATTATGCCAAGAAAGTATTGACTTCTAAAGATCTCACGAAAATGACCATCTTTCATAGGAAGGTAGTCGTCCATTAAACTGTCATGATCAGTTGCTGCTGGGCATCCAATGTGTAGTAAAGATGAGATAAACTTAATAAACACAGTTTACTATGTTGTAAGTGTTTGTACCTGGAAAAGCTCTAACGTGAGGTCAGAGTATTTTCAACCAAAAATTCCAAAATTACAGACATTTGGACATAATCATAGGCGATCAGGGGAACAAGCGCGCCAAAAATGTTAATGACTAAATTATTTTTTTTCAATTTATTGCTAAACTCCTTGTACTTTCTTGACATAGTAGGTATCATTATGAAATAATTGCTGTTTCGTTTTTTTCAATATTTCTTCAGACAGGTTATTTGGTTTGGCCTCGTGGTGTTAAATGGATAAACATACTTTGAGTATTCCTTTCTATAAGCAGTAGCGGTGTTCAGTGGTATGGAATTTATTTTTCATCTTCCCTTGTGAAAATAATTGATATTTAGAAATGTGAAAAAATATATACTATACTATAGGTTGAAAATATAGTATTTCGGGCAGATATGAATGTAACTAATGCTTTGTGTTTGAGAATTAATGTTTTGTTCATTCCTCACCCAAGATACCCGGAACAGTGATGGAATTGAAGACGTTTTTGATGATTACTGCATGTTCCATAGGAGCATTTGTGGCCCAAGCTAATGTATCTGTTATTTTCACCGGAGGCATTGGTAAAAATGGATCTTCTGTTGCAGTAAGATTGTCCTCCACATTGCAATTATTTTATAGTGCTTAGTTCTGCCTGCCTGTCTTAGACGGAGACTTCACAAATGTAGTTGTTACTTTGTCGAAACCTCTTTTTGCGATTTCTTAGCTTAGCGTTGCTTGCTGTATATTAATTTGACTACCTTTTGTTTGTTGATGAGGAGGATTACTTCAACGATTTTATTTTCATTATTTTATTGAATCTATTATGTAGTAAATCAGGTCAAGCTCGATTCATATTTATCGCTGTCAATTTTGCAATTTGCCAATTTTGTTGAACATATGCATATAAAGGGTTTTCCAATAAGATGTATTATTTTGATATTCAAAGAAAAATGCCATTTTTCAATATAAATGATCGGATGTTTATTTCATTATAAAGAAGAAGCTATGCCGTTAATAGTGGAACATAACATCAGGCAAATGACCACCACGACCACGCTTACAGGACCATATAACATTCTTATAGTGAATTTTAATAATTTCAAGGCGTTCTTGAAGCGTGTATCGTTCCATTTTTATTAATGACGTAGTTTTTACTTGTCAAATGTGAAAAAATGACAGCTTCAAAAGTGACATCTACCGAAATAGCGGGCTATTAAAAATAACACCTCCTATTGGAAAACCCTTTAGATTGGAATATATCGATGACTCAAAATATATGAAAATATTCGCACCTTGTTTTTTACAACTTTCAATGAGCTCGGAACGAAATACATAAACAGATTAATGTCCCTAGATATTCATAACCTTCTGAATATAGGTGTATTTTAATCAATAAATATGCTCTTAATAGTTTGAAGTTTCCAAAGTTAATTAGAAATATAAGCAAACTGTAGAACATATACTATATCTTGATTGCTGTTAAGGGAAGTTCTTTTACTATGTCTATCCAATATGTAATTCATTTGATTCTTCAATCAAACCTTCTTGTAATTAACAGTTCGACAAGTCCAACGAAGACTAGTAGGTATCTCAATTTCTGGACCTTCTCAATTACAATTACATAAACCGAACTTTGTTTTAGGATAAAAACATCCCTCGAAGAGTATTGCATCTAAAAAAGAAAGTACGCTGCAACCAATTGTATCTCCTGATTATACATATTGAGTTACTAACCGTCTTTGTTGGACGTGTTGAAATAGTAAAGATCCATGAAAATATTTCAAATGAAATTGGGCATTTATGAAAGAAGTTGCAAAATTCAAATCTTCAAATGTAACAGCCATAAATATGGATCAAAGTAATTGATGATTTCCTCTATGTTCATTATTTTTATTATTAGTTCATAACATAATATGTGGAGTTGTAAACAAATTGTGTGATAATAAATTTCATTGAAGTAACTTTCTGGCTAGATGTGCTGTAGTATATATATGTATGTAAATATATTCATCTTAAAATATGTATCAGTAATTGGGATAATAATATCCTGTAAACAATTAAAACTAAAACTGAAAAAACTAAACTATATTGAATATTTTATAACACATTTTATGGTGAAAATGTTTACTTCATGGATTTAATCATTATGAAATTAAGTAAATAGCCTCAATAACACATAACATGCATTAAAAGTTAGTTTAGTTTTAATCCAATGCATAAGACAACTTTGTATGATACATAATGTGTTTTTATTTAGGGAACTAGTGTTTTATCTCCAGTTATACCATTCTCGATGATCCTTGTACCAGCCTTTATAATATACCAAAAATCAACAGAACATGTTTATGAAAATCATCCAGCATTGTATATTCTTGCTTTTGGGCTAGTTGCTGCCAAAATCACGAATCGCTTGGTAGTAAGTATTCTTAAAATTATCACTTCACTAATTTTCCCATATACGAGATGCGATTAAAAAATACGAGATTTTTTATTTTTCCTTTAATATTAAGTTATTTGTTGATACATCAAAATTACTTTCAGGAAGCCAATACTGTGTGGCTACCAATAAACATCAATCAGTTGTGGCAATCTCAGTTAATAGCCTGCGAAATTTCAAACATTCAATGTATTTAGGATCATATCTTGTGGGTTGGTTTAATTCACAGAATAACTTTTAATATGTTTTGTCTTCTAGGTTGCTCACATGACAAAAAGTGAGATGGATTACACAGATTTATCACTGATAGGTCCCACTATGTTATTCTTGAATCAGTATTTCAACACGTTCATCACAGAGTATTATGTGCTATGGTTATGCCTGGTGGGTACAATTTTATTTTCATTTACATTTTTCATTTTGAAAGCTTCGAAATTGAGCGCATGTTCAGTACTAATCCCATATGGTTTAAACATGGCGAGTACTTGAGGATTATAAATGAAGGGTCCGCCAAATGTTCTTTTTTTGAAAATGCAATAAAAAAAAATACTGAATATTTTCTAAAATTTCTTTTTTTTTTTAAGTACAGTAGCCTACATGAACGGTCCAATTTTTAAGCACATTATCGATTGTGTGCAGCTGTATTTCACCAATGGCTTCACGAATATTGTCCTTTAAAGCGTCAATTGTCTCTGGCTTGTTGGCGTAACACTTATCTTTGACGGCACCCCACAAATAATAGTCCAACGGTGTCAAATCGTAGCTCCGAGGTGGCCAAACGACATCAGCTCTGCGGCTGATAATGCGATCTTCAAAAACAGGGCGCAAAACATCGAGTGTAGCTTCGGCTGTGTGGCACGTTGCGCCGTCCCGTTGAAACCAAATGTCGCCAATATCCTCCTCTTCAATTTTTGTGAACAACAATTCGTTCAACATGTCCCGATAACGATCGCCATTGACTGTAACGGCCACTCCTTGCTCATTTTCAAAGAAAAATGGCCCAATTATGCCTCTGGACCAAAATCCGCACCAAACAGTGACTCGTTTTGGGTGTATCGGCTTTTCAATGTATGCGTGCGGGTGTTCTGTGCCCCAAATGCGACAATTCTGCTTGTTTACATACCCGCCAAGATCAAAATGAGCTTCATCTGAAAAGATGATTTTTTTGGCAAAATCGGCATCTTCTGTAAGTCGATCGCAGGCCCACTTAGCGAAGCGAAAACGCATTGGATGGTCAGTTGGCTTCAACTCCTGAATCAATTGGACTTTGTATGGGGTCATACCAAGGTCTTTATGCAAAAATCGTCTCAATGATGTCTGCGAAATGTTCAATTCTTGAGAACGACGGTGGATTGATGTTGATGGCGCTTCACGCACACTTTCTGCCACAGCAGCAATATTCTCGGGTGTACGCACTGTTTTTGGCTTTTCACGCTTTGGTTTATCGATGAGGATGCCAGTTTCTTTCACTTTTTTCACAAGATAACGAACCTACGGAGCTGACGGTGCTTCTCTCCTTCCAAAATCCGTACGCAATTTTGGCACACATTCTGCAACATTACCATGATTTTCAAAGTAATGTCGCAATATTTCCCAGCGTTGTTCAAGCATATACACAACCATATTCGTTCAGCGGAAGGATAAAACTAATTATCTTTCAAATCAGACATGAGCTAAGTGTTATCATTCACGAAATAAGCCCTAGTTGAAAAAAAAAAAACGTTAGATGGTGGACCCGTTATTTAAAAACCATATTCAAAATCACATATGTTTCAAAAGCACCTGACATTTTAAAAGGTGTGCTAAATATTTTGGTGGAAAACATAGAGTACTGGCATCAGGAAGTATAAGGGTTAATCTTGGAGAATTACATGGTCCAGCGACCAATAGTATTGTGGAAAATTCACCATAAAATAATAAACCAAAACGCAAATGATTAGATAATCAGCCTGCTTAGTCTAGACCAGAATATCCGTATTTTCTGTGTCAAATTGAAAATATACAATTTTTCAGATATGGGTGAGTCTCGATTTGTTGAGATACTGCTATCAGATTTGTACAGAAATATGTGATTATCTCCATGTGGAATTGTTCCGAATACCTCATCATCCAGTTTACACAAATGCAAAAACACTATCAGTTACTTCTTCTACATATGGAAATGCTGAGAAAAATGGTACGAATATTAAAAATAATAAAACTACTCGTAGTAAGAAAAAATGAATCTCAATCTCTACCTTCTAGATTTTCTGTAATATATTTTGAGTAATTTGTTTCTTCTTGATAATAACATGAATAGTATGGTGTTTATTATTCAATATAAATTAAAGATGTGGGTGTTTGTTTTACGCGATTTAAAAGTGTCTAAAAAAGGATTAACTGATTATAAGTTTCAAGTCTTACATTTGTACAGGGATAAATTTACTAATTCTTTGCCTGAGTAATTACTGTGAATTTTTCCTTGGAATTTTATACATTGGTAACAAGAAGAAAAACACAAAGCAATTCTGGAAATTATGGCTGTTCAAAAGACAATGTTATTTTGAAATATTTTTTCCCAGTGTTATTTTATAGGAATAAAATCTGAAACCATTATATCTATAATTCAGAACTTTCTGAGATAGGGAAAAGAACTTACAGCAAGTTAAACCTCATAGGCCATAGTAAATACCTAAATGAAAAAGTGTAACGAGTAATTCTGCAAAAGAAGCATAGAAAAATCTTGCTGCTGGTACTTGCCAAGTGAGACGTGTTTTTGCTAATTGGCGTTCTTTTGAATATACTTCTTCGCCTTGTTCTGTTATCTTTATAGTTTATAACCTTGAAAATTGCTTTGTGAGGAAATATTTTTAACGATCTACGCCTTTAGAAATTTAAAGAAGAATTCTTTGAATTTCTGGACAAAAACTGATATGTTACACATGTATTTGAGCACATGGAACATGATTTCAAAAATTTCTGACATCACTAATGCCTATAGACCACATTAGTTAGGTTAGAATCATTCTCTTGGCGAGAGAACCATATTCAAATTTTTTTAACATGGAATTTCAACTTTGAGATGAAACCACCCTATTTAAAAAAGAATGTTAGTACAGAGACATCAAGTATTGGGTACCTTCATCATTAATGCATGTTTTCATGTTCTTTCCACATTAAAATGTACTTTTATTTATCCTTAAATCAAAATTGAAACCAGTGTAGTTCGAAAGATTTCCGTATGTCGTAGATGAGTTCTGTTGTTCGTCATTACAAGGCCGATTTAAGGTTATGTTATTATTTTTGACTGATTTCGAGTGAGCTAAGACATACGTCAATCGAATTTGCTGAGCACTTTTATATTTATTAATTATCTATAAAGTATCTAAAAACAGACTAGAAATTCGCATAAATTTTAGGTCCATAAGAAATGCATGGGGAATTCAGTGCTCGGATCCACGGAAACCTAACTAATGTGGTCTATTGCTTTGTACAAATATACAATTTCTTGCAATGTTTTGTAAATAAATAAACTGAATGTTGGTGTTATTCCAGTGTAAATAAGTTGTGATCTTTGAATGAGTATTTCGGCAATTCCATGACTTTCCATTAATGTAAATATTTTCCTACAGCTATATCAGTTTTGTTGCAGAACAAATTGCATATGAAGAGATAGTTGTATGATTTTTTCCCAGTGTATAAAGTATTTTCTGCAGATAACCTATTATTCACTTGTTCACACCATTGCCAAAGAGAACAAAATGAGGATTGATAATTTAAAAGATTTTGAGAGGATGAAGGAAACAATACTGTCATTGCTTCACAGTTTTTGCCCATTTGAGTAAATCAAGTATTTTGGGTTTGATATTTAATTCAATTTTCCCTTAAAACCGTCAAGCAAAAATGTATAATAATTATTTCATAAATGCTGAGTATTTACTAACCTTATTGTATTTTTTAGTTAACTGAATTGTTTATATTTCATGGTTGTACCTATTAAACTCTTATCATTCTCACCTGTTTGAAAATGGGCAAAACGTTTTTCCTGATTTTAGGGAAAAGGGATAAAAAAAATGACTCGCTAAGTGAAGATGATCCAATGATCAGTTTTGAAGATGTTACTGAAATGGAATCATATGTAAAAAATTGATTACAGTGTTAAAACAGTTTTGTAAGATTGAATGTTGTTAAATTGTTTTATCTGTTTATACAATATAGAATGCTGTTTCTTTTTCATGTTTGTTTCCCTTTCTCCAATATTTTCCAGTTCCAGAGGAAACAATTGCTTCTCTTTTATCTCTTCTAAACATTAGTTTTAGTGAAATAGGTTTGATATTCCGAATATTGGGAAAAAGGGCTAAGCAAGTAAGAAGAGGGAGCATAGAGTTAAACAAATACAGCATGTACAATTGATGTAGGATGTAGGGCAGAGCTGTCCCAAAGCCCTGTGCTCGTCAAAGTGCTCTGAGCACTTTTGTGCTCCTAAGCACTGTACTCGCGAGCACTATATCAAAGCAGTGCTTAGTGCTTCTCAAAATTTTCGAAAAGGCTTAGTGCTCAGAACTCCCGAAAAGTGCTTCCGAGCACTACAAAGTGCTCCCGAGCATAGCAGAGTGCTCCCAAGCACTAGAGTGCTCCCAAGCACTAGAGTGCTCCCGAGCAGGGATGTTGCGGATGCCGATTTTTTCACATCCGCGGATGCGAATGCGGATGCGGAGTTTTGAAAGCTCACATCCGCGGATGCGGATGTTTACGATATTATGTAAATAAAGTCTATTAATGAAGAATTAAAAAAATGATAAATTAATTATTAACATTTTATTGTAATCAAATCAAACATAAGTACATATCTATTTTTACGCGTATGTTCTGGGGAACAGCGCGTTATCATTTTGCCCAAATGTTTGTAATTTTCGAATTTTTCGCCAAAAATGGTCTCTAACGATTGAGTTTGACTCCCTGATCAAGAATTCGAGGTCAAATCTGATTCTGTCCGGCCGGCCGTTGCCACGATAACTTGAGAACGGAAAAAGATAGCGACTTGAAATTTTCAGGGTAGGTGGCGCATTCCAATAGGACGGACAAGTTCGTTAATGGGTATAATCGGCCCAACGGTTTCCGAGTAATAATTTTGTCTATAACCAATACTAATCCGATCGAATTGAAACTTGGTGAGTAGTTGTAGAATAAAAACCAATGACGTTTCTGAAATTTTGTGAACATCGTATTGCTAGAAAATTTTAAAAAAATTATTAAAAAATATTATTTACGTCACGATAACCTAAGAACGGAAAGAGTTATCGACTTGAAATTTTCAAGTAGGGTTGAGAATCTCAATGCACCATTTGAGTTCGTTTATAGACATAATCGGAAAAACAGTTTTGGAGTTTTAATCATCTGAAATTTGGTTGTTATTTCCTCAATAACTCGAATAATACAAAACTGATCCAATTCAAACATGGTTATTAGTTGTGGAATGGCAATTCTTGCAAAATTTTGTGAGGATCGTATAACTAGAAAATTTTTGAAAAATCATAGAAAATTATTCAAAAAAATTCTATATATCAGAAACTATTCGTTCGATATCGCTGAAAGACGAGAGCCATCAGAACCTAACTCTACTACCAAATTCCAAGTTTGAACATGATCGGATTTATATTGTTGGAGTTCCGAGCAGCATTGTGTGAGTTCAGTAGCTGGATAGGTGAGCGTTGCCTCGACAACTCTCGAACGAAAGGAGATAGGGACTTGCAATTTTCAGGATAGGTTGCACATCTGAATGGAAGAGTTAAGTTCGCTGTTGGCCATAATCGTATACCCATCTGGAATATTATTTTCTCAATAACTCAAAAAATATAGACTCGATCGAATTGAAGCTTGGTAACTCGTTGTAGAATATCGACATGAAGACGTGTGTCAAATTTTGTGGGGACCGTACCACTAGAAATTTTTTTAAAAATTACGAAAAAATATTATTTTTCTCATGATTCCTTGAGAACGAAAAGAAATAGCGACTTGGAGTTTTCAGGGTAGATTACGCATCTGAATACGACATTTAAGTTCGTTAACTCGCATAATCGGCCAAAGTGTTTTGGAGTTATATAAATATGAAATTTGGTTGTTATTTCCTCAATAACTCAAAAAATACAAATGCGATCCAATTCAAATATGGATTTAGTTGTAGAATGCCAACGCGAAAATTCTTGCAAAATTTTGTGAGGATCAGAGCACTAGAAAATTTGTGAAGAATAATTGAAAATAAAATTGGTTCAAGCACTGACGTGAAGTCAGAAGCTTTAGCGCGTATGTTCTCTTGTCCATTCTCCTTTATTGGACACTCTTAATCGAATTTACCATGGTGAATTCTATTGTCTATTCTCCTGTATTGGACACTCCGAATTTACCATGTTAAATTCGATTAAGGGTGTCCAATAAAGGAGAATGGACAAGAGAACATACGCGCAAAAGCTTCACGTCAGTGCTTGAACCAATTTTATATTAAAGACCTACTGGTTCTTATATTAGTAAGTGAAATTGAAAATAGGAGCATTATACTTAATAAACAGTAGGACCCGCCCAAATTCTTTCTTGTCACTAGCGCTACTTGCATGATATTCGCATCCGCATGAACATCCGCATTGATTAATGCGGATGCGGATGCAGATGCAGATGTCCAAATCTATGCGGAAGTTCCGCATTTGCGGATGCGGATGCGAATATTCGCAACATCCCTGCTCCCGAGCACTACAAAGTGCTCCCAAGCACTGCAATGCTGCGGAGCACTTCTCGGGATAACCGATTCATACTTGTCACAATCTGAAAACGTAAGACGATCGCATCATTATGGACATTCGACTCATTCGAGTGTAGAGTTAAATAAGTTTAAGTCAGTACTGAGTGAACTGCGCAGTTTCGCAAGAATCTAAGGTAAGTAAAAATTTTAAGATTTTTATCCACGACTGTTGTACATATGTGAATGTGCATATTATACGTGTGTTTACTCAAGTATTATGGCATGCATAGTTCACTATGATAACAATTCATATGAAATTAAGTCTATGTGAAATATCAATTGATTCCAACAAATATTTGAGATTATTTTAGAAAGAATTAATCGTTGTGGATGGAGCATAATACTCAATTTGCTTTATATGACTTTAATTATTCACTCGAGGGATTTACGAAACTCACCTCCGGTTTGTTTCATAATTATCACCCTCATGAATAATGGCATTCTTAATACCTTCATTGAGTAATATACTATTAGTAGGGGAGCCCAATCGGGGATTTTGGGATTTACTACAGCGCGGCAGATTAATATATAGGGGGATACCTTGTACCTGGTTAAGTTTTTCCACGAAACATGAGCCATATATATATGGCCGCCCGTCAAGGATAAAGCATCAGATTAGTAAAAAAAAGTTGATCATCGGAAATTCTCGAGCGCGTCAGATTAAGGTAGGGTGAGTTAGTTACATGCTAAAAAGTGTATATTCCATTAATCTGACAATTTGAATTTGACGTAAAGAAGGGGGAGGGTTACAAAGTTGTAAAAAAAAACGACATCTTGACATTCTCGAGCGGGGTAAATTTTTTTTTTATTTTGAAGGGAATAATGCAAGAATTACGAAAAATATATAATCTGATGATTTTCACAAGCCGAAGTAATAAAAATTAATTGATAAAGTTGAATGCGTGCAGCTATGCCATGCCTATATTCCCCTCTACGTGTTTCTATTCTCCTCTCACTCTTTCTCTATCTATTGCTCTCTCACTCCGTCCCACTCCGGTTTCTGTTGCCATGACTCCATAACAGCTGGTCACGCAGAATCGTTCGGGGTATGATCTTGTTTACAACGTATTTCCAACGTATTAGGTTATTTTGCGATTTTAATAAAAGTTATGTGAATTAAAGTTAATAAATAATTACTATGAGTGATTGAGTGATATAATTATGAATTGTGTATTTTGTGGTGAAAGTACTTCACAAAACACAATCAAATTTTCATTAGAAACTTCACAAAAATGTATCATTACTTCAGAATATCGTCGGAGCAAACCGATTCTTCGAAAATCAAGAGAAAATTATTATTTGTATAAATATTCTCCTCAAAACAACATAAGCTTTTTCATTTGCACGCTATTTCCTGAGCTTTTCGATTAATTAAGTTCAATGATTTAAAAAAATTAAAAAAAAATAAATTTTATTGTCAGATTTTTTGCATATTCTAATAATGACCACGAGTTTGCGTTACATCCCAATCGTCAGATTATTATACAAGAGCATCTTTTAAGGTTCACTTAACACCCCCTTAGAAAATCTGACGAGCTCGATAAAAATTTTTTTTTTCATTTTCAACCCTTACGTATGATCACCCCCATCATGGAAACGATCAGATTAACATCTGTACATTTTTTAAATTACACAGATGCTATCAATATCTGACGCGCTCGAGTATGTCCACGTAACGGTTTTTGCGCGCGTGTTCCGCAAGGAACAGCGTGCTATCATTTCGTCACAATGTCTGTATTTTTCGAATTTTTTTTCGAAAATGGTCTCAAACGATTGGGTTCGACTCCCTGATGAAGAATTCGAGGTCAAATTCAATTCTGTCCGTCCGGTCCGGCCGGCCGGCCGGTCCGGCCGTTAGCACGATAACTCTCGAACGGAACGACTTAGAGCGTTGAAATTTGCAGGGTAGTTTCGAAGCGTAAATATCTCGGACAAGTTCGTTAACGGGAGAAATCGACCGAGCGGTTTCGGAGTTAAGGCCGTTTTTCATAAAAACGTTTTTTATGAATATTTCCGGAACCGATCACTCGATCTTTTTGAAATTTGACATCAGATTGTAGAATCATGACCTCTATATGCCTGCGAAGTTTTGTGTTGAACAGACGGCCCTAAAGTGGGAAAAAAAAATTTTGAAAATTTGAAAATTTTGTTTTCACGATAACTCGCAAAATACTGATCTGATTAAATTGAAACTCAGTAGTTAGATGCAAAAGACCAAAGCAAACACTTTTGCAAAATTTCGTGAAGATCACGTGACATGAAAAAAATAAAAAAATTACTACTATTTTGCGGAATACTTTGCTTTTAATGCCGAAACATATGTTTTTGAGGTTCATGCTGCCCTTTCCGGGCATTTTCCGTATTGCGCATGCGCAGATGAGAAGTCCTTTAACTGCTGTAGTCAGAGAGGATTGGGGTTTTGGGGTGGCGGATGCTATTCCTCCATAGAATTCAGATCCCTGATGAGGGTCTGCGCATGCGTAGATTAAAGATGCGATATCTTCCGAACCACTAGTGTTGGAGAATCGGAGTTTTTTGTAAGGTGTGTTATTTGGAGAGGACTTTTAGCCGCGAGTAGATTGCGCATGCGTAGAAGAGAAGTGACTGTTTTTGGGTTGGATGGGTTATGTTGGGAGGGCTGAGTCGATATTATGAGGTTTTAAAAGAATATTCATAGCAATTCAGTGCAAGGACAAGTCAGCTTGGGGGATGTAGCGTTGTTTCCGAGTTAAAGTGTCCGTACCGTGGCCCTGGGGCTAATTTTGAAATTGATGTTACCGCTTACAGGCATTTTTCGTTATGCGCATGAGCAGATCATCAGTGATTTAACTGGTGGTGTTTTCGTCTGAGAGGATTAGGGTTTTGGGGTGGCGGATGCTATTCCTCCATAGAATCCCCTGTTGAGGGTCTGCGCATGCGTGGATTAAAGATGTGATATCTCCTGAACCACTAGTGTTGGAGAATCGGAGTTTTTTGTAAGGTGTGTTATTTTGAGAGGACTTTTAGCCGCGAGTAGATTGCGCATGCGCAGAAGAGAAGTGACTGTTTTTGGGTTGGATGGGTTATGTTGGGAGTGCTGAGACGATATTATGAGGTTTTAAAAGAATATTCATAGCAATTCAGTGCAAGGACAAGTCAGTTTGGGGGCTGTAGCGTTGTTTCAGAGTTAAAGTGTCCGTACCGTGGCCCTGGGGCTAATTTCGAAATGGATGTAACCATGAGCAGACCATCAGTGATTTAACTGGTGGTGCTTTCGTCAGAGAGGATTGGGGTTTTGGGGTGGCGGATGCTTTTCCGCTATAGAATCCCCTGGTGAGGGTCTGCGCATGCGTGGATTCAAGAAGCGATATCTCCTGAACCACTAGTGTTGGAGAGTCGGAGTTTTTTGTGAGGTGTGTAATTTTGGGAGGACTTGCAGCCACGAGTATACTGCGCTCGCGCAGACGAGAAGTGAATGGTTTTGGGTTGTTTGGGTTATGTTGGGAGTAATGAGCCGATATTGTGAGGTTTTAAAAGAATATTCATGTCAATTCAGTGCACGGACACAAGTCAGTTTGGGGGAAATAGCGTTGTTTCAGATTTGAAATGTCTGTATGGTGGCCCTGAGGCGAATTTATAAATAACTATATTCGGTAGATCTATATTAAAATGCGTTCGGATTTGGAGAAGATGCAATTTCGTCCCTAACGGAGGACCCACAACCGAATTTTTTTCTGATCTACGGTAAAACTAACAGCCAAACTGTATTGATTGCTATATTTGTTAAAGGAACTTGAAAAAAAAAAAAAGCACTGACGTGAAGTCAGTACTCTTTGGCGCGCGTGTTCACGGTGAACACAAGTGACTCTCCTTAGTCGCACAAGCTCCTAGAAGATTTGGGAAGGTCAGTATAATCCTAATCATGTTTATAGCACGCGCGCAAAAGCAGATTGACTTAACAATGAAAGAAAAAGTGTAAAAAGTCAATCTGCTTTGGCGCGCGTGCTATAAACATGATTAGGATTATACTGACCCTCCCAAATCTTCTAGGAGCTTGTGCGACTAAGGAGAGTCACTTGTGTTCACCGTGAACACGCGCGCCAAAGAGTACTGACTTCACGTCAGTGCTTTTTTTTTTTTTTTTTTTACATTTTTGAAAATTGATATCTGCTCACCCCACCGATGAACAGGTATATATTATATAACATTTTTTTCTTCTTATCATCTAAGCTTGACAACCCAATAGCTCTCTATGACGCTTTAGTAAATCCCGAATTAGCCTAGTGGGCTCCCCTACTATATATTGCTACTAGCTGGCCCGGCAGACTTCGTACTGCCCTCCAACTCCAACTCCAACTTCAACTCCAACTCCAACTCCAACTCCAACTCCAACTCCAACTCCAACTCCAACTCCAACTCCAACTCCAACTCCAACTCCAACTCCAACTCCAACTCCAACTCCAACTACAACTCCAACTCCAACTCGAACTCCAACTCCAACTCCAACTCCAACTCCAACTCCAACTCCAACTCCAACTCCAACTCGAACTCCAACTCCAACGTGAACTCCAACTCCAACGTGAACTCCAACTCCAACGTCAATGCAAACCTCAACGCCAACGACAACTCCAACCCTAACGCCAACTCCAATTCAAATTGATCGTAGCACTATCTGTCGGGACAAACTAAAATTAAAATAGAATAATATTGAATGCGATGATAGCGCCATCCGTCGAATCTGATGTAAAACATTCCAAAATCAAAAACTCCTTACAAAAAAAAAACATCTGAATTCACAAAATTATTTATACACACTTCAAAACTCTTTAAAAAATAATTACATTTAATATTTTAATCAGCACATGAATTGAATAACAAATTAATCGTAGCACCATCTGTCGGGACAAACTAAAATTGAATGCGATGATAGCGCCGTCCGCCGGATCTAATGTAAAACATTCCAAAATCAACAACTCCTTATAAATAAGAAATTAATTGAAAAAACATTTTCCAGTAGACCAAATTGTAAATCTAAACCATTCTCGAATCTCCACGAACACACACAAAAAATTTCATCAAAATCGGTCTAGTCGAAGTTACACATCGCGTTGCAAATTGGCGGAGGTGCCAGGTATACCATCAAAGAAAGGATAATTATGGTGAGCAATGAAAACTTTGGTTCTCCCCGTCATTTTTAGTAAATCTAAACCATTCTCGAATCTCCACAAACACACACAAAAAATTTCATCAAAATCGGTCCAGTCGTTTAGGAGGAGTTCAGTCACATACACACGCACACAAGAAATATATATATTAAGAATGTACATTGTTGTATTCCTTGTTGAAATACTGCACCAAACAGGATATTTATTTAGCAGTACGCTGTCACCAGGGCAGCTTTGGAAGGGAAGCTCCGGAAACCTTGGATGAAGTTGATGATGATGAGATTGATGAGAGATTCACTTATGATTAAATTCACAAACACATTCACTTATTATTGATTTTCACCTATTATTGATTAATCACTGGGATTGAGGTACACTTGATTAAGAACTGAATTATTTGGAGAAAGCACTGATTTATTGATTATTATTATAAGTACGATTTATAATTCGAGAAAAAGACGGTAAAAGAATAACGACGTAACGATACGTAAAGGTCTGCGGCTAGGTCTGAACTGAATCAATGGCGGTGTGCTGCTTCTTTTATATTGTTTGATAAATGCTGTGGTCAGCATAAATAGATTAATGAAAGAGACCATTGTATTAGGGGTTGCCAACAACATATTGTACGAGTATGTATGTTAATGTAAAAGTAAAGGAATATTGATATACGTTTGATACAAACACGTTGTAATGACAAATTATTAGCCCTTGGTGAAAAAATAATAATATTCAAAGAATGGAAATAGCTTTCTAATGTTGAATTATTTTTGCGCGCGTGTTCCGCAAGGAACAGCGTGCTATCATTTCGTCACAATGTCTGTATTTTTCGAATTTTTTTTTGAAAATGGTCTCAAACGATTGGGTTCGACTCCCTGATGAAGAATTCGAGGTCAAATTCAATTCTGTCCGTCCGGTCCGGCCGTTAGCACGATAACTCTCGAACGGAAAGACTTAGAGCGTTGAAATTTGCAGGGTAGTTTCGTAGCGTAAATATCTCGGACAAGTTCGTTAACGGGCGAAATCGACCGAGCGGTTTCGGAGTTAAGGCCGTTTTTAGTGAAAACGTTTTCATGAATATTTCCGGAACCGATCACTCGATCTTTTTGAAATTTGGCATCAGATTGTAGAACCATGACCTTCATATGCCTGCGAAATTTTGTGTTGAACGGACGGCCCTAAAGTGGCAAAAAAAATTTTTCTAAAATTTGAAAATTTTGTTTTCACGATAACTCGAAAAATACTGATCTGATTAAATTGAAACTCAGTAGTTCGATGCAAAAGACCAAAGCAAACACTTTTGCAAAATTTCGTGAAGATCACGTGACATGAAAAAAATAAAAAAATTACTACTATTTTGCGGAATACTTTGCTTTTAATGCCGAAACATATGTTTTTGAGGTTCATGCTGCCCTTTCCGGGCATTTTCCGTATTGCGAATGCGCAGATGAGAAGTCCTTTAACTGCTGTAGTTTTCGTCAGAGAGGATTGGGGTTTTGGGGTGGCGGATGCTATTCCTCCATAGAATTCAGATCCCTGATGAGGGTCTGCGCATGCGTAGAATAAAGATGCGATATCTCCCGAACCACTAGTGTTGGAGAATCGGAGTTTTTTGTAAGGTGTGTTATTTTGAGAGGACTTTTAGCCGCCAGTAGATTGCGCATGCGCAGAAGAAAAGTGACTGTTTTTGGTTTGGATGGGTTATGTTGGGAGTGCTGAGTCGATATTATGAGGTTTTAAAAGAATATTCATAGCAATTAAGTGCAAGGACAAGTCAGTTTGGGGGATGTAGCGTTGTTTCCGAGTAAAAGTGTCCGTACCGTGGCCCTGGGGCTAATTTTGAAATTGATGTTACCCCTTACAGGTTTTTTTCGTTATGCGCATGAGCAGACCATCAGTGGTGTTTTCGTCAGAGAGGATTAGGGTTTTGGGGTGGCGGATGCTATTCCTCTATAGAATCCCCTGTTGAGGGTCTGCGCATGCGTGTATTAAAGATGTGATATCTCCTGAACCACTAGTGTTGGAGAATCGGAGTTTTTTGTAAGGTGTGTTATTTTGAGAGGACTTTTAGCCGCGAGTAGATTGCGCATGCGCAAAAGAGAAGTGACTGTTTTTGGGTTGGATGGGTTATGCTGGGAGTGCTGAGTCGATATTATGAGGTTTTAAAAGAATATTCATAGCAATTCAGTGCAAGGACAATTCAGTTTGGGGGATGTAGCGTTGTTTCCGAGTTAAAGTGTCCGTACCGTGGCCCTGGGGCTAATTTTGAAATTGATGTTACCCCTTACAGGTATTTTTCGTTATGCGCATGAGCAGACCATCAGTGATTTAACTGGTGGTGTTTTCGTCAGAGAGGATTAGGGTTTTGGGGTGGCGGATGCTATTCCTCTACAGAATCCCCTGTTGAGGGTCTGCGCATGCGTGGATTAAAGATGTGATATCTCCTGAACCACTAGTGTTAGAGAATCAGAGTTTTTTGTAAGGTGTGTTATTTTGAGAGGACTTTTAGCCACGAGTAGATTGCGCATGCGCAGAAGAGAAGTGACTGCAATTGGGTTGGATGGGTTATGTTGGAAGTGCTGAGTCGATATTATGAGGTTTTAAAAGAATATTCATAGCAATTCACTGCAAGGACAAGTCAGTTTGGGGGATGTAGCGTTGTTTCAGAGTTAAAGTGTCCGTACCGTGGCCCTAGGGCTAATTTCGAAATTGATGTAACCCCTTACGAGCATTTTTCGTTATGCGCATGAGCAGACCATCAGTGATTTAACTGCTGGTGCTTTCGTCAGAGAGGATTGGTGTTTTGGGGTGGCGGATGCTATTCCGCTATAGAATCCCCTGGTGAGGGTCTGCGCATGCGTGGATTCAAGAAGCGATATCTTCTGAACCACTAGTGTTGGAGAATCGGAGTTTTTTGTGAGGTGTGTAATTTTGGGAGGACTTGCAGCCACGAGTATACTGCGCTTGCGCAGATGAGAAGTGAATGGTTTTGGGTTGTTTGGGTTATGTTGGGAGTAATGAGCTGATATTGTGAGGTTTTAAAAGAATATTCATGTCAATTCAGTGCACAAGTCAGTTTGGGGGAAATAGCGTTGTTTCCGTGTTGAAATGTCTGTATGGTGGCCCTGAGGCGAATTTATAAATAACTATATTCGGTAGATCAATATTGAAATACGTTCGGATTTGGAGAAGATGCAATTGCCTCCCTAACGGAGGACCCACAACCGCATTTTTTTCCGATCTACGGTAAAGCTAACAGCCAAACTGTATTGATAGCTATATTTGTTAAAGGAACTTGAAAAAAAAAATAAAAAAAAGCACTGACGTGAAGTCAGTACTCTTTGGCGCGCGTGTTCACGGTGGCCAATTTGAATTGAATGATGAGTACTTCAAGCTCAGTGGATAGAGCGAGCCGAAGATCTACCCAAAGGATAGTGGACACCATTCACTGTCGTTTCAAAAATTAACAGTGCTGTATCTAAGCTGCCATCAGGATAGAGTAATAAAGTTGGAAGAGAACACAACTGACTCTCCTTAGTCGCACAAGCTGCTAGAAGATTTGGGAGGGTCAGTATAATCCTAATCATGTTTATAGCACGCGCGCAAAAGCAGATTGAATTAACAATGAAAGAAAAAGTGTGAAAAGTCAATCTGCTTTAGCGCGCGTGCTATAAACATGATTAGGATTATACTGACCCTCCCAAATCTTCTAGCAGCTTGTGCGACTAAGGAGAGTCAGTTGTGTTCTCTTCCAACTTTATTACTCTATCCTGAGGGCAGCTTAGATACAGCACTGTTAATTTTTGAAACGACAGTGAATGGTGTCCACTATCCTTTGGGTAGATCTTCGGCTCGCTCTATCCACTGAGCTTGAAGTACTCATCATTCAATTCAAATTGGCCACCGTGAACACGCGCGCCAAAGAGTACTGACTTCACGTCAGTGCTTTTTGCGCGTATGTTCTGGGGAACATCGCGTTATAGTTTTGCCCAAATGTCTGTAACTTTCGAATTTTTTGACGAAAATGGTCTCAAACGATTAAGTTCGACTCCCCAATGAAGAATTCGAGGTCAAATTTGATTCTGTCCGTCCGGCCGTCCGGCCGTCCGGCCGTTGCCACGATAACTTGAGAACGAGAAGAGCTAGCAACTTGAAATTTTCAGGGTAGGTGGCGCATCTCAATACGACGGACAAGTTCGTTAATGGGCATAATCGGCCCAGTGGTTTCCGAGTAATAATTTTGTTTTCAACCAATATAAATCCGATCGAATTGAAACTTGGTGGGTAGTTGTAGAATATGATCTTAAGCACGTTTGTGGAATTTTGTGCGAATCGTATGGCTAGAAAATTTTTAAAAAATTATTAAAAAATATTTTTGTTGTCACGATAACTTGAGAACGGAATGAGATAGCGGCTTGAAATTTTCAGGTTAGGATGAACACCAGAACGCGACATTTCAGTTTGTTTATGAGCATAATCGGCCAAACGGTTTCAGAGTTATAGCCATCTGAAATTTTCTGAAATTTCGTGGTTTTTGTTCCTCATTAACTCAAAAAGTACTGAACCGATTGAATTCAAACATGGTTATTAGTTGTAGAATGCCAACGCGGAAATGTTTGCAAAATTTGGTGAGGATGCATTTGTAGAAAATTTTTAATAAATCATTGAAAATAAAAAAAAAAAATTCTATATATCAGTAACTATTCGTTTGAAATTGCTGAAATTTTGCAAGAGCCTTCATAACCTAACTCTACTGCCAAGTTTCAAGTTTTAATACGATCGGTTAAATATTGTTGGAGATTCGAGCATTCTTGTGCGAGTTCAGTAGATGGGTGACCGTTGCCTCGATAACTTTCGAACGAAAGGAGATAGGGACTTGCAATTTTCAGGGTAGGTTGCGTATCCGAAAGCGAGTGTTGAGTTCGTTTTTGGGCATAATCGGTCTAACGGTTTCCGAGTTATACCCACCTGGAATATTATTTCCTTGATAACTCAAAAAATAAATATTCGATCGAATTGGTGCTTGGTAACTAGTAGTAGAAAATCAACATAAAGACGTGTTTAAAATTTTGTAAGAATCGTATCCCTAGAAAATTCGAAAAAAATGTCGAAAAATAAAATTTCAAGAACCGTACCCCTAGAAAATTTTTAAAAAGTCACGAAAAAAAATTGGTTCAAGCACTGACGTGAAGTCAGAAGCTTTTGCGCGTATGTTCTATTGTCCATACTTCTGTATTGGACACCCTTAATCGAATTTTTTTTTAATAGAACACTAGTCTATTATATATCTTGATTTGATCTCAAATACCAATTTTTACTATCTTCATCGTGCAATATTTTTTTTCTGTAGAAATGACTGCAGGGGAAATGTATTGATACTGTTACTTGAATTTTTAAGTTTTGCTATTGCAGAATTCACAGGATCGAATATAGAAAAATAATCATTTTTTTGCGCGCGTGTTCCGCAAGGAACAGCGTGCTATCATTTCGTCACAATGTCTGTATTTTTCGAATTTTTTTTCGAAAATGGTCTCAAACGATTAGGTTCGACTCCCTGATGAAGAATTCGAGGTCAAATTCAATTCTGTCCGTCCGGTCCGGCCGGCCGGCCGGCCGGTCCGGCCGTTAGCACGATAACTCTCGAACGGAACTACATAGAGCGTTGAAATTTGCAGGGTAGTTTCGTAGCGTAAATATCTCGGACAAGTTCGTTAACGGGCGAAATCGACCGAGCGGTTTCGGAGTTAAGGCCGTTTTTAATAAAAACGTTTTTTATGAATATTTCCGGAACCGATCACTCGATCTTTTTGAAATTTGGCATCAGATTGTAGAATCATGACCTTTATATGCCTGCGAAGTTTTGTGTTGAACGGACGGCCCTAAAGTGGCAAAAAAAAATTTTGAAAATTTGAAAATTTTGTTTTCACGATAACTCGAAAAATACTGATCTGATTAAATTGAAACTCAGTAGTTAGATGCAAAAAACCAAAACAAACACTTTTGCAAAATTTCGTGAAGATCACGTGACATGAAAAAAATAAAAAAATTACTACTATTTTGCGGAATATTTTGCTTTTATTGCCGAAACATATGTTTTTGAGGTTCATGCTGCCCTTTCCGGGCATTTTCCGTATTGCGCATGCGCAGATGAGAAGTCCTTTAACTGCTGTAGTTTTCGTCAGAGAGGATTGGGGTTTTGGGGTGGCGGATGCTATTCCTCCATAGAATTCAGATCCCTGATGAGGGTCTGCGCATGCGTAGATTCAAGATGCGATATCTTCCGAACCACTAGTGTTGGAGAATCGGAGTTTTTTGTAAGGTGTGTTATTTTGAGAGGACTTTTAGCCGCCAGTAGATTGCGCATGCGCAGAAGAGAAGTGACTGTTTTTGGGTTGGATGGATTATGTTGGGAGTGCTGAGTCGATATTATGAGGTTTTAAAAGAATATTCATAGCAATTCAGTGCAAGGACAAGTCAGTTTGGGGGATGTAGCGTTGTTTCCGAGTTAAAGTGTCTGAACCGTGGCCCTGGGGCTAATTTTGAAATTGATGTTACCCCTTACAGGCATTTTTCGTTATGCGCATGAGCAGACCATCAGTGATTTAACTGGTGGTGTTTTCGTCAGAGAGGATTAGGGTTTTGGGGTGGCGGATGCTATTCCTCTATAGAATCCCTTGTTGAGGGTCTGCGCATGCGTGGATTAAAGATGTGATATCTCCTGAACCACTAGTGTTGGAGAATCGGAGTTTTTTGTAAGGTGTGTTATTTTGAGAGGACTTTTAGCCGCAAGTAGATTGCGCATGCGCAGAAGAGAAGTGACTGTTTTTGGGTTGTATGGGTTATGTTGGGAGTGCTGAGCCGATATTGTGAGGTTTCAAAAGAATATTCATGGCAATTTAGTGCAAGGACAAGTCAGTTTTGGGGATGTAGCGTTGTTTCCGAGTTGAAGTGTCCGTACCGTGGCCCTGGGGCTAACTTTGTAATTGATGTTACCCCTTACGGATTTTTCGTTATGCGCATGAGCAGACCATCAGTGATTTAACTGCTGGTGTTTTCGTCAGAGAGGATTGGGGTTTTGGGGTGGTGGATGTTATCCCTCGATAGAATTCTCTGGTAAGGGTCTGCGCATGCGTGGATTAAAGATGCGATATCTCCTGAACCACTGGTGTTGGATAATCGGAGTTTTTTGTAAGGTGTGTGATTTTGGGAGTTTAGCCTCGAGTAAATTGCGCATGCGCAGAAGAGAAGTGACTGTTTTTGGGTTAGATGAGTTATATTGAGAGTGCTGAGTTGATATTGTGAGGTTTTAAAAGAATATTCATGGCAATTAAGTGTAAGGACAAGACAGTTTGGGGGATGTAGCGTTGTTTCCGAGTTGAAGTGAGCTTGTTATTTTGAATTCTTACATACTGAGTTTAGTGTCAAAAAATCTACTGAACTCACACAAGGCTGCTCGAATTTCTAACAATATATATCCGATCGTGTTCAAACTTAGAACTTGGTAGTCGTTTTAGGTTCTGAAGGCTCTCGCAAAATTTCAGCGAAATCGGATGATCAGTTGTTGATTTATAGAATTTTTTTCAATAATTTTCAATAATTTTTTAAAAATCTTCTAGTTATACGATTCTCTCAACATTTTGCAAGAACTTTCGCGTTGGCATTCTACATCGAACAATCACGTTTGAATTAGATCGGTTCCTTATATTTCGAGTTATTGAGGAAATAACAACCAAATTTCAGATGGGTATAACTCCAAAACGGTTTGGCCGATTATGCTTATAAACAAACTCAAACGTCACATTCTGATGTACAACCTACCAAAAAATGTTAAATCGCTTTCTCTTTCCGTTCTCAGGTTATCGATATATGAAAAATATTTTTTAATAATTTTTTTTAATTTTCCTTTTAAAAATCTTCTAGTGATACGATTCTCTCAACATTTTGTAAGAATTTTCGCGTTGGCATTCTACATCTAACAACCACGTTTGAATTAGATCGGTTCCTTATTTTTCGAGTTATTGAGGAAATAACAACCAAATTTCAGATCTGTATAACTCCAAAACGGTTTGGCCGATTATGCTTATAAACAAACTCAAACGTCGCATTCTTATTCTTACAACATAATTTAATTTTCTTTTTAAAAATCTTCTAGTGATACGATTCTCTCAACATTTTGTAAGAATTTTCGCGTTGGCATTCTACATCTAACAACCACGTTTGAATTAGATCGGTTCCTTATTTTTCGAGTTATTGAGGAAATAACAACCAAATTTCAGATCTGTATAACTCCAAAACGGTTTGGCCGATTATGCTTATAAATAAACTCAAACGTCGCATTCTTATTCTTACAACCTAACAAAAAAAATTCGAATCGCTTTCTCTTTCCGTTCTCAGGTTATCGATAGATGAAAAATATTTTTCAATAATTTTTTTTAAATTTTCTAGCGATACGATTCTCACCAAATTCCACAAAGAGGCTAAGGTTCATATTCTACAACTATTCACCAAGTTTCAATTCGATCGGATTCATATTGGTTAAAAACAAAATTATTACTCGGAAGTGTTAAATTAAAATTGACGGAAATAAATTGGGTTGGGATAAAGTATGGAACCAAGTAAATATCTTTTGAACGAAAGGAACGATATTTATCAATATTTGCAGGTAAGTTTGGCTGGAAGACTGAGGTCGATAGCCATTTGATTCATAATCAATAAAGTTGATTTCTCTCTCTCTCTCTGCAGGTAAGTGCAATGGAACAAAATGCATCTGATGTACATTTTTGCGCGCGTGTTCCGCAAGGAACAGCGTGCTATCATTTCGTCACAATGTCTGTATTTTTCGAATTTTTTTTCGAAAATGGTCTCAAACGATTGGGTTCGACTCCCTGATGAAGAATTCGAGGTCAAATTCAATTCTGTCCGTCCGGCCGGCCGGTCCGGCCGTTAGCACGATAACTCTCGAACGGAACGACTTAGAGCGTTGAAATTTGCAGGGTAGTTTCGTAGCGTAAATATCTCGGACAAGTTCGTTAACGGGCGAAATCGACCGAGCGGTTTCGGAGTTAAGGCCGTTTTTAATAAAAACGTTTTTTATGAATATTTCCGGAACCGATCACTCAATCTTTTTGAAATTTGGCATCAGATTGTAGAATCATGACCTTTATATGCCTGCGAAGTTTTGTGTTGAACGGACGGCCCTAAAGTGGCAAAAAAAAATTTTGAAAATTTGAAAATTTTGTTTTCACGATAACTCGAAAAATACTGATCTGATTAAATTGAAACTCAGTAGTTAGATGCAAAAGACCAAAGCAAACACTTTTGCAAAATTTCGTGAAGATCACGTGACATGAAAAAAATAAAAAAATTACTACTATTTTGCGGAATACTTTGCTTTTAATGCCGAAACATATGTTTTTGAGGTTCATGCTGCCCTTTCCGGGCATTTTCCGTATTGCGCATGCGCAGATGAGAAGTCCTTTAACTGCTGTAGTTTTCGTCAGAGAGGATTGGGGTTTTGGGGTGGCGGATGCTATTCCTCCATAGAATTCAGATCCCTGATGAGGGTCTGCGCATGCGTAGATTAAAGATGCGATATCTTCCGAACCACTAGTTTTGGAGAATCGGAGTTTTTTGTAAGGTGTGTTATTTTGAGAGGACTTTTAGCCGCCAGTAGATTGCACATGCGCAGAAGAGAAGTGACTGTTTTTGGGTTGGATGGGTTATGTTGGGAGTGCTGAGTCGATATTATGAGGTTTTAATAGAATATTCATAGCAATTCAGTGCAAGGACAAGTCAGTTTGGGGGATGTAGCGTTGTTTCCGAGTTAAAGTGTCCGTACCGTGGCCCTGGGGCTAATTTTGAAATTGATGTTACCCCTTACAGGCATTTTTCGTTATGCGCATGAGCAGACCATCAGTAATTTAACTGGTGGTGTTTTCGTCAGAGAGGATTAGGGTTTTGGGGTGGCGGATGCTATTCCTCTATAGAATCACCTGTTGAGGGTCTGCGCATGCGTGGAATAAAGATGTGATATCTCCTGAACCACTAGTGTTGGAGAATCGGAGTTTTTTGTAAGGTGTGTTATTTTGAAAAGGACTTTTAGCCGCGAGTAGATTGCGCATGCGCAGAAGAGAAGTGAATGTTTTTGGGTTGGATGGGTTATGTTCGAAGTGCTGAGACGATATTATGAGGTTTTAAAAGAATATTCATAGCAATTCAGTGCAAGGACAAGTCAGTTTGGGGGCTGTAGCGTTGCTTCAGAGTTAAAGTGTCCTTACCTTGGCCCTGGGGCTAATTTCGAAATGGATGCAACCCCTTACGGGCATTTTTCGTTATGCGCATGAGCAGACCATCAGTGATTTAACTGGTGGTGCTTTCGTCAGAGAGGATTGGGGTTTTGGGGTGGCGGATGCTTTTCCGCTATAGAATCCCCTGGTGAGGGTCTGCGCATGCGTGGATTCAAGAAGCGATATCTCCTGAACCACTAGTGTTGGAGAATCGGAGTTTTTTGTGAGGTGTGTAATTTTGGGAGGACTTGCAGCCACGAGTATACTGCGCTTGCGCAGACGAGAAGTGAATGGTTTTGGGTTGTTTGGGTTATGTTGGGAGTAATGAGCCGATATTGTGAGGTTTTAAAAGAATATTCATGTCAATTCAGTGCACGGACACAAGTCAGTTTGGGGGAAATAGCGTTGTTTCCGATTTGAAATGTCTGTATGGTGGCCCTGAGGCGAATTTATAAATAACTATATTCGGTAGATCTATATTAAAATGCGTTCGGATTTGGAGAAGATGCAATTTCGTCCCTAACGGAGGACCCACAACCGAATTTTTTTCTGATCTACGGTAAAACTAACAGCCAAACTGTATTGATAGCTATATTTGTTAAAGGAACTTGAAAAAAAAAAAAAAAAGCACTGACGTGAAGTCAGTACTCTTTGGCGCGCGTGTTCACGGTGGCTAATTTGAATTGAATTATTCAAAATTTAACAGTGCTGTATCTGAGCTGCCATCAGGATAGAGTAACAAAGTTGGAAAAGAACACAAGTGACTCTCCTTAGTCGCACAAGCTCCTAGAAGATTTGGGAGGGTCAGTATAATCCTAATCATGTTTATAGCACGCGCGCAAAAGCAGATTGACTTAACAATGAAAGAAAAAGTGTAAAAAGTCAATCTGCTTTGGCGCGCGTGCTATAAACATGATTAGGATTATACTGACCCTCCCAAATCTTCTAGGAGCTTGTGCGACTAAGGAGAGTCACTTGTGTTCTTTTCCAACTTTGTTACTCTATCCTGATGGCAGCTCAGATACAGCACTGTTAAATTTTGAATAATTCAATTCAAATTAGCCACCGTGAACACGCGCGCCAAAGAGTACTGACTTCACGTCAGTGCTTTTTTTTTTTAGTTGACAAAATAAGTACTCCCAAAAATTGAAGAGAAGTAGACGCATTTGTCAGTCAGTAGGTACCTAACCAACTCATTGAATTTTAGCTCGACTGTTTCATCACAATGGTTTCTGGGGAGAAATGGATCTCAAACGATTAGATTAGACTCATTTCTGCGAAACGACCACAGCTTAAACTTAAAATTTTCAGGGTAAGTTTGCGGCCTCATTATCTCGATTGAGGTCGTTAATATGTGGGCATAATCAGACCAACTGTATTGGAAATATTCACGTTTAAAAACTAATTTTAAATATTTTGTTATATTATAGATACAATGAGTGGTAATCCAATAAAATAACTTTTTAATTGTATTCAAATATATCAGGAAATAGGACAAAGGAAGGAAAGAAATTAAGTCTTTAGTTCCACTTTGGTGACGTTTCGGAGAAGTTGCCCTCTGCTTCTTCAGGCCTACAATTTATTAAATCATAAGATACAACGTTACCAATTCACTGAGTATAGTAGAACTTACCAAATAAGTACAGAAACTATTATACAGTAGATACAATCTCGCAACAACCAATTTTTTAAAAAATATTCAAAATCCAAAAAAGGTCGTAAGTAGAATAGTTTTTGTACTTCTTTGGTGGTAAGTTCTACTTTACTCAGCGAATTTGTAACGTTGCCTGAAGAAACAGAAGGCAACTTCTGCGAAACGTCGCCATCATAGTGTTAGAGAAGACTTAATATCTTATCGTCTTAATATTTTCTTTGTCCTTTTTCCTGATATGTTTGATTTGAAAACAGGTTAATATGGAGGATGCAAGAACCAATATCAACTTTCTAATGCTTAGGTAAGACTTTTGTGAAGGTCGGATCACTAGAATCCTAACTTATTTTTCCAGGAAAATTGAATATTCCGGAATGAATTTGCAAATTCAGCTCAAATTTTGTATGTAAATAAAAAGCATCGATTAAGGTGGTTATCGAAAAATCAATTATACAGGGTGTAGTCTAGTTTGAGTCCACTGTGGACTGATTATGAGCACTACATCTACGTATGCTAACGGATCAACACGTATTTATTTTCGCTCTGAGAATCTTTGTCTTTTCTGCGGTGAGAACTTGTGTGTTCTTGAAGAAAGTTATATTGGCGTAAACCTGAGACAATAGTCTTTCCGGTATATGCGATGAGACATTGGTGATATTTGATGTTTGGCCTAGTTCGACAGAAATTGGTTCATTTAATATCAAAGTAAACAACGGAAAACTTATCAGCTGAAACACCTGGTGACGATATACCCGATAACGTATCGCTAGTTGTGATTCTTGCCCATACCAGTGGCGTACCCAGTTTCTGAAATGGCTAGCCAAGAAAGTGTAAAATTGGATTGCTCTTATTGTAGAAAACCGGTATCAAATGCTGTTTGCTGTTCTGAATGCGAGGCCCCATTTCACCCGAGTTGTTCTGTGAAAGCGCGTGCTTCGATGAAAGATGGAAAGTTGCTATGTTGTCAGCACTTGAATGAGAATCCCTTGTCCTTAGAATCTGACAAAATAATAAAGCAACTCACTCATCTATTTGAGAGCCAGTTCAGGGACTTCAAGGATGAAATAAAAAAGAATTACCTTTCCCAAATATTTGAGATGAATGAAAGGATTGAGGCCTTGTCTGCTCAGGTGAATGCTCAGGCGGAGGACATCTCATCGCTTAAGGCCACGGTTGCCTCGCTAAGTTCATCTTCGATACAATCTAATACGGGAGGCTCAACGAGTCCTGATGAATTCATAATGGAATATTATTATTTATGATGTTGAGACACAGAATTCTATGCGCGACGAAATAAAATTTGTGGAGACAATCTTGTCAAAAATTGTCCCAGATGTAAAGATTGTCAAGGCGTTTCGTTTGGGGAAGAAAATGGGAAACAGACCACCACCTCTGAAGCTGATTTTCGGCAGTGCTGATGAGGTTCTGAATATTTTGAAGAACAAGCATAAGATTGGTCAACCTCCTGTGAGATTATCGGCTGATTTGACACTCAGGCAGCGAGAGTATCTGGGTGATCTTCGACGGGAGCTGGAACATCGGAAGGCTAATGGGGAATTGGATATTACTATTAGATATATAAGTGGTTTACCGAGAATAGTTAAGGTTAGAAAAAACTAATTGAAGGGGATAATCTCAATTTAAATGTTTTGAGTGTCTATTACCAGAATGTTCGCAGTATTAAGGGTAAATTCAAACTTTATGAATTAATTAAGAATGTGAATGTTGCAGATTATGATGTTATCTTGTTGACCGAGACATGGCTTGACCCTTCCATTGTTGATGCCGAGTTACAATTCTATAATTATAATATATTTAGGAAGGATAGGTCCGTTCTTTCTAGTTCCAAACAGGCGGGGGGTGGAGTATTGATTGCGGTGAAAAAAAGGTTCTTATCATCTTTGGTTCCAACTTTGCGTGATAATGTTGAGGATATTTTTGTTTTACTTAAGTGTGATACTGATGTATTGTTGGGAACTGTTTATATACCTCCTGAATCATGTGCTTCTGCTAGAGTTCAGTACTTTGAGAGCCATTGTGAGAATTTGGAGCATGTAGTTGGTATAACTAGACCGGAAGGTGTTTTCATAGCAGGTGATTATAACATGGGGGAGGTCGATTGGAATGATGCGACTCTTAACAGATGTACTGATTTGTGTGCTCGAATTCTTGGCGATGCCCTTGCTTTCAATGATCTTTTTCAAATAAATTCAGTAAGAAATTCGTATGACCGTTTGTTAGATCTTGTGTTATCTGGGAATCGCTATCTCTCAATTGAACCCGCCGTTGACGTTCTCTCTAAGTTAGATGCTTACCATCCCGCACTTTTTGCTAATATTCCGGTTAACATCGTACATTCTCCAGATGTGGGTAAAACCTCTTACAATTTTAAGAAAGCCGACTACACAGCTTTAAATAAACACTTCTTAGAGCTCAATTGGGAGGCTTTATTCCATGAAAGTGCTGAGATGGATGATGCGGTTGGTGTGTTTTACGATGTTGTTTTCAGGGCCATAGATAGATTTGTTCCAAAAATTCTCATTAGGAAGTCCACTTTTCCTCCTTGGTATACTCCCGAACTTAAAAATCTCGTTTAAAAAAAAAAGGAAATTCATCGTTGTTATAAGAGATATAAACGCTGGGAGGATTATCTTTCATTTTCTGAGATTCGGTCGGCTTGCGCTAATATGGCGGCGTCATGTTATTCTGATTATATTAAGAACATGGAGAAATCAATAAAAGATAATATCAAATCATTTTGGAATTTCACTAATTCTAAAAGAAATGACAACGACTTGCCGTCAAGTATGCACCTTAATGACAGAGGTGTAGAAGGTGACACTGACATAGCTGCCCTCTTTTCTGAACACTTTCGATCTACCTATGTTTCGGGCCCTACTCCTTTCGATGATTCGACCTATTCCGATCACTTTGGCGGGGACATTTTATCTTTTTCTCTTGACGAGATTGCCGGGAAGTTGGGAACTCTTGATACTGGAAAGGGTCCTGGACCTGATTTCCTGCCGGCACTCTTTTTGAAAAGCTGCTGTTCCTCAATGGTACTTCCACTTAAGATATTGTTCAACAGGTCCTTATCGGCTGGTGTTTTTCCTACCAGGTGGAAGTGTAGTATGGTGAAACCATTGTTCAAGTCTGGGAGTAGGCATGACATTGCTGATTATCGGCCTATAAGCATTATAAGCGCCATTCCTAAAATCATATGAGATCACTTCTTCGCTTTCCTGCTTTGCGGACTCGTAGAATAAGGGCGGATGTATTATTGTTCGCTAGATTGTTCGGGGGGCTTTTGTCCTCTTCCAGTCTTCTAACTCTTTTTGGTTTTCACGTTCCATCGAGGAATGTTAGAGGTTCCGTGCTGCTAAATCTTAGGACTTACAGGTACAATTACACCAGGGCTTCACCAATTCCAAGAATCTCGCAACATGTAAACACTGCCAGTAGAACAGGCATAGACTTCTTTCTCCTCAGTTACCCATCCATTGTGCGTTATGTCAATCGAAATTTGTTATGATCTGTTGGAATTTATTTCTTGAAGTTTTGTATTGTTTTTTTTTTTTCACAATCTATTAGGTTGTATTATATATTGAGTTGTATTATGAATTAACTATTGTTATTGTATATTAATATTGATTTGTGAAATTGGGTTTATCCCGTTAATAAATAAATAAATAAATAAATAAACTACACAATTTTCCACTACAAATTTTGTATTCTGACATATAATGTGTCTGATGACAAAATTAGTAGCGGACACTAGTGTAGTTGCTAGTGTAGTCATATACAGAATTAGTTGTGAAAATTTCATGCTATATTCCACGTCAGAAAATAGGATGATACATTATTAAACCTATATCTCGAAAGACTCCGTTTTCGATATACTTGCTGTTGAAGGGAGTTCCCTGAAGTTGGTTTGGTCTTGATTTTCTCCGGAACGAATGAAGGAAATTAAGTAAAAATTGGCTAACTTAATTCTGGATGGATTCACCATTTTCGAGAAAAATCTGTTTTAGAAATGCAATTTCAATGAAGTGGTCATCTTATTTTATGAGTTTGAATAACTATTACATTTTTCAATTCAATTTTGGGACTGTTCCTGTTTTTGAGTAGAAAACATTTCAAAGCATTTTATTATTATGTCCACGTGAATGTAATCTGCCATTCTGCCAATTCATTAGCCGAAAATGGTTTCAGATTATTATGCCGCTTATCTATATCTCAAGAGCTTCCGAGTGATGTGAACAAGCGCGCAAAGCCTTCTCCCTATCTTTACATCAGTGATTTATTTCTTAATTTGTCTATTAATTTTCTTTTCTTCAGCTTGTTCATAATAAGTGAATTCAGTGCATTCATATTCAGAAATTTTCAATTCCAACGATTTCAAATTTCATTATGGAAACCCCTCATTATTCTTTACATTTGCTCTAAAAATTTTGTTTTTTCACCAGATCATACACGCTCAATATTATTGTGGAATGTGGGTTGCACAATATAATGACGGTGGCCCCTAGACGGTCAATATTATTGTAGAATATGTTGGTTGTCTATCGTATGGATGGTTGTCTATTGTATGTTATTTTCGATGAATAGTGACAATAATAAACGCTCAAAATCACTACGTCAGTGATTCCCGCGAATTTGATCTAATCTGTCATTTTCATTACTTTCATCTTAATATGCATTCAAATATTTGTTAAAATCAATCAGGCTTCCCCATAACACTACACGCACATAATTTCACTTTTCCTATTTCTCTTGTCGCAGCTGAAAGCCCGCCTCCAAGTTTGCCGGAAGATGTAGAAAGCACACTTACTGAATGAGAAATGGAGAAAAGCGCACATTTTCAAAATAATATCTACAATGGTCACTCACCCAGATACTGAAATCTCCAAAGGTTTCCAAAATATTTCCAAAAATACAAGCCCTATCGATTAGCAAAATTTCAGCAACATCTGACAGATATTTTTACTTTTTTTTTGTCTAGTGACATGATTCTCACGAAATATGAAATAAGTCTTCGTGTACGTATTTTACAACTATTTCTAAGTTTCAATTTGATCACATGAACGAACTTAACCGGCGCATTTGCACCCTAAACCTACCCTGAAAATTACAAGAGTCTATAGCTCTTTTCTTTCGGGACGGACGGATAGAATTGAAATTTACCAAGAAGTCCTCTTCATTGAGTCCAACCTTATCCTTTGATAACATTTTCCGCCCAAAATTCGATAATTACAGACACTCGGAAAACATGATATTGTTCTCGTTCCAGGGAACGATCGCGCCAAAACAATAGGTGTACCAGTATAATTAACATATTATATAACCTTATCTTGAAGGAAGTATGGTATTGCCCCCCACTCCCCGTCAAATGTTTAACAGACTCATCCTTTTGTAAAGTGCTTAGTGCTTAGTGCTCGCAAAGACGAATTACTTCCCGAGAGTGCTTAGTAATCGCGAGCATTTCATGAATAAAAGGGCTTAGTGCTCGAGATTCCGGAGCACTTTTCAGTCAGTGCTTAGTACTCGGTGCTCGAAGCACTTTTCGTCAGTGCTCGGCACAGCTCTGATGTAGGGCAGGATATTTGGAGGAGTTAAGTCTTACTAAATTATTGGCGCTCTAGTTCCTCGGAACTGAGTGCTTATCAATTTGCCCAAATGTCTGTAATTTTCGAATATTTCGATGAAAATGGTCTTAAACGATTTGGTTCGACTCACTGATCAAGAATCCGTGGTCGAAATTCATTCTGTCCGGCCGGCCGGTCCGGCCGGCCGACCGGCCGTAGGCATGATAACTCTCGAACGGAATGGGCTAGAGAGTTGAAATTTTCAGAGTAGGTTTGAGGGATGAATATCTCGTTACTGGGTAAAATCGGACAGAAGGTTTCGGAGTAATAAAAAAAAAAATTTTTTTTTACAAAACAAATTCAAAATTAATTTTTTTTTAATAAGCAGTTTTATCATAAGAATCCATTCATATCATTTTTTACTCTAACAAGCTAATACTTTCGGAGATATGATTTTTCAAAATTTCAATAATAAATCGTATTTCAACGTTGTCACAGAATAATATTATTCTATGTATGAAAATGAATTGTCATAATGTCAAATGATGTTCCTGAGACTAATCAATCGAAGAATTGTGAGCGAAGTGAGAAAAATCTCAGATATGATTTTTCAAAATTTCAATAATAAATCGTATTTCAACGTTGTCACAGAATGATATTATTCTATGTATGAATATGAATTGTCATAATGTCAAATGATGTTCCTGAGACTAATCAATCAAAGAATTGTGAGCGAAGTGAGTTAAATCTCAGTTGTTTGCTCCGATATTAGTTTTTCTCAGAAAATTCTTACATTTCGGAACTGAACATGAAGTAAGAGATCTGAGAGTAGTGATGTGAAATACTCGAGTTTTTAAGTTAAGGACAAATATCCTGGAAAAATGTCCGAAACTTTCCCCCAAGGTCGAGCATTTTGAGTATTTAATTATTTACGGAAATTGTGGAAAAATCGGGAAAAATATGACAATTGTCACATGTTAAGTTGAAATATCAGGACAATTTGAGGCATTTAAAGAAATTTTTCATGGTCAATTGGAAATAACAAATAACTTATCATTGAATGAGTTATTATCGTGTTATTTTATTGAGTATCAGTGATAAAGGACCGGAGCCAGGTTCTGAATTAAGAATTAGTATTAGAAAAATCGATTTAATTAGACTGTTAAATAATAAAAATTAACTTGTTTAAAAAAAACTTTGTATAATTTTCCAATTGGTTCACAGATCGTTAAGAACCTTCGATCCATTTAGAAAAGAATAAACTGCTCAAGAAAAAACTCTGTATAATGCCAACACAAATCGATAAGCATCGTCGATCCAAGTAGAAAAAAATAAACTTCCTTAAAAATTTTTGTAAAATTGGCATCTCAGATCGTTGAGCATCTTCGATCCAAGTAGAAAAGAAGAAAAAATATCGGACAAAATGAAAATTTTCAAAAAATGTTTAAGTAGAAAAGAAATTTATGATATTTATCCAGACATTTTCGATAATTTCCATAAATACTAAAAAACTCTAAATGTCGACTGTTTTTAGAAGTAATGATAATTTTCGGACATTCTTCAGTATTTATCAGAGGAGTATTTAAGACATTTTCCACACTCACAACACTATCTGAGAGTAGTGAGACTGCTTTTCATCCATAGACATAGATATAACTCTCGAACGGAATGAGGTAGGTAGTTGAAATTTTCAGAGTAGTTTAGGGAGATGAATATCTCGGTTAAGTTCGTTATTGGGCAAAATTGGCCAGATTTAATTTGATTTCTTCCATGGTGCTTTTCTCATTCTCATGATTGCTCATTTAATCTTGATAAATAAACTATTATTTGAATTTCCTTTAGGATGCAGTTCTATTATATGAATACATTGATATAATTCCCAACTCTGAGAAACCAATACTTTCGGAGATATAATTTGTCTGTTTGAACTAGAGCGCCAGAAAGCTCCTGTCCACAGGGCTTGAACCCATTTTTATACTTAATCGTTTTTCCATGTTCATCAAATTATTTTTGTCTTATTTAGACTTTTATACAGATTAATAGATAGAAACTTTGCAACTGCTCTTCTGTCGGGAGGGTTCTTGAAACCTAGTTCGGCAATCCAAGAGATGATTTTTCGGAACTTCAGATGTTCGAAGACCGCCACACAGGATCCTAATGAAGGGCAATCATCTCCCATAGATAAAAGCTTCACATTCAAATTGAAAATCGATATAAAAAACTCCAAGAAAAATTGGCGTTACTATCTGATGTATTTTTGACATATAATAGATATCTAACAATGGGAGATGACCTATTAGGCGTCCGCTTGTACGAATATATATAAAAGTAAATTAATACATTTCAGAGGTGAGCTATCTGAATCTTCGAAAATAATGATTAAAATACATTTTAAAATGTGAGAGACATAGGGCCGGTTTCATAATAAGTTTTAAAGTCTCTTTAAATTTAAAGCATCTTTTAGTTGGATATTTTGAACCAAAATGTCACTTTGAAGGATACTTTAAATTTAAAGGAACTTTAAAATTTATTATGAAACGGGCCGATAAGTAGATATTTAAAGTGCAATCAGGGATTACTAAGAGCTGATATCAATTCGGTAAAACTGCAGAATCGATCATTGTTGACTTTAGAATTGAGGACTTAACGAAATTTTCGTTCTCGGAGGTAAATATTAAACGGGTTAGCGAAATAAGAGAAGCTCACACAAACACAGTCTAGATTTTTATTCACAACACAGAATATATTTCACAATGGTACTTCCTCGTCTTGGTTACACGTCGCGGAGATTCGAAAGAACTACCCGCTCTACCTGAGAACTACTTGACAACTGCCTGATAACTACCCGGGAACTGCGCGAGAACTACCCTTTTCTGTCCGTTTCCGCCTATTTAAATCCATTACCCCCACTCTTTTCTCCCCTCTCAAACTACCGGCAGCAGCCGAACCCCCGAAATCTAGAGGTTTTGCAAAGTTGCCGATAGGGGAAACGTTGCCAGATTTAACAATCATATTTAAAAAAATTCAAGAAATAATCGTTGTAGTCCTAAACTTAAGACTAACAGATATAAATCTGGCAAATGTATACAAACAAGTCGTGGTATTGTGAAATGTGAACCCTACAACAAAGTCTATTCCCAGTTGTTATGAAATTATACACATGTTATACTGGTTATTAAAAAAAAATTGGTTCAAGTCCTGTGGACAGAAGCTTTTTGGCGCTCTTGTTCAAAAAGAAATTATATCTCCGAAAGTATTGGATTCTCTGGGTACTCTACTCGGGGTATCTAAAAGTATTTAGCCAAAATGGTCCAGATCATAACCAAGAAATTTTAACCACGTATTCTACGTCAAAAATAAGCCCTAGTTTGTCATATAAATATATGTCAAGAAATGCCTTCTCTACGAGATACAGGGTGTTGAAATTATAGAAAAAAAAATGTTTTTATCAATAACTTTTACACTTCTTAAAATATTTTTATGAAATTTGGGACAGAGCTTTTAAGGATCAAGAGGCACTTTTTGAATACAATATTTTTTTTTATTTCACCAATGGTGTCCGTACTGCATCGAGACTGAATTTTTTTGGACAAAAAAATGATACGCCACTGGTTTTTCCAACAATAAAATTTATTCCTGAAATCCTCATTCAATTTGAAGCAAATTCATTCTCTTGACTTTTTGACGTACAGGCACCGTTTCCGATTAAAAAAATTAAACACTCTCATGCATGAGCAAATCGCTGAAATTTGATATGGTACATAAAAATAATACTCGTAATAATAAGACTATCTTTGTAAAAAATGTGTACTTACGAAAAAATAAGCTATAATATCCACACTCAAATACGAATTTAAAGAAGATGTTCGAAGTAAAGGAAAAAAAAACATCATTTTTTTTAATAATTTTAACACCCTGTATCTCGGAGAGGAAGCATTTCTCGACATATGTTTATATGACAAAATAGGGCTTATTTTTGAGTAGGATACGTGGTTAAAATTTCTTGGTTAAGATCTGGACCACCCTGTATAGAGTTCAATAACAGAATAGCATCACTTGAGTCACAGTTAACGTAGCATTTTTGGGTGTGATCAGTACAATTTTCGACCAAAATGGGCCATGGGATACCTAGTAGAGTAGAGTAGAGTAGGGTAGATTAGAGTAGAGTAAAGTAGAGTAGGGTAGAGTAGAGTAGGGTAGAGTAGAGTATAGTAGAGTAGAGTAGCGTAGCGAAGAGTAGGGTAAAGTAGAGTAGAGAAGAGAGAGTAGAGTAGAGTAGAGTAGAATTAAAAAAAAATTTGAAATCGAAATTTGTAATGTAAAAACTTTGAAAAATCATATCTCCGAAAGTATTATCAGTGGATTCATATGATGAAACTACATCTTAAAAAAAATTGAATTTGAAAATTAAAATGTAAAAATTTGGAAAAATCATATCTCTGAAAGTATTAGTTCGTAAGAGTCAAGGATCATATCGATGGATTCTTATGATGACACTGACATGACGGAAGAGGATGGGATGGTATTGTTTGACTGATGTGTGAAATTGGGAGTCATTCCAAGAACTTTTAACATTTTCGAGCAAAATGGGCCATGTGATACCTTAGGAGGTTTGTGCATTTATTCAAACTGCTGTAGATCATATAAAAATGGTCAGATTGGGTTGGACATAAGGGAAGATGATGGGATGGTATTGTTTTTCCGATGTGCGAAATTGGGAGTCATTCCAAGAACTTTTAACATTTTCGAGCAAAATGATACCTTAGAAGGTTTGTGCATTTATTCAAACTGCTATAAATAAGATGAAAATGGTCAGATTGGGTTGGACATGAGGGAAGGTGATGGGATGGTATTGTTTTTCCGATGGTCGAAATTGGTAGTCATTCCAAGAACTTTTATCATTTTCGAGCAAAAAGGGTCATTAGAAGTTTTGTGCATTTATTCAAACTGCTGTAAATCATATAAAAATGGTCGAATTAGGTTGGACATGTGGGAAATTGATGGGGTGGTATTGCTTAACCGATGCGCGAAATTGGTAGTCATTCCAAGAACTTTTATCATTTTCGAGCAAAATGGGTCATTAGAGGTTTTGTGCATTTATTCAAACTGCTGTAAATCATATAAAAATGGTCGGATTAGGTTGGAAATGGGGGAAATTGATGGGGTGGTATTGCTTAACCGCTGGGCGAAATTGGGAGTCATTCCAAGAACTTTTATCATTTTCGAGCAAAATGGGTCATTAGAGGTTTTGTGCATTTATTCAAACTGCTGTAAATCATATAAAAAATGGTCGAATTAGGTTGGACATGGGGGAAATTGATGGGGTGGTATTGCTTAACCGATGCGCGAAATTGGTAGTCATTCCAAGAACTTTTATCATTTTCGAGCAAAATGGGTCATTAGAGGTTTTGTGCATTTATTCAAACTGCTGTAAATCATATAAAAATGGTCGGATTAGGTTGGACATGGGGGAAATTGATGGGGTGGTATTGCTTAATCGATGCGCGAAATTGGTAGTCATTCCAAGAACTTTTATCATTTTCGAGCAAAATGGGTCATTAGAGGTTTTGTGCATTTATTCAAACTGCTGTAAATCATATAAAAATGGTCGGATTAGGTTGGACATGGGGAAAATTGATGGGGTGGTATTGCTTAATCGATGCGCGAAATTGGTAGTCATTCCAAGAACTTTTATCATTTTCGAGCAAAATGGGTCATTAGAGGTTTTGTGCATTTATTCAAACTGCTGTAAATCATATAAAAATGGTCGAATTAGGTTGGACATGGGGGAAATTGATGGGGTGGTATTGCTTAACCGATGGGCGAAAGTGGGAGTCATTCCAAGAACTTTTATCATTTTCGAGCAAAATGGGTCATTTGAGGTTTTGTGCATTTATTCAAACTGCTGTAAATCATATAAAAATGGTCGAATTAGGTTGGACATGGGGGAAATTGATGGGGTGGTATTGCTTAACCGATGCGCGAAATTGGTAGTCATTCCAAGAACTTTTATCATTTTCGAGCAAAATGGGTCATTATTAGAGGTTTTGTGCATTTATTCAAACTGCTGTAAATCATATAAAAACGGTCGGATTAGGTTGGACATGGGGGAAATTGATGGGGTGGTATTGCTTAACCGATGTGCGAAATTGGGAGTCATTCCAAGAACTTTTATCATTTCCGAGCAAAATGGGTCATTAGAGGTTTTGTGCATTTATTCAAACTGCTGTAAATCATATAAAAATGGTCGGATTAGGTTGGACATGGGGGAAATTGATGGGGTGGTATTGCTTAACCGATGTGCGAAATTGGGAGTCATTCCAAGAACTTTTATCATTTTCGAGCAAAATGGGTCATTAGAGGTTTTGTGCATTTATTCAAACTGCTGTGAATCAGATAAAAATGGTCGGATTAGGTTGGACATGGGGGAAATTGATGGGGTGGTATTGCTTAACCGATGCGCGAAATTGGTAGTCATTCCAAGAACTTTTATCATTTTCGAGCAAAATGGGTCATTAGAGGTTTTGTGCATTTATTCAAACTGCTGTAAATCATATAAAAATGGTCGAATTAGGTTGGACATGGAGGAAATTGATGGGATGGTATTGCTTAACCGATGCGCGAAATTGGTAGTCATTCCAAGAACTTTTATCATTTTCGAGAATAATGGGTCATTAGAGGTTTTGTGCATTTTTTCAAACTGCTGTAAATCATATAAAAATGGTCGGATTAGGTTGGACATGGGGGAAATTGATGGGGTGGTATTGCTTAACTGATGCGCGAAATTGGGAGTCATTCCAAGAACTTTTATCATTTTCGAGCAAAATGGGTCATTAGAGGTTTTGTGCATTTATTCAAACTGCTGTAAATCATATAAAAATGGTCGAATTAGGTTGGACATGGGGGAAATTGATGGGGTGGTATTGCTTAACCGATGCGCGAAATTGGTAGTCATTCCAAGAACTTTTATCATTTTCGAGCAAAATGGGTCATTAGAGGTTTTGTGCATTTATTCAAACTGCTGTAAATCATATAAAAATGGTCGGATTGGGTTGAACATGGGGGAAATTGATGGGGTGGTATTGCTTAACCGATGCGCGAAATTGGGAGTCATTCCAAGAACTTTTATCATTTTCGAGCAAAATGGGTCATTAGAGGTTTTGTGCATTTATTCAAACTGCTGTAAATCATATAAAAATGGTCGGATTGGGTTGAACATGGGGGAAATTGATGGGGTGGTATTGCTTAACCGATGCGCGAAATTGGGAGTCATTCCAAGAACTTTATCATTTTCGAGCAAAATGGGTCATTAGAGGTTTTGTGCATTTATTCAAACTGCTGTAGATCATATAAAAATGGGTTCAAGCCCTGTGGACAGGAGCTATCGGGCGCATGTTCATTCTGGAACACAAATTTTCCATTACAATAATCTTCATCTAGCTTCTATTTAGTATCAATTCCTGTAGAATGTGATCATAATAATTGTTTTTCATTTTCCAACTGCCCGATCCCAACAATACTTAGATAATATTATATCCATAAATTAAGCATTTCATTATTGCATTTCTTGAAATAGGTACCTTTTCAAGTCGATCAACATCGTCCTTCTTTCGACGTCTAAACTATGACTTGATTCTTTATGTTTATGTCTTTGAATTTGTTTTCGGTGGAATTCAAAGAGTTCATAGAATAATCGATGAAAATACTGAGAGAGACCCAGGAAATTTGACACATTTTGTCTTATATCTCCAGAAATTGAAATCGTATAGAGCCAAAATTTTGCACAATGTTGCAAAATACTACAATTGACGTTGGTACAAGTTTTTGTTGCAATCTGATGAATAGTTCACGGAAAAAAAATTTTTTTTTCGAAAAAATTAAAAGAAATATTTTTTTAAAAGTTACCAACATTTCGATCATAACAGAATTTTGCCAAAAGTTGCGCGTTTATATCCTCGAACTGACTACCAAGTTTCGATTCAACATCTTCTTTAGTTCCTGAAATATCAGGGAAATAACCTCAAAATTTGAAATGTCTATAACTTCTAAACCGTCCGGCCGATTTTGCCCGTTAACGAACTTAACCGTCGCATTTTGATCAGAAACCTACCCTGAAAGTTTGAAGTCGATAGGACCTTCGGTGCTCCTGTTATCGTGCCTACGGCCGGAAGGCCGGCCTGCCGGCCGGCCGGACGGCACCCAAAAATCTGACACCGGATTCGTGATCAGGGAGTCCGAATTAGGGTATTAGCCAATTTTCAGCTCGAAATTCGAAAATTACAGACATTTGGACGAAATGATAGGACGATGTTCCCCTAGAACATGCGCCCAAAAATGGTCGAATTAGGTTGGACATGGGGGAAATTGATGGGGTGGTATTGCATAACCGATGCGCGAAATTGGTAGTCATTCCAAGAACTTTTATCATTTTAGAGCAAAATGGGTCATTAGAGGTTTTGTGCATTTATTCAAATTGCTGTAAATCATATAAAAATGGTCGCATTAGGTTGGACATGGGGGAAATTGATGGGGTGGTATTGCTTAACCGATGTGCGAAATTGGGAGTCATTCCAAGAACTTTTATCATTTTCGAGCAAAATGGGTCATTAGAGGTTTTGTGCATTTATTCAAACTGCTGTAAATCATATAAAAATGGTCGGATTAGGTTGGACATGGAGGAAATTGATGGGGTGGTATTGCTTAACCAATGTGCGAAATTGGGAGTCATTCCAAGGACTTTTATCATTTTCGAGCAAAACGGGTCATTAGAGGTTTTGTGCATTTATCCAAACTGCTGTAAATCGTATAAAAATGGTCTGATTAGGTTGGACATGGGGGAAATTGATGGGGTGGTATTGCTTAACCGATTTGCGAAATTTCGAGTCATTCCAAGGACTTTTATCATTTTCGAGCAAAACGGGTCATTAGAGGTTTTGCGCATTTATTCAAACTGCTGTAAATCATATAAAAATGGTCGGATCAGGTTGGACATGGGGGAAATTCATGGGGTGGTATTGCTTAACCGATGTGCGAAATTGGGAGTCATTCCAAGGACTTTTATCTTTTTCGAGCAAAACGGGTCATTAGAGGTTTTGTGCATTTATTCAAACTGCTGTAAATCGTATAAAAATGGTCTGATTAGGTTGGACATGGGGGAAATTGATGGGGTGGTATTGCTTAACCGATTTGCGAAATTTCGAGTCATTCCAAGGACTTTTATCATTTTCGAGCAAAACGGGTCATTAGAGGTTTTGCGCATTTATTCAAACTGCTGTAAATCATATAAAAATGGTCGGATTAGGTTGGACATGGGGGAAATTCATGTGGTGGTATTGCTTAACCGATGTGCGAAATTGGGAGTCATTCCAAGGACTTTTATCATTTTCGAGCAGAATGGATCATTAGAGGTTTTGTGCTTTTATTCAAACTGCTGTAAATCATATAAAAATGGACGGATTAGGTTGGACATGGGGGAAATTGATGGGGTGGTATTGCTTAACCGATGTGCGAAATTGGGAGTCATTCCAAGGACTTTTATCATTTTCGAGCAAAACGGGTCATTAGAGGTTTTGTGCATTTATTCAAACTGCTGTAAATCGTATAAAAATCGTCTGATTAGGTTGGACATGGAGGAAATTTATGAGGTGGTATTGCTTAACCGATTTGCGAAATTGGGAGTCTTTCCAAGGACTTTTATCGTTTTCGAGCAAAACGGGTCATTAGAGGTTTTGTGCATTTATTCAAACTGCTGTAAATCATATAAAAATGGTCGGATTAGGTTGGACATGGGGAAAATTGATGGGGTGGTATTGCTTAACCGATGTGCGAAATTGGGAGTCATTCCAAGGACTTTTATCTTTTTCGAGCAAAACGGGTCATTAGAGGTTTTGTGCATTTATTCAAACTGCTGTAAATCGTATAAAAATGGTCTGATTAGGTTGGACATGGGGAAAATTGATGGGGTGGTATTGCTTAACCGATTTGCGAAATTTCGAGTCATTCCAAGGACTTTTATCATTTTCGAGCAAAACGGGTCATTAGAGGTTTTGCGCATTTATTCAAACTGCTGTAAATCATATAAAAATGGTCGGATTAGGTTGGACATGGGGGAAATTCATGTGGTGGTATTGCTTAACCGATGTGCGAAATTGGGAGTCATTCCAAGGACTTTTATCATTTTCGAGCAGAATGGATCATTAGAGGTTTTGTGCTTTTATTCAAACTGCTGTAAATCATATAAAAATGGACGGATTAGGTTGGACATGGGGGAAATTGATGGGGTGGTATTGCTGAACCGATGTGCGAAATTGGGAGTCATTCCAAGGACTTTTATCATTTTCGAGCAAAATGGGTCATTAGAGGTTTTGTGCATTTATTCAAACTGCTGTAAATCATATAAAAATGGTCGGATTAGGTTGGACATGGGGGAAATAGATGGGGTGGTATTGCTTAACCGATGTGCGAAATTGGGAGTCATTCCAAGAACTGTTATCATTTTCGAGCAAAATGGGTCATTTGTGCATTTATTCAAACTGCTGTAAATGATATAAAAATTGTCGGATTAGGTTGAACATGGGGGAAATTGATGGGGTGGTATTGCTTAACCGATGTGCGAAATTGGGAGTCATTCCAAGGACTTTTATCATTTTCGAGCAAAATGGATCATTAGAGGTTTTGTGCTTCTATTCAAACTGCTGTAAATCATATAAAAATGGACGGATTAGGTTGGACATGGGGGAAATTGATGGGGTGGTATTGTTCAACCGATGTGCGAAATTGGGAGTCATTCCAAGGACTTTTATCATTTTCGAGCAAAATGGGTCATTAGAGGTTTTGTGCATTTATTCAAACTGCTGTAAATCATATAAAAATGGTCGGATTAGGTTGGACATGGGGGAAATTGATGGGGTGGTATTGCTTAACCGATGTGCGAAATTGGGAGTCATTCCAAGGACTTTTATCATTTTCGAGCAAAATGGGTCATTAGAGGTTTTGTGCATTTATTCAAACTGCTGTAAATCATATAAAAATGGTCGGATTAGGTTGGACATGGGGGAAATTGATGGGGTGGTATTGCTTAACCGATGTGCGAAATTGGGAGTAATTCCAAGGACTTTTATCATTTTTGAGCAAAATGGATCATAAGAGGTTTTGTGCATTTATTCAAACTGCTGTAAATCATATAAAAATGGTCGGATTAGGTTGGACATAGGGGAAATTGATGGGGTGGTATTGCTTAACCGATGCGTGAAATTGGGAGTCATTCCAAGAACTTTTATCATTTTCGAGCAAAATGGGTCATCAGAGGTTTTGTGCATTTATTCAAACTGCTGTAAATCATATAAAAATGGTCGTATTAGCTTGGACATGGGGGAAATTGATGGGGTGGTATTGCTTAATCGATGCGCGAAATTGGGAGTCATTTCAAGAACTTTTATCATTTTCGAGCAAAATGGGTCATTAGAGGTTTTGTGCATTTATTCAAACTGCTGTAAATCATATAAAAATGATCGGATTAGGTTGGACATGGAGGAAATTGATGGGGTGGTATTGCTTATTCGATGCGCGAAATTGGGAGTCATTCCAAGAACTTTTATCATTTTCGAGCAAAATGGGTCATTAGAGGTTTTGTGCATTTATTCAAACTGCTGTAAATCATATAAAAATGGTCGGATTAGGTTGGAAATGGGGGAAATTGATGGGGTGGTATTGTTTAACCGATGCGCGAAATTGGGAGTCATTCCAAGAACTTTTATCATTTTTGAGCAAAATGGGTCATTAGAGGTTTTGTGCATTTATTCAAGGTTGGACATGGGGGAAATGATGGGGTGGTATTGCTTAACCGATGCGTGAAATTGGGCGTCATTCCAAGAACTCTTATCATTTTCGAGCAATATGGGTCATTAGAGGTTTTGTGCATTTATTCAAACTCCTGTAAATCATATAAAAATGGTCGGATTAGGTTGCACATGGGGGAAATTGATGGGGTGGTATTGCTTAACCGATGCGCGTAATTGGGAGTCATTCCAAGAACTTTTATCATTTTCGAGCAAAATGGGTCATTAGAGGTTTTGTGCATTTATTCAAACTGCTGTAAATCATATAAAAATGGTCGGATTAGGTTGGACATGGAGGAAATTGATAGGGTGGTATTGCTTAACCGATGCGCAAAATTGGGAGTCATTCCAAGAACTTTTATCATTTTCGAGCAAAATGGGTCATTAGAGGTTTTGTGCATTTATTCAAACTGCTGTAAATCATATAAAAATGGTCGGATTAGGTTGGAAATGGGGGAAATTGATGGGGTGGTATTGCTTAACCGATGCGCGAAAGTGGGAGTCATTCCAAGAACTTTTATCATTTTCGAGCAAAATGGGTCATTAGAGGTTTTGTGCATTTATTCAAACTGCTGTAAATCATATAAAAATGGTCGGATTAGGTTGGACATGGGGGAAATTGATGGGGTGGTATTGCTTAACCGATGTGCGAAATTGGGAGTCATTCCAAGAACTTTTATCATTATCTAGCAAAATGGGTCATTAGAGGTTTTGTGCATTTATTCAAACTGCTGTAAATCATATAAAAATGGTCGGATTAGGTTGGAAATGGGGGAAATTGATGGGGTGGTATTGCTTAACCGATGCGCGAAATTGGGAGTCATTGCAAGGACTTTTATCATTTTCGAGCAAAATGGGTCATTAGAGGTTTTGTGCATTTATTCAAACTGCTGTAAATCATATTAAAATGGTCGAATTAGGTTGGACATGGAAAAATTTGATGGATTGGTATTGCTTAACCGATGTGCGAAATTGGGGGTCATTCCAAGGACTTTTATCACTTTCGAGTAAAATGGGCCATTAGAGGTTTTGTGCATTTATTCAAACTGCTGTAAATCATATAAAAATGGTCGGATTAGGTTGGACATGGGGGAAATTTATGGGGTGGTATTGCTTAACCGATGCGCGAAATTGGAAGTCATTCCAAGAACTTTTATCATTTTCGAGCAAAATGCGTCATTAGAGGTTTTGTGCATTTATTCAAACTGCTGTAAATCATATAAAAATGGTCGAATTAGGTTGGACATGGAGGAAATTGATGGGGTGGTATTGCTTAACCGATGCGCGAAATTGGTAGTCATTCCAAGAACTTTTATCATTTTCGAGAATAATGGGTCATTAGAGGTTTTGTGCATTTATTCAAACTGCTGTAAATCATATCAAAATGGTCGGATTAGGTTGGACATGGGGGAAATTGATGGGGTGGTATTGCTTAACTGATGCGCGAAATTGGGAGTCATTCCAAGAACTTTATCATTTTCGAGCAAAATGGGTCATTAGAGGTTTTGTGCATTTATTCAAACTAGTAGGTAAACTACCGGGGTCCTAGGACATTTCAAGGCCACCAAAACCATGGTAGTTCCTGGTACACTTCAAGGTCACCCAAATGGAACCTAACCCAAGTGGGTAGGCAACCAAAAATTAATGTAGTAAACGTGTGACGTCATTGCAGGTGACCTTGGGCTGGTAGATCAGGCCTAGCCAGGCTTGCGCAGGTTAATTTTGCGAGAGAAGTGAAAAAAATTTTTTTTCGGACTTAGAAAAATTTCGACAAGTTCGGACTTAGAAAAATTTCAACAAGTTCGGACTTAAAAAAATTTCGTAGGTTAATTTTGCGAGAGAAGTGAAAAAAATTTTTTTTCGAACTTAAAAAAATTCCAGACTTAAAAAAATTTCGTTAAGTTCGGATACTGAAAAATTTCGACAAGTTCGGATTTCAAATCGAATAAAACGATGATTAATTTTGTGAGAATTGTGAAAAAAAAATATATTTTTGAAAATTCTTTATGTTGGACTTGGAAAAACTTTGAAAGGAACAATTTTAGCTACTATAAACCTTAGATATCCTTATGGGAAATTACATGTTGAAATAAGTGAACTTGAACTAGAATTCTGGGAGGAAATAAACCAAGACAATTATAATATTTGTTTTTTATTGACAAGCCAATCGTATAGTATATTTACATTTTCGAGTGCATATGTGAGTTCATTCTTTACATGATTTCTACAGGTATATAGTAATCATAGTTGGTGGTCCAATCCAAACCATGGATATTGTGTAATATACAAGTACGAACTTGTCAGGTAATAAGAATTCTTAAATTACAAATGGTAGTACAACAAACTGGTTTATAAGTACAAATGGGTTGTATGTAAATATATTAACAAAAAAAAGATTACAAATTCTATATATTATACACAAGCAGTTAGTTTAGGTAACGTACTTGACCTGAGGTAGAAATGTGCTAGAACAAATGATTAATGCATATATTAAATAGGGGAGATTCTGAGGCTGCATTCACAGAATTATATTATACGCAAGTAGTTAGTTCAGGTAACGTACTTGACAGGAGGTAGAAATGTGCCAGTATAAGTGACAGCGACCAACGACACAAGAATAAGAGTACAAAAGGGAGGCACAGTAATGATACTATGAAGAGTTTAAGATCCCGATTGAAGATTTCAGGGAAAAAAAAGGTTCTGCCTATAAAGGAAGAAAGGAAACAGCTCGTAACAGAGTACATAGGGAAGATTCTGAGGCTGCATTCATGTTAAAAAAAAAATATATATGTATTAGGAAGATTATCGATAAGTATTATGTTATATACAAGTAGTTATTTTAGGAAATAAAGTATTTCTTAATAAAAAGGTAAGTATGGATACGAGCATACATATTAAGCAAAATAACAAAATTATAAGTATGTTTATAGAAGAGTGATGTTCTTTTTGTTCAGAAGGAGGCACGTTTAGCCAATCAGATTCTTTACAACTTCGATTTGAAAAAGTATAAATTATTTTGAAAGTATGTATGTTGTAGACATCATAATCATCATCATTTTTAAAGTAATATTTAAATACAGGTAGATCATTGTTTAGCCTGCATACAACCATATTATCACATAGTTTATTTTTATTAGTACATATTTGAGCCTTTATCACTTTAGGTTGGAAATGAACATATAAGATATTTCCAATAAGCGAGTAAAGGATTACTAAATTCATTTTTTTGTAGTAGTAGAAGTGGTAGTAGTAGTAGTAGTAGTAGTAGTAGTAGTAGTAGTAGTAGTAGTAGTATTTTGTGGGGGTGATGATCTTCGTTATGCGTAGTCCTGGAATATTTCCACAACATCTGACCAAATGCACAATCTTTGGAATACTTATAATGATCCTCCAAAGCACTATCCTCCTTCTTCCAATTATGAATTTCCACTGAACAATAAACACAACGGCAAATGTCTCCTTCACCGGTGAAATACAGACCAGCTCTAGCCAAATCGATAGGATTTGCAGCACCGGTCCAAAATTTCTTCTTAAACGTGAGAAGTCGTTGTTCAAAGTCCATGTGATCCATACTTTCAAGACACATCTTCACTGCTCTTGCCACATTAATCGACAACAACTACATCTATGTTTTACTCCATACAGTTTTTTGTCTAGTAATTGAAAAAAACAACGAATACAAGGTGCATAGTATTGTTCAGATTCACCTTTACATATAGGACAGACGTATTTAACGGGCACAGGCATGTTGATCTTTGAGAAATTCTCTATCAAATGAAACAGTGGAGAGACCAAAATGAAACTGGTAGTTCATCGATTACTTTTTCTTAAATAAAATACCGCCTAATGGCACTACTACTACTTCGGGTTAAACATCAATTTCTTAACTTATTAAATAGATATAATATTAACCTAAAGATAAATATAAAACCTAATCTAGTTGTCCTGACACATTACAGCACAATGCGTTAGATAATACTGCTGAATAAGCCAGGCTTTCCAATGACCTGGAATATTGGCCAGTGCCACCAGCCGTCTCAGGTCCTGGAGTGTTAAGTCTCCAGGTTTTTCCAGTACATGGAAAAGTACCTCAAGCTCCCACGCGGCTATTGGGCACCGCCGCAGCTCTGCTCCAGTAGGTAGATTATTCATTCTGGTAATGAAATTTTATATTTTGTTTTAGTTTTTTTTTTTTTTTTTTGAGAAACAACGATACAGCATTTTCACCGAGAGAGGCTGTGTAGATCAATCAAAATATATAAAGATAGGAATTAATCAAAATACCCCCATGGTACCGTTGATATTTTATCCTCCAATACAATTCTTTTATCATCATCAAAACTTAAACCAACCTTTTCTTGTTGAATTGAGAAAATCTCATGATTTTTCGCAATTATACTGTTCTGAATTATTGAAAATGTTGATTGTTCGAAAAGTGTTTTATAAAAATCCTGAAAGGTTATATAATTTTTTATAGCAGCATACTTTACTCCTTTTACTTTTTTAATTGTTTTCAAAAGCTCAATAAGTTCATGGTTATCAGCATAATTAATATTCTGTTCTTTTTTTTTTCAATTTCGCAAACTTTATACGTGTACATCTTCGACCTCAACCCGATAAATTCACTCATGATGCAACAATTATTTTCATCCTTCATTAAACCAACTAATTTTTTATTCCGCCTAGGAATATTAAAAATATTATTCTCAGGATAATCGGAGGTATCAAATTTATCAATATCCTGCCTTATATGTTGGTAAATGTCATCTGTGAAAATCTGATAAATAAGGCTATCAGTATCTGTGTACAATAATTTTGCATTGTCGTTAAATTTAGCTTTAATGTATTCATAATGAAAATCATACAAACATGTTTTCGAAATATCTAAAATACACATACCGATGAAAATTGGTTTATTCATATTTATGGTTAACCTTTTCATTTCTATTAGTACAATATCTTCATCGATAATAGTAATGCTACTAAAGTTCCCTTGTGATATGTAGTAATTAGCACCATATCTCCCTTCATAATGTGTTACTAGCTTTATATCTCTATATCTTCTAACATTTTCTATTGTTTTTCCAAATGGCGCATTGTTCATCAATTTGAAGTGGTTACGTTCAAATTCGTTTTTACTGGCTTTACGCAACTCTGTGTTAAAATCGATGTACGATTTCATCCAAGGTTTTTGAGCAAATTTCAAACACCGATGAACTTTCTCTAGCTTCAACCCCAATTTAATAGCCTGTTTCAAATTTTGGTAATGAATAATATATTTTTTTTTATTGTATAAAGTCAATAATAATTTAGTTGTATCATTATCAGATACAGGTGGTGGCAGATGATGCGGACATAACGGAAGATCTTTATGTTTTTCATATAATGATTTCGGATATTCCAAGTCCACTTCTAAAACATAACCAAATTCAGCATCATCTGGTGTGTTTAAGATAGTGCCTATTTCATTAGACCCTATCTGCACCCATTGAAAATCAGAAAATGGTAATGCCTTTGTCATGGCAGCTCCATATAAATTCACCACATCAAAATACATTAAATACGAAATAGGCTCATCAGACTTGTATTCATCAACACACATGTATTTATTGTTGGATTTCGCATAACGCCTCGAACATTGCGACACTCCTCCTCTAATGCCTTTTTCAATAAAATTAATCATTTCAATGTCAGTGAGTAATTCCAATTCAATTTTTGTAAGTTTTAACATCGCATCAAAGGCCAATCCTGGTGTTGTAAAATAATGGAGTGCATCTAAATTATAATATTTCATGCAATTAATTCGAAAATTCTCGAAAATATCGCTCAAAAGTAAAACATCAGTTTTAAGATACAATTCAGCATATTGTTTTAAATTTTGAATTTTGAAAGTTTTCCATACATTATTTGCATGATTAAAGTCATCATCCGATATTGCCTCCTCAGTGAGCGTATTATAAAAATTTTCCTTCGATGGAAGTTCCTGATCGTCTAGTCTTTTAAAATTATCAAGATACTCATATGGAAATACACCTTTTCTTGTCACTAACTCAAAGTGAGTTTTATCAGGAAAGAATTTTGAAACAATAGTTCTTTGTTCATCATCCAAATACGAGGATAATTTTTCCAAGCTACCGGCTAAAAATCTAAAGGAATCTATAAATCTCAAATTTATTTTATATTTAGTGATGTATTTTGTGAACGAAATGAATTTTTCCTTATTAACAGGCAAAATATTCAAGGGACCCTCAATATCTTTCGCAAGACTTCTAATTAGAAAATGACTATCATAATTGGAAAAGTTATGGAAAACCACAGGTATAGTATTAGATATCTGCAATTTTAAATTGCAAGTTTCATGAGCTGCACCACGATATTTTCCTGAAAAATGACAATGATCACGAACTTTACCATCACTAACAGAAAATTCATTATCGCACACATAACATTGCTTCGCTTCATAAAAATTCTGTTTCTCCTCGTCGTTCATTACAATTGGAAGAGGGTTCGATATAATTCCTCCAACATATGCTGAAAGATTTTCCAATTCATTTATGAACCATTTTATACAATCAGAACCTGTATATAAATTGAATTTAGATAAAGAATCATCATAATCACATTTGAAATAATAAGCTATACTAAAGGCTTCATGTTTTTTGCGCTTTATAGTTTTATTATCGAGAGCAAAGGAGGAAGAGGACAGATCATAATCAACCAAAAGACTTTCAATGTCCGCATAAATAACGAAAGGCATAGGTATTTGATGTGTAAAATTTTTGAATTTTAAAATCTTATGAGTTTCTTTAGGTAAAACTATTTTACAGTGATTCAAATCTCTACATAATTCCAGATGCCTATCCAAAGATTCATTTGTAGCGAAATGATTCAAACATCTTTCACAGAAATATTTCCTATTTTTCGAATCTTTAAGTTGACGACTCAAAAGACGGGATAAATTTTTTATTAGAGCAAAATGGTAATATGTTTTAGTTTTCAAATTCATTGAACTCGTTGCAGGATTATTTTCAGCTATTTCATTTGTCAAATTTTCACAAGGCACCATCAAGAGATTTGTTATTATTTTGTAAAATGGACTCTTGGTAAGACAAAGAGGAACAATCTCCTTGTTATTCGAAATAGTAAAAATATTTATTCCTAAACCGTTCAATAATTCAAATTTTGGAATATTCTTCAATTCTATTGGGAAATTAATGTTTTCATACTTAAGAAAGCCTTCAAAATCGGGGTAAGAATATACTCTACATTTATTTTTGGATTCATCGTAAACGGGAAAAAGAGCAGCCATTATAGACCACAGGAAACAGTACTGATCATTATTTTTTATATTGATTACATTATGCGTGCTTTTCACTAATGCTGGTAAATCTACATAAGTGGACATACCAACATTTATTGGACTGAAATGATTAATGTTCAATTTCAAATACAAAATTTCATATAGACTCCAGCCCGAATCGCGTTCTTGGAACTCACCCATTCGATTCAAAATAACAGACGATACATTGTTTTTATACCAATCTTTTAAATTTACACTAACGTCAATAACTTCATTTTTTGTGGAAAAAAATTTAAAGTTAGTGTCTAAATCAGAGGGTTTCACAAATAAACCAGCCAAAATAGTGTTAACTTTTAGTACAGATTTTTTCAACGACTTACGAATTTGTATTGCAAAACTTCTAAATGCTTTCTCCAAAAATAATTGAGGATCTTTGAATCCAAGATTTGTAATAATACCACTAGATATACGCCCATTAAATGCCGATTTAATTTCATGCCATTCTAAATTTGGTTCGCATCGTTTTTCCATTAATTTTGATAACTTTTTCCTAAATGTTCGTTGATAATACTTTAAAATACTAAGATTAGATTCAACTCTAGCAAAATTCCCAATAGCATCATTATATTTATCTTTAATCGATCTATTCAAAACGCAAATAATATTTTTCAAATAAGTAATATATTTTAAAAATTCCTCTTTAGTTTTGATTAATCTACTCACCCTTTCCATAGTCTTAACGGCTTCAGCCGACAAACTATCTAAACGGGTGGTTGCTGTACCGCTAATTTTTTTTCTCTGCCTTTTTCACGGATTTTTGCTGTTTTTTTATGGTTTTTTTTCTTTTATGTCTGAAAAAAAATTTTCATTTGAAAAATTGGAAACTCAAAAATCAGCCCAAACATTTTTTTTTTAAACAGGTAGAAAATAAAATATGCTTACCTCGATTCTGCTCTATGCACAAACACAACCTCAAGTAGAATACCTACGCAATCTATTTCTTATATACCAATTCGGATCGCAATTACACGTGCCCCAAAATTTTTGTTAATTTGCAATAATTCTATTCAGATTATAATAGTAGACAAAGTTGCATCCTAACAATCTAGATTTTTGCATGTACATCATTAATATTAAAACAATGTATCATTCGATAAAATTAAGAGGACGAATAAATGGTCAAGTTGCATTCCATTCAACTACAATGTATCCGCGGAGATAAATAAACGCCGACGAAGCTCAATTAGCATACCGACTCGATTAGCATACCGATAAGCGTTTACTTAGAGAGTACGCCTAATAAATAATTATCTATTCAATTCTCCGTACAATTCTCTATGCAATTCTCCTCGAGAAAATCTAATAGGGTTCTATTTATAAGATTATCTTATCTAAGGAATGTGCGATGCAGGTCCACGCGCTAGGATGCAAAATGCTAAATAAGCAATATCTAACAAAGTAATATGAATACAGTATGGACCTTTGGAAATAAACCTATCTATTAAATATGTAATTGATTCACACCAATTAATTGATATATGTAATTCTTAATATGGATATTCGTTTGGTGAAAATGAATAACTTCAAACAAATTTCAATTGATATTTCACATGAATTATATGTATTTACATTTTCATATAAAATAAAGGGGAAGAAGGATTGACAGTAAAATATTCTGTCCCAAAATTTAAACATTTTGTCCTTGACAATCAGCGATTTCAGAGTATAAATTCCGTTCAATTCATCTTGAAAAACTAGTATAATTATTGGAGTTACCAGCTACGAACGTGCACGTGAATAAGAAAAAAACTTTAACATGAATATTCCTTGTACTATTGTTGTTTTCTCTACTGATCGGGACAATTTTACTCCCCGAATGTTAGAGGTGGTGTGCAAGCAGATTTTTCAGTAAGTTTTTTTCCTCCCTAATCATTTTATTTTTTTTTAAACTACTTTCATTTGTTCAAAGATATGGAGCCCCCAAAGTCACTCTTTATGATGATAAGGTAACAATAAAACTATCATATAGTCCAAAAGTAAAAACGATGAAAAAAAAATTTGGTAATTTACCTGTGAAATACCTGAAAACACGATTGGAGGATGACAAAGATCTGGGGTTATTGGAAGATGTCATAAGAAGATACAAGTACAATATTGTCGACGAAGAGGATATCGAGAGTGCTCAAGTAACACAAGCATGTATATCAACACCACCACCACCTTCACAAACACCCCCATTACAATCAGATGGGGGGATATTGAAGAGAGCCTTGAGGGAAGCAGGAGTTCCCATTACCCAAAGTACACCTCATGTGAATAATGGGCTTAATGAGGAGGATTCGAGACAAAGAAGAGCAGCCAAAAGACAACTTTTTGAAATTAATTCACAATTATTAGCGGGGGAGGAGGAAACAATACCACCCCTATCACAACAACCACCCTCATCACAACCGTCGAAAAGAAGAAGAAGGGAAATGCCAAGAATCGAGATTGATGATCATGATTTCATTTGAAAAAAACGTTAACCATTTGGGACTTTGAAGTAATAAAAGAATCATTATTAAATTATTGGTGTTTTATTGTAACCTTTAAGATACATTGTCATTTGATATCCATTGATTATGTGTATCGTCAAATCCAACCCATTTAACTAGGCTTTTTCCACCTTTACGTTTCAAAACTTTTTCAACCAAATAAATATCTGGATATTTCACTTTTTGCATTTGCTCCTCATAAAATCCTCCCTTGATTTCTTTATCATTGATATCCTTCAAAATATATGTTGTGGGTGTGCTCAATACTTTTTTTTTAATAATAAAGATTTCAGGAGACCAATTCATATTATATTTTTTATCAAAGACACCCCGCGCTGTGGAAATTCTTACATGATCACCTTTTATGAATTTACATTTTCGTATTGGTGACTTTGGATTACTATAAATTCCACGTAGAGAATCTTCATTTGTTTCTTTTACATCGATCGGTTTCATTCCGATTGTGCGGTGCACAGAATTATTATAGTTTTTAACCACTTCAGCTAAAATACCACCTATCCATTTGTGGGTATTTTGAAAGGAAAATTGAGGATACATTTTTCCTTTAATTGTTCGAATTACACGTTCAACAATTGCTGCTTTTTTATCACTGTAGGTGGAATAATGATTAATAGAATATTTTTCCATTAGCTTTTTGAAAGTAACATTATAAAATTCTGTACCCTTGTCTGTTTGTAAATTTTTCAAACTGTTGTTTTTTTTAGATTTCAACATCTTCAACAAAATAGTTTCCATAGCAGTAGACACATTTTTTCCCTGATTTATCCTTGAGCGGTTCAGTCCAAACGTATTTAGAGAAACAATTGATGACAATTAGAATATACTTGAAACCGTTATTTTCTTTGGCATATGGTTGCATATCTATCAGATCAGCTTGGCATAAGTCCCACAAGCCACGTACAATTGTTTTACGACGTTTAAAATTTATTCGGGCCTGCTTATACAGCTCGGTGACAATTTGCCACTTCTTCTCGGTTCTCGATGTCATCGTTATACTATCAAACCAGCCTCGTACAATTCTTCAACAATTGAAGTGATTTCATTTATAACACCACTGTTTCCAGCTTCATGTGATGCCAATAAATAATAATTTCAATCGTTCAACTAATTCATTAGGATCATTCCAAAGCATATAGGCTGTGTTTTTATGTAATCTCAAATTGATAGAACCCCCCTTCTTTTTTATTAACGGTGCAACAATTTTTTTATATTTAACAGTTTTGTTACCATCTATCTGATTGCTTGGGTGATAATAACATTTATGTGCGTTTGTTTTAGTAATTATATCATGGTAATTTTGCAAGTCTTCCTCAGAATATTTCTTAGGTTTTCGTTTAAATATTAATTCGTATAAACCTCTAGTACCTCGATACCTTTTATTTTTTACCATAACATCTCCATTATCAATTATTTGCATTCGTGAATTACCAATCGAGAATTTTTCCGTTTCTGGATCAAAACGAACACCATATTTTCGATCGAATTTTGAAGGATTTTCATTCAGACTCATAATATATTTCCTCGCAATGGGTGGATATTGATCTAGGTAATCGATAAACGAAGTATTATTAGCGGTCTCCTTGGTCCTGTCTTTACTGCTGCCTGCTGTCGTTTCCCCAATGGGTGTGAGCGGTGATAAAGACGATTGAGGCATCACCCATTTTAAGTCTTCTTCTTCTAATTCTTCTTCATGATTGCCATTTTTTTCGTCTTCCTCATGTTTCAAATTTTTTTTTATTTCCTTCAATTGTTTCGTTATTGGAGAAAATGCATTTTCTTTGACTCTCTCTCCATACTTGAGTAATTGTAATTTATCTTTAATATTTTTACGTTTTTGAATCAAAAGTCGTTTCAATCTCTTATTGTAAGTGTTCATTTCGGTCATCGTTATCAACGTTCTGCTTGTCAACACCTGTTGTTGAACTGGCAAACTAACATAAGCAGTAATAGAGTTTAGGTATTTATGTTGATGAATTCGTCAAAACCTTTTCTATATCGACCTCCATTTAGTTCATTATCCTTAAAGATTGAAACGAAACTAAATGGTTCCCCCGACCAGCACATTGAACATATATTTTTAAATGTATCAAAGGAAAAATCCATCGAACCAATATGATCTGTATAGACATGTTTTAGATTCATTTCATCTTGTTTGAAAAGAATAATAACATTAGCATTTTCTCGTATTAGATTTTTTGGTATTCTAGCGTAACTTTGTGCTAAATAGAAACAATCCACATGATTATGTCTTCCCATACTGAAGAACTCACGCATTACATCTTGTTTGTTGCAGATGACATCATCGAAAATGAATAGAGAATTAGGTTTGGCTCTATTAGGTGGATCTATATTTTCAGCTGTCGTGAAAGTGTTGAAAGTTATTCCTTTTATTGGTTTTAATAATTGCTCGAGGTACTGGTATTTCGGTTGATGTACCGATTTTGAGTATAAGTTAATATTCTCAAATTTCAATCCATGTGGATGTTCAATGAGTGTAATCATAACATTAGTTTTCCCACAATTTGAAGGTCCTACTATAAGACATCTAATAGTAGCGGGAAATAAATCACCATGTTTCGAATGTTGATGATAAGCACCTGCAGTCTGCAACACATCATTATTCTGAACTTTTAGATGAACTTTTTGTTGATGAACTTTCATATTGAACAATATTTCAAATAAAAATGACTAACATAACTAAAACTATATCATTTATAGCTTTTCTTTATAAAGCGAAGGTTGTGTATGTGTGTGTGTATATATATATATATTTTGGTTAAAATATGAAATTTTATACGGGTGGTGGACTTGTTAACAACCTTATAAATTCCCTGCCATTTGAATTACATATACCTGGGTACAATTATTGTGGTCCTGGAACACGTCTATCGAAACGTTTAATGTCAGGATCCAAACCTATAAATAAATTGGATGAGGCATGCATGGAACATGATATTAAATATTCGAAAGAGAAGGATTTAAAACACCGCCATAAAGCAGATGAAATTTTAGCTACTAAAGCTATGGAAAGATATCATTCTTCTGATGCTTCGCTTACTGAAAAGATGGCTGCATTAGGTGTTAGCGGTATAATGCGAAGCAAAGTTAAATTAGGGATGGGAATTGGTAATAAGAGACAACAAAGAAATGTTTTACGAAAACTCCTAAAGAATTTGTTACTCATCAGAAAAAAGTGCAATGAAATCATTCTAAGTGTAGAAGAAGAAAATTCAGGGGAAAAGGCAATAAAACTGTTAAAACCAAGAATTTTAAAATCCAAACCTACTCAACCTTCACAACAACAACAAAATCAAATTCCTACTCCTGCGATGATTAAAATTATGACATCAAATAGGACTGCTGCTGCTGATGCTGCTCCTGCTGTCGCTGATACCACCAATAAAAAGAAAAATCGAAAACCAATTTTGAGGGTGAAAAAGCGTAAAAGCGTCTATAGCAACGATGAGATTGAAAGTAAAAGATTGAAAATAAATACTGACAATGACAAGATAGATTATGAAGAAATACCTTATATAAAACGAAAAAGAACCACAGATGAAGATCAGGACGAGAATGGGGGTGCTAAACGAACAAGAATTTTACCTATAAATATGTGAGCTTTACATAATTGGGGTGCAGTCCTGCTCAACTTTGAGTGTGTATATGTGGTGTAAAAAGAATGAGCATGAAGAAAAAGAAGATTAAACGTGTTTCTTTCAATAAAGTGGTGAAAGAAATAAAAAAACATATAATAAGAAAAAAACCTAAGGATCTATTTTCACGGGTATTTTTGGCAAAGAAATTAGCCAATAAATTCAAATCCAAAATAAAGTCAACAAAAGTGATAAGGTTACCTAAAAAAGGAGGTATTTTACCATTAATTCCGATTTTTGCGGGATTGAGCGCTTTAGGTGCACTAGGTGGGGGAACTGCAAAAATTATTGATTCAATTAATGCTGCTAAACAGGCCAAACAACAATTCGAAGAGGCAAATCGACACAATAAAACTATGGAAGCTATTGCTATGGGAAAAGGAATGTGCTTGAGAAAATACAAAAAAGGATTTGGACTTTTTCTACGAGACAGTGAAGCAGATCGTTACAATTAACAAAAAAAGAGAGAGAGAGAGAGAGAGAGAGATGAAATTTCCAAAGCGAGCACTAACAGATCGGGATATTAGCAATTTGGTTACAGAATTAAAAATTGCTAATTTTCGTGGATGCTTTATGAAAGATGAGATGCCTAAACGAATTCGAAAAAATGAATGCGGAATTGTGAATTTAGACAACTCTGATGGGCCGGGCACACATTGGGTCAGCTATCGCAAAAAGGGGGATAACATTTCATATTTTGATAGTTATGGAAATCTACCTCCACCTCTTGAAGTTTGTAAATATTTTAAATCTGGTTGTAAACATCATTGTACGCATAAGAAACAATTGAATATTTTCTATAATTATAAAACATATCAAAAATAAAGAAGAAAAGCAGTATCATGTTGAATACCTTAATATTATTGATTATTATATAATAATCGATGAAAATACTGAGAGAGACCCAGGAAATTTGACACATTTTGTCTTATATCTCCAGAAATTGAAATCGTATAGAGCCAAAATTTTGCACAATGTTGCAAAATACTACAATTGACGTTAGTACAAGTTTTTGTTGCAATCTGATGAATAGTTCACGAAAAAAAAATTTTTTTTTCGAAAAAATTAAAAGAAATATTTTTTTTAAAATTACCAACATTTCGATCATAACAGAATTTTGCCAAAAGTTGCGCGTTTATATCCTCGAACTGACTACAAAGTTTCGATTCAACATCTTCTTTAGTTCCTGAAATATCAGGGAAATAACCTCAAAATTTTAAATGTCTATAACTCCTAAACCGTCCGGCCGATTTTGCCCGTTAACGAACTTAACCGTCGCATTTTGATCAGAAACCTACCCTGAAAGTTTGAAGTCGATAGGACCTTCGGTGCTCCTGTTATCGTGCCTACGGCCGGACAACCGGCCGGCCTGCCGGCCGGCCGGCCGGACGGCACCCTAAAATCTGACACCGGATTCGTGATCAGGGAGTCCGAATTAGTCTATTAGCCAATTTTCAGCTCGAAATTCGAAAATTACAGACATTTGGACGAAATGATAGGACGATGTTCCCCTAGAACATGCGCCCAAAAAACATCGTATAATTGTGGACACTTATGTATAAAATTTTTATTAAATAAATTATCATTCAAATGAAAAATATGGTCAGTGTTATGCAAGCATCATCATCATGTCCTACACGTTCACGTTAAACGACAAGTCGTCAGAATTGAAAGCCACTATATATCCACCAATTGTGTTAAGTGAATCTCATGACTATGTTATCGGATTAATAAACTTTGTCAGTTACAATAGCATTCCCAATGTCGATGAAACAAATAATCGTTTCCATTTTGGTGTAAACAACATAATCATTCTTCCACCTGGTTGCTATGAAATAAGTGATATAAATCACTATCTACAAAAATATATAATTGATAACTATGAAAATAATCCATTGAAAGGTCAAACAGATAGACCAGCCATAAATATTTCGTTGAATCGAACCACCCTGAGATCGGAAGTGAAATGCACGGAACCTATTGATTTTCAACAGAATTGTAGTATAGCACAAGTTTTGGGGTTTACACCGCAAATATTAGCTGCTAATAAAAAACATATTTCCAACAAGCCTATCAATATTTTCAGAGTGAATGCGATCAATATTGAATGTAATTTAGTGCAAAACTCATATTCTAATGATGAAAAAAAACATATTTTGCACGTCTTCTATCCAAAAAATGCACCAGGCACCAAGATAGTTGAAAACCCCTCTAATGTTATCATATACCGATAAATACGAAATTTATCAATGAAATTGCTATAAAACTAACAGACCAAGAGGGTAACTTGGTCAATTTCAACGGAGAAGTGGTAACAGTAAGATTACATGTGAAAAAAATCTACAACAAGTGAACTAAGAGTGATCATGAGATATTATAACGTTTTCTCAAGCAACCAACAACAACAACAACAATCTAATGGTATGAAAAATAACAAAAAAGGGGCTGATAGAAATATATTGTTCAGTACTACAAAAACCAGTGTACCGTTAACAGCGACAAATAAATTATTTTTAAGGTCCTTGGGTTTTAAAGTGAAGACAAAATGAGTTTCCTAAATTTAAATGTAGCTGAAAATGTTCTAATTGATGAATCTATTGCGAATTTTGAATATCATACTCATCAACCGTATGCTTCAACGACATATAAGTGCAGTGATGAAATAAGAATACCCATCCAAACGCAAGATCTATACACTTTGCCATCATATAGTTACATTTATATTGAGGAGAAATTATTAAAAAATAGTGATGATGTTAAACATCCACCTACTGAAACTACACATATAAAATTTATAAAAAATGGAATTTCATTTCTTTTCGATGAAATTCGTTATGAAATAGGAGGCACTGTGATTGATCAAACACGGAATTTGGGAATAACTAGCACATTGAAGAGTTACTTATCCTACACGAAGAATCAATTTGATCGTTTGCGAAATGCTGGATTGGCATTAGATGAACTACCTGATATCCTTGATCAAAAAGGTAATTTTACCGTTTGTATACCTCTTAAATTGTGGCTGGGATTTGCAGAGGATTTCCAAAAGGTTATTATGAATGTTCGTCAAGAATTGGTATTGATTAGGAGCAGCAATGATTTGAACGCGATTATTAATCAACCAGTAACAGGAACTGAAAAACCCTTTGTGGAAATCAACAAAATTTATTGGAAAGTGCCACATCTTAAAGTGGCCGATGTGCAAAAATTAAGATTATTGAAATATGTTGAGGAGAGCAGAGATTTATCCATTTCATTTAGAAATAGGGAAATTCAACAATTACCCACTCTTCAAGAGACTACCCATCACACCTGGACTGTTAAATCAAGCAGCTTGATGGAAAAACCCCGAATTGTTATTTTTGCCTTCCAAACGGATCGTAAAAATAGCTTAAACAGAGATTCGGCATTATTTGATCATTGCAATCTAAGGAATATTAAATTATTCCTGAATGCAGACGCATATCCGTATGATAACCTTAACCTTGATTGGGACAAGAATCAATGGTCGTTATTATATGAAATGTATGCGCATTTTCAAAGAGCGTACTATTATAAAAACGAAGCTGAACCAGCGTTTACACCCAGTTCATTCAAACATACAGCACCAATAGCTGTCATAGATTGTACTCATCAGAGTGAGACAATAAAGAACGGTGCAGTCGATATCAGACTTGAAATTGAAACAGCAAAACCGGTACCAAACAAAACAAGTGCTTATTGTTTAATTCTTCACGACCGAAACGTGATATATAATCCATTAAGTGGGACTGTAAGGATTATCTAGAGCTCATACGACGGCACAAAATGGCATTTATTGTGGATTTCCAAGGGTTCCACTACAAAGATAGTGAATTTTACATCAGGGAACTTTCAATTCTAAATATTAACACTTGTGAAAGGAAACATTATTTTATAAGAACACCAGTGCAATTTCATCTACTATCTGAGCATTTCAAATGGCAGATAGATTACACAACAAACAACATCCATGGTTTGGATTGGACGACCAACTATGATTACTATATACTTAGGGTGATTCATTTCCCCAAATTTTTTTTTTTTCGGTGCTCATGCAAAATATTAATCTACACATAGAAAAAAAAATTCTCACCAAGTTTGACCTCTTAATATTAATTTTAAGTACTTACAATTTAAATTTAAAGTTTTACCATTTAAAATGCATGTAAAAAAATCTTTTTTTTTTCAAAGTTTTAATGCTTACCCGGCTTTTGCAATATTGCAAATGGGTTTGATGGACCTTGTGAGGAATTTCATGCTCTTCAAAATTGCCTTAGAGTTTTTTTGTATAACTCGCTCCGGTTCACCAGTAGAAGTCGTCAAGTACAGTTTTTGATAAAAATATATTTTTTTCTAATTTTTTGAGCAAACCGCCAAAAGTAGGAAGAAAAAAGGACCGACTCATAAAATAAAAGTTATCCAACCAATATTCAATTAATTTACAGCCATTCTTATACCGGAAAATGTAAGAAATTGATCAATATTAACTCATAATGTTATTTAGATTAATTTTTTTTATTTATTACCATTATATTTCTCTATACTAAGAACTTTTTAAAAATAAGTATGATTTTTTACTCACAATGAATACAAAACAACATGAATTTATAAAAAAACTACAAGAATAAAATTGTTACATAGATCTTGCAATTTTTCAACATTTCTGTCGTTTAGCAAAAAAATTAAAATGAAGATTATTTAATTTTCTGTAGCGAAATTCCGAAATTAGCAAAAAATTCAATTTTTTTTATTGTTAAGTTTGTTCACGCCAACTTTGTATAAGTAGAAATCATTCTTTGAAAAACTGCACCAAGCAGTGCCGAGATGGCATGTTCTAACATTGCTCTACTTAATTAGCATGATATTGCCGACTCTCTTGTCTTTGTTAACGGGTTCGATGCTTTATAGCATACCTAACCTCAAAATAATTTTCTCATTGTTTGTTGTATTAAGTCCGAGAATCAAGTGACGCTGATACTAAAACAGAATAAGCAAATTTTTTAATAAACTATATTCAAATTACTATTATAATATCGATTTTCACTGTCACCTGTGTTTAATGGTTTATCGTATTCAAATTAGTTTTTGATATTCTTCAGCATTTGTTTTATTACATTTCATCAACTCTCTAACCTAACTTTTGTTCAATATGACCGAAGTAATTGGTAATAGGACATATAAATATTTAGTTGGATTTCAAATTAAAGAATTTAATTGTTATAAATTACCTACTTATCAAAAACTGTACTTGATGACTTCTACTGGTGAACCGGAGCGAAATATACAAAAAAACTCTACGGCAATTTTGAAGAGCATGAAATTCCCCACAAGGTCCATCAAACCCATTTGCAATACTGTAAAAGCCGGGTAAGCATTAAAAATTTGAAAAAAAAAGATTTTTTTACATGCATTTTAAATGGTAAAACTTTAAATTTAAATTGTAAGTACTTAAAATTAATATTAAGAGATCAAACTTGGTGAGAATTTTTTTTTCTATGTGTAGATTAATATTTTGCATGAGCACCGAAAAAAAAAAAAAATTTGGGGAAATGAATCACCCTAAATTATACCTGTAGAAATGCTAATTTCTGTTTTGAAGAGCCACCTACTACCTGATGCACAAAGCTTAATTTACGTAAAAGGATTGCCGAAAGTATGGATTCTAAGAACACTATTACATAAAGACTCCGATCGATGTATCATCCTAGAGATGTCTGACTGCCCCAAGCTAAAACTCTTAAAAGAAGCATCCACAACAAGTTATCATTGTAGGTTACATGTAAAGAATGAACTCATATGTGCACTCGAAAATGTTAATTTACTATACGATTGCAATAAAAAACAAATATTATAATTGTCTTTATTTCCTCCCAGAATTCTAGTTCAATTTCACTTATTTTAACATGTAATTTCCCATAAGGATATCTAAGGTTTATAGTAGCTAAAATTGTTCCTTTCAAAGTTTTTCCAAGTCCAACATAAAGAATTTTCAAAAATCCGAAATTTTCGAAATTTTTTCAAGTCCGAAAAAAAAATTTTTTTTCACTTCTCTCGCAAAATTAACCTACGAAATTTTTCTAAGTCCGAACTTGTCGAAATTTTTTTAAGTCCGAACTTTACGAAATTTTTTTAAGTCCGAAATTCTCGAAATTTTTCTAAGTCCGAAAAAAAATTTTTTTCACTTCTCTCGCAAAATTAACCTGCGCAAGCCTGGCTAGGCCTGATCTACCAGCCCAAGGTCACCTGCAATGACGTCACACGTTTACTACATTAATTTTTGGTTGCCTACCCACTTGGGTTAGGTTCCATTTGGGTGACCTTGAAGTGTACCAGGAACTACCATGGTTTTGGTGGCCTTGAAATGTCCTAGGACCCCGGTAGTTTACCTACTCAAACTGCTGTAAATCAGATAAAAATGGTCGGATTAGGTTGGACATGGGGGAAATTGATGGGGTGGTATTGCTTAACCGATGCGCGAAATTGGTAGTCATTCCAAGAACTTTTATCATTTTCGAGCAAAATGGGTCATTAGAGGTTTTGTGCATTTATTCAAACTGCTGTAAATCATATAAAAATGGTCGAATTAGGTTGGACATGGAGGAAATTGATGGGGTGGTATTGCTTAACCGATGCGCGAAATTGGTAGTCATTCCAAGAACTTTTATCATTTTCGAGAATAATGGGTCATTAGAGGTTTTGTGCATTTATTCAAACTGCTGTAAATCATATAAAAATGGTCGGATTAGGTTGAACATGAGGGAAATTGATGGGGTGGTATTAATTAACCGATGTGCGAAATTGGGAGTCATTCCAAGAACTTTTATCATTTCCGAGCAAAATGGGTCATTAGAGGTTTTGTGCATTTATTCAAACTGCTGTAAATCATATAAAAATAGTCGGATTAGGTTGGACATGGGGGAAATTGATGGGGTGGTATTGCTTAACCGATGGGCGAAATTGGGAGTCATTCCAAGAACTTTTATCATTTCCGAGCAAAATGGGTCATTAGAGGTTTTGTGCATTTATTCAAACTGCTGTAAATCATATAAAAATGGTCGGATTAGGTTGGACATGAGGGAAATTGATGGGGTGGTATTGCTTAACCGATGTGCGAAATTGGGAGTCATTCCAAGAACTTTTATCATTTTCGAGCAAAATGGGTCATTAGAGGTTTTGTGCATTTATTCAAACTGCTGTAAATCAGATAAAAATGGTCGGATTAGGTTGGACATGGGGGAAATTGATGGGGTGGTATTGTTCAACCGATGCGCGAAATTGGTAGTCATTCCAAGAACTTTTATCATTTTCGAGCAAAATGGGTCATTAGAGGTTTTGTGCATTTATTCAAACTGCTGTAAATCATATAAAAATGGTCGAATTAGGTTGTACATGGAGGAAATTGATGGGGTGGTATTGCTTAACCGATGCGCGAAATTGGTAGTCATTCCAAGAACTTTTATCATTTTCGAGAATAATGGGTCATTAGAGGTATTGTGCATTTATTCAAACTGCTGTAAATCATATAAAAATGGTCGGATTAGGTTGGACATGGGGAAAATTGATGGGGTGGTATTGCTTAACTGATGCGCGAAATTGGGAGTCATTCCAAGAACTTAATCATTTTCGAGCAAAATGGGTCATTAGAGGTTTTGTGCATTTATTCAAACTGCTGTGAATCATATAAAAATGGTCGAATTAGGTTGGACATGGAGGAAATTGATGGGGTGGTATTGCTTAACCGATGCGCGAAATTGGTAGTCATTCCAAGAACTTTTATCATTTTCGAGAAATATGGGTCATTAGAGGTTTTGTGCATTTATTCGAACTGCTGTAAATCATATAAAAATGGTCGGATTAGGTTGGACATGGGGGAAATTGATGGGGTGGTATTACTTAACTGATGCGCGAAATTGGGAGTCATTCCAAGAACTTTATCATTTTCGAGCAAAATGGGTCATTAGAGGTTTTGTGCATTTATTCAAACTGCTGTAAATCATATAAAAATGGTAAATTAGGTTGGACATGGGGGAAATTGATGGGGTGGTATTGCTTAACCGATGCGCGAAATTGGTAGTCATTCCAAGAACTTTTATCATTTTCGAGCAAAATGGGTCATTAGAGGTTTTGTGCATTTATTCAAACTGCTGTCAATCATATAAAAATGGTCGGATTAGGTTGAACATGGGGGAAATTGATGGGGTGGTATTGCTTAACCGATGCGCGAAATTGGGAGTCATTCCAAGAACTTTATCATTTTCGAGCAAAATGGGTCATTAGAGGTTTTGTGCATTTAATCAAACTGCTGTAGATCATATAAAAATGGTCGAATTAGGTTGGACATGAGGGAAATTGATGGGGTGGTATTGCATAACCGATGCTCGAAATTGGTTGTCATTCCAAGAAATTTTATCATTTTAGAGCAAAATAGGTCATTAGAGGTTTTGTGCATTTATTCAAACTGCTGTAAATCATATAAAAATGGTCGGATTAGGTTGGACATGGGGGAAATTGATGGGGTGGTATTGCTTAACCGATGTGCGAAATTGGGAGTCATTCCAAGAACTTTTATCATTTTCGAGCAAAATGGGTCATTAGAGGTTTTGTGCATTTATTCAAACTGCTGTAAATCATATAAAAATGGTCGGATTAGGTTGGACATGGGGAAAATTGATGGGATGGTATTGCTTAACCGATGTGCGAAATTGGGAGTCATTCCAAGAACTTTTATCATTTTCTAGCAAAATGGGTCAGTAGAGGTTTGCATTTATTCAAACTGCTGTAAATCATATAAAAATGGTCGGATTAGGTTGGACATGGGGGAAATTTATGGGGTGGTATTGCTTAACCGATGCGCGAAATTGGGAGTCATTCCAAGAACTTTTATCATTTTCGAGCAAAATGGGTCATTAGAGGTTTTGTGCATTTATTCAAACTGCTGTAAATCATATAAAAATGGTCGGATTAGGTTGGACATGGAGGAAATTGATGGGGTGGTATTGCTTAACCGATGTGCGAAATTGGGAGTCATTCCAAGAACTTTTATCATTTTCTAGCAAAATGGGTCATTAGAGGTTTTGTGCATTTATTCAAACTGCTGTAAATCATATAAAAATGGTCGGATTAGGTTGGACATGGGGGAAATTGATGGGGTGGTATTGCTTAACCGATGCGTGAAATTGGGAGTCATTCCAAGAACTTTTATTTTTTCGAGCAAAATGGGTCATTAGAGGTTTTGTGCATTTATTCAAACTGCTGTAAATCATATAAAAATGGTCGAATTAGGTTGGACATGAGGGAAATTGATGGGGTGGTATTGCTTAACCGATGTGCGAAATTGGGAGTCATTCCAAGAACTTTTATCATTTTCTAGCAAAATGGGTCATTAGAGGTTTTGTGCATTTATTCAAACAGCTGTAAATCATATAAAAATGATCGGATTAGGTTGGACATGGGGGAAATTGATGGGGTGGTATTGCTTAACCGATGTGCGAAATTGGGAGTCATTCCAAGAACTTTTATCATTTTCTAGCAAAATGGGTCATTAGAGGTCTTGTGCATTTATTCAAACTGCTGTAAATCATATAAAAATGGTCGGATTAGGTTGGACATGGGGGAAATTGATGGGGTGGTATTGCTTAACCGATTTGCGAAATTTCGAGTCATTCCAAGGACTTTTATCATTTTCGAGCAAAACGGGTCATTAGAGGTTTTGCGCATTTATTCAAACTGCTGTAAATCATATAAAAAAGGTCGGATCAGGTTGGACATGGGGGAAATTGATGGGGTGGTATTGCTTAACCGATGTGCGAAATTGGGAGTCATTCCAAGGACTTTCATCATTTTCGAGCAAAACGGGTCATTAGAGGTTTTGTGCATTTATTCAAACTGCTGTAAATCGTATAAAAATGGTCTGATTAGGTTGGACATGGGGGAAATTTATGGGGTGGTATTGCTTAACCGATGTGCGAAATTGGGAGTCATTCCAAGGACTTTTATCATTTTCGAGCAAAACGGGTCATTAGAGGTTTTGTGCATTTATTCAAACTGCTGTAAATCGTATAATTATGGTCTGATTAGGTTGGACATGGGGGAAATTGAGGGGGTGGTATTGCTTAACCGAATTGCGAAATTTCGAGTCATTCCAAGGACTTTTATCATTTTCGAGCAAAACGGGTCATTAGAGGTTTTGCGCATTTATTCAAACTGCTGTAAATCATATAAAAATGGTCGGATTAGGTTGGACATGGGGAAAATTCATGGGGTCGTATTGCTTAACCGATGTGCGAAATTGGGAGTCATTCCAAGGACTTTTATCATTTTCGAGCAAAATGGATCATTAGAGGTTTTGTGCTTTTATTCAAACTGCTGTAAATCATATAAAAATGGACGGATTAGGTTGGACATGGGGAAAATTGATGGGGTGGTATTGCTTAACCGATGTGCGAAATTGGGAGTCATTCCAAGGACTTTTATCATTTTCGAGCAAAATGGGTCATTAGAGGTTTTGTGCATTTATTCAAACTGCTGTAAATCATATAAAAATGGTCGGATTAGGTTGGACATGGGGGAAATTGATGGGGTGGTATTGCTTAACCGATGTGCGAAATTGGGAGTCATTCCAAGAACTGTTATCATTTTCGAGCAAAATGGGTCATTTGTGCATTTATTCAAACTGCTGTAAATGATATAAAAATTGTCGGATTAGGTTGAACATGGGGGAAATTGATGGGGTGGTATTGCTTAACCGATGTGCGAAATTGGGAGTCATTCCAAGGACTTTTATCATTTTCGAGCAAAATGGATCATTAGAGGTTTTGTGCTTTTATTCAAACTGCTGTAAATCATATAAAAATGGACGGATTAGGTTGGACATGGGGGAAATTGATGGGGTGGTATTGCTTAACCGATGTGCGAAATTGGAAGTCATTCCAAGGACTTTTATCATTTTCGAGCAAAATGGGTCATTAGAGGTTTTGTGCATTTATTCAAACTGCTGTAAATCATATAAAAATGGTCGGATTAGGTTGGACATGGGGGAAATTGATGGGGTGGTATTGCTTAACCGATGTGCGAAATTGGGAGTCATTCCAAGGACTTTTATCATTTTCGAGCAAAATGGGTCATTAGAGGTTTTGTGCATTTATTCAAACTGCTGTAAATCATATAAAAATGGTCGGATTAGGTTGGACATGGGGGAAATTGATGGGGTGGTATTGCTTAACCGATGTGCGAAATTGGGAGTAATTCCAAGGACTTTTATCATTTTTGAGCAAAATGGATCATAAGAGGTTTTGTGCATTTATTCAAACTGCTGTAAATCATATAAAAATGGTCGGATTAGGTTGGACATAAGGGAAATTGATGGGGTGGTATTGCTTAACCGATGTGCGAAATTGGGAGTCATTCCAAGGACTTTTATCATTTTCGAGCAAAATGGGTCATTAGAGGTTTTGTGCATTTATTCAAACTGCTGTAAATCATATAAAAATGGTCGGATAAGGTTGGACATGGGGGAAATTGATGGGGTGGTATTGCTTAACCGATGTGCGAAATTGGGAGTCATTCCAAGGACTTTTATCACTTTCGAGCAAAATGGGTCATTAGAGGTTTTGTGCATTTATTCAAAATGCTGTAAATCATATAAAATTGGAAAAGTATAACGGGTAGTTCCGCAAAAGGAGCAGAGATAATCATTCTGCTGGTACCTGCCGACACGTGTTTCTGCTAGTTGGCTTCTTCAGGACAGGGCAACCATCTCTGCTCCTTTTGCGGAATTACCCGTTATACTTTTCCATTTTAATAAAATTATCCGTGTTATCCTATTTTTTTATTCATATAAAATTGTTCGGATTAGGTTGGACATGGGGGAAATTGATGGGGTGGTATTGCTTAACCGATGTGCGAAATTTGGAGTCATTCCAAGGACTTTTATCATTTTCGAGCAAAATGGGTCATTAGAGGTTTTGTGCATTTATTCAAACTGCTGTAAATCATATAAAGATGGTCGGATTAGGTTGGACATGAGGAAAATTGATGGGGTGGTATTGCTTAACCGATGTGCGAAATTGGAAGTCATTCCAAGAACTTTTATCATTTTCGAGCAAAATGGGTCATTAGAGGTTTTGTGCATTTATTCAGACTTCTGTAAATCATATAAAAATGGTCGGATTAGGTTGGACATGGGAGAAATAGATGGGGTGGTATTGCTTAACCGATGTGCGAAATTTGGAGTCATTCCAAGGACTTTTATCATTTTCGAGCAAAATGGGTCATTAGAGGTTTTGTGCATTTATTCAAAATGCTGTAAATCATATAAAAATGGTCGGATTAGGTTGGACATGGGGGAAATTGATGGGGTGGTATTGCTTAGCCAATGTGCGAAATTGGGAGTCATTCCAAGGACTTTTATCATTTTCGAGCAAAATGGGTCATTAGAGGTTTTGTGCATTTATTCAAACTGCTGTAAATCATATAAAAATGGTCGGATTAGGTTGGACATGGGGGAAATTGATGGGGTGGTATTGTTTAACCGATGCGCGAAATTGGGAGTCATTCCAAGGACTTTTATCATTTTCGAGCAAAATGGGTCATTAGAGGTTTTGTGCATTTATTCAAACTGCTGTAAATCATATAAAAATAGTCGGATTAGGTTGAACATGGGGGAAATTGATGGGGTGGTATTGATTAACCGATGTGCGAAATTGGGAGTCATTCCAAGGACTTTTATCATTTTCGAGCAAAATGGGTCATTAGAGGTTTTGTGCATTTATTCAAACTGCTGTAAATCATATAAAAATAGTCGGATTAGGTTGAACATGGGGGAAATTGATGGGGTGGTATTGTTTAACCGATGCGCGAAATTGGGAGTCATTCCAAGGACTTTTATCATTTTCGAGCAAAATGGGTCATTAGAGGTTTTGTGCATTTATTCAAACTGCTGTAAATCATATAAAAATAGTCGGATTAGGTTGAACATGGGGGAAATTGATGGGGTGGTATTGATTAACCGATGTGCGAAATTGGGAGTCATTCCAAGGACTTTTATCATTTTCGAGCAAAATGGGTCATTAGAGGTTTTGTGCATTTATTCAAACTGCTGTAAATCATATAAAAATGGTCGGATTAGGTTGGACATGGGGGAAATTGATGGGGTGGTATTGCTCAACCGATGTGCGAAATTGGGATTCATTCCAAGAACTTTTATCATTTTCGAGCAAAATGGGTCATTAGAGGTTTTGTGCATTTATTCAAACTGCTGTAAATCATATAAAATGGTCGGATAAGGTTAAACATGGGGGAAATTGATGGGGTGGTATTGCTTAACCGATGTGCGAAATTGGGAGTCATTCCAAGAACTTTTATCATTTTCGAGCAAAATGGGTCATTAGAGGTTTTGTGCATTTATTCAGACTTCTGTAAAGCATTTAAAAATGGTCGGATTAGGTTGGACATGAGGGAAATTGATGGGGTGGTATTGCTTAACCGATGTGCGAAATTTGGAGTCATTCCAAGGACTTTTATCATTTTCGAGCAAAATGGGTCATTAGAGGTTTTGTGCATTTATTCAAAATGCTGTAAATCATATAAAAATGGTCGGATTAGGTTGGACATGGGGGAAATTGATGGGGTGGTATTGCTTAACCGATGCGCGAAATTGGGAGTCATTCCAAGGACTTTTATCATTTTCGAGCAAAATGGGTCATTAGAGGTTTTGTGCATGTATTCAAACTGTTGTAAATCATATAAAAATGGTCGGATAAGGTTGGACATGGATGAAATTGATGGGGTGGTATTGCTTAACCGATGTGCGAAATTGGGAGTCATTCCAAGGACTTTTATCATTTTCGAGCAAAATGGGTCATTAGAGGTTTTGTGCATTTATTCAAACTGCTGTAAATCATATAAAAATAGTCGGATTAGGTTGAACATGGGGGAAATTGATGGGGTGGTATTGATTAACCGATGTGCGAAATTGGGAGTCATTCCAAGGACTTTTATCATTTTCGAGCAAAATGGGTCATTAGAGGTTTTGTGCATTTATTCAAACTGCTGTAAATCATATAAAAATGGTCGGATTAGGTTGGACATGGGGGAAATTGATGGGGTGGTATTGTTTAACCGATGCGCGAAATTGGGAGTCATTCCAAGAACTTTTATCATTTTTGAGCAAAATGGGTCATTAGAGGTTTTGTGCATTTATTCAAGGTTGGACATGGGGGAAATTGATGGGGTGGTATTGCTTAACCGATGTGCGAAATTGGTAGTCATTCCAAGAACTTTTATCATTTTCGAGAATAATGGGTCATTAGAGGTTTTGTGCATTTATTCAAACTGCTGTAAATCATATAAAAATGGTCGGATTAGGTTGAACATGAGGGAAATTGATGGGGTGGTATTAATTAACCGATGTGCGAAATTGGGAGTCATTCCAAGAACTTTTATCATTTCCGAGCAAAATGGGTCATTAGAGGTTTTGTGCATTTATTCAAACTGCTGTAAATCATATAAAAATAGTCGGATTAGGTTGGACATGGGGGAAATTGATGGGGTGGTATTGCTTAACCGATGGGCGAAATTGGGAGTCATTCCAAGAACTTTTATCATTTCCGAGCAAAATGGGTCATTAGAGGTTTTGTGCATTTATTCAAACTGCTGTAAATCATATAAAAATGGTCGGATTAGGTTGGACATGAGGGAAATTGATGGGGTGGTATTGCTTAACCGATGTGCGAAATTGGGAGTCATTCCAAGAACTTTTATCATTTTCGAGCAAAATGGGTCATTAGAGGTTTTGTGCATTTATTCAAACTGCTGTAAATCAGATAAAAATGGTCGGATTAGGTTGGACATGGGGGAAATTGATGGGGTGGTATTGTTCAACCGATGCGCGAAATTGGTAGTCATTCCAAGAACTTTTATCATTTTCGAGCAAAATGGGTCATTAGAGGTTTTGTGCATTTATTCAAACTGCTGTAAATCATATAAAAATGGTCGAATTAGGTTGTACATGGAGGAAATTGATGGGGTGGTATTGCTTAACCGATGCGCGAAATTGGTAGTCATTCCAAGAACTTTTATCATTTTCGAGAATAATGGGTCATTAGAGGTATTGTGCATTTATTCAAACTGCTGTAAATCATATAAAAATGGTCGGATTAGGTTGGACATGGGGAAAATTGATGGGGTGGTATTGCTTAACTGATGCGCGAAATTGGGAGTCATTCCAAGAACTTAATCATTTTCGAGCAAAATGGGTCATTAGAGGTTTTGTGCATTTATTCAAACTGCTGTGAATCATATAAAAATGGTCGAATTAGGTTGGACATGGAGGAAATTGATGGGGTGGTATTGCTTAACCGATGCGCGAAATTGGTAGTCATTCCAAGAACTTTTATCATTTTCGAGAAATATGGGTCATTAGAGGTTTTGTGCATTTATTCGAACTGCTGTAAATCATATAAAAATGGTCGGATTAGGTTGGACATGGGGGAAATTGATGGGGTGGTATTACTTAACTGATGCGCGAAATTGGGAGTCATTCCAAGAACTTTATCATTTTCGAGCAAAATGGGTCATTAGAGGTTTTGTGCATTTATTCAAACTGCTGTAAATCATATAAAAATGGTAAATTAGGTTGGACATGGGGGAAATTGATGGGGTGGTATTGCTTAACCGATGCGCGAAATTGGTAGTCATTCCAAGAACTTTTATCATTTTCGAGCAAAATGGGTCATTAGAGGTTTTGTGCATTTATTCAAACTGCTGTCAATCATATAAAAATGGTCGGATTAGGTTGAACATGGGGGAAATTGATGGGGTGGTATTGCTTAACCGATGCGCGAAATTGGGAGTCATTCCAAGAACTTTATCATTTTCGAGCAAAATGGGTCATTAGAGGTTTTGTGCATTTAATCAAACTGCTGTAGATCATATAAAAATGGTCGAATTAGGTTGGACATGAGGGAAATTGATGGGGTGGTATTGCATAACCGATGCTCGAAATTGGTTGTCATTCCAAGAAATTTTATCATTTTAGAGCAAAATAGGTCATTAGAGGTTTTGTGCATTTATTCAAACTGCTGTAAATCATATAAAAATGGTCGGATTAGGTTGGACATGGGGGAAATTGATGGGGTGGTATTGCTTAACCGATGTGCGAAATTGGGAGTCATTCCAAGAACTTTTATCATTTTCGAGCAAAATGGGTCATTAGAGGTTTTGTGCATTTATTCAAACTGCTGTAAATCATATAAAAATGGTCGGATTAGGTTGGACATGGGGAAAATTGATGGGATGGTATTGCTTAACCGATGTGCGAAATTGGGAGTCATTCCAAGAACTTTTATCATTTTCTAGCAAAATGGGTCAGTAGAGGTTTGCATTTATTCAAACTGCTGTAAATCATATAAAAATGGTCGGATTAGGTTGGACATGGGGGAAATTTATGGGGTGGTATTGCTTAACCGATGCGCGAAATTGGGAGTCATTCCAAGAACTTTTATCATTTTCGAGCAAAATGGGTCATTAGAGGTTTTGTGCATTTATTCAAACTGCTGTAAATCATATAAAAATGGTCGGATTAGGTTGGACATGGAGGAAATTGATGGGGTGGTATTGCTTAACCGATGTGCGAAATTGGGAGTCATTCCAAGAACTTTTATCATTTTCTAGCAAAATGGGTCATTAGAGGTTTTGTGCATTTATTCAAACTGCTGTAAATCATATAAAAATGGTCGGATTAGGTTGGACATGGGGGAAATTGATGGGGTGGTATTGCTTAACCGATGCGTGAAATTGGGAGTCATTCCAAGAACTTTTATTTTTTCGAGCAAAATGGGTCATTAGAGGTTTTGTGCATTTATTCAAACTGCTGTAAATCATATAAAAATGGTCGAATTAGGTTGGACATGAGGGAAATTGATGGGGTGGTATTGCTTAACCGATGTGCGAAATTGGGAGTCATTCCAAGAACTTTTATCATTTTCTAGCAAAATGGGTCATTAGAGGTTTTGTGCATTTATTCAAACAGCTGTAAATCATATAAAAATGATCGGATTAGGTTGGACATGGGGGAAATTGATGGGGTGGTATTGCTTAACCGATGTGCGAAATTGGGAGTCATTCCAAGAACTTTTATCATTTTCTAGCAAAATGGGTCATTAGAGGTCTTGTGCATTTATTCAAACTGCTGTAAATCATATAAAAATGGTCGGATTAGGTTGGACATGGGGGAAATTGATGGGGTGGTATTGCTTAACCGATTTGCGAAATTTCGAGTCATTCCAAGGACTTTTATCATTTTCGAGCAAAACGGGTCATTAGAGGTTTTGCGCATTTATTCAAACTGCTGTAAATCATATAAAAAAGGTCGGATCAGGTTGGACATGGGGGAAATTGATGGGGTGGTATTGCTTAACCGATGTGCGAAATTGGGAGTCATTCCAAGGACTTTCATCATTTTCGAGCAAAACGGGTCATTAGAGGTTTTGTGCATTTATTCAAACTGCTGTAAATCGTATAAAAATGGTCTGATTAGGTTGGACATGGGGGAAATTTATGGGGTGGTATTGCTTAACCGATGTGCGAAATTGGGAGTCATTCCAAGGACTTTTATCATTTTCGAGCAAAACGGGTCATTAGAGGTTTTGTGCATTTATTCAAACTGCTGTAAATCGTATAATTATGGTCTGATTAGGTTGGACATGGGGGAAATTGAGGGGGTGGTATTGCTTAACCGAATTGCGAAATTTCGAGTCATTCCAAGGACTTTTATCATTTTCGAGCAAAACGGGTCATTAGAGGTTTTGCGCATTTATTCAAACTGCTGTAAATCATATAAAAATGGTCGGATTAGGTTGGACATGGGGAAAATTCATGGGGTCGTATTGCTTAACCGATGTGCGAAATTGGGAGTCATTCCAAGGACTTTTATCATTTTCGAGCAAAATGGATCATTAGAGGTTTTGTGCTTTTATTCAAACTGCTGTAAATCATATAAAAATGGACGGATTAGGTTGGACATGGGGAAAATTGATGGGGTGGTATTGCTTAACCGATGTGCGAAATTGGGAGTCATTCCAAGGACTTTTATCATTTTCGAGCAAAATGGGTCATTAGAGGTTTTGTGCATTTATTCAAACTGCTGTAAATCATATAAAAATGGTCGGATTAGGTTGGACATGGGGGAAATTGATGGGGTGGTATTGCTTAACCGATGTGCGAAATTGGGAGTCATTCCAAGAACTGTTATCATTTTCGAGCAAAATGGGTCATTTGTGCATTTATTCAAACTGCTGTAAATGATATAAAAATTGTCGGATTAGGTTGAACATGGGGGAAATTGATGGGGTGGTATTGCTTAACCGATGTGCGAAATTGGGAGTCATTCCAAGGACTTTTATCATTTTCGAGCAAAATGGATCATTAGAGGTTTTGTGCTTTTATTCAAACTGCTGTAAATCATATAAAAATGGACGGATTAGGTTGGACATGGGGGAAATTGATGGGGTGGTATTGCTTAACCGATGTGCGAAATTGGAAGTCATTCCAAGGACTTTTATCATTTTCGAGCAAAATGGGTCATTAGAGGTTTTGTGCATTTATTCAAACTGCTGTAAATCATATAAAAATGGTCGGATTAGGTTGGACATGGGGGAAATTGATGGGGTGGTATTGCTTAACCGATGTGCGAAATTGGGAGTCATTCCAAGGACTTTTATCATTTTCGAGCAAAATGGGTCATTAGAGGTTTTGTGCATTTATTCAAACTGCTGTAAATCATATAAAAATGGTCGGATTAGGTTGGACATGGGGGAAATTGATGGGGTGGTATTGCTTAACCGATGTGCGAAATTGGGAGTAATTCCAAGGACTTTTATCATTTTTGAGCAAAATGGATCATAAGAGGTTTTGTGCATTTATTCAAACTGCTGTAAATCATATAAAAATGGTCGGATTAGGTTGGACATAAGGGAAATTGATGGGGTGGTATTGCTTAACCGATGTGCGAAATTGGGAGTCATTCCAAGGACTTTTATCATTTTCGAGCAAAATGGGTCATTAGAGGTTTTGTGCATTTATTCAAACTGCTGTAAATCATATAAAAATGGTCGGATAAGGTTGGACATGGGGGAAATTGATGGGGTGGTATTGCTTAACCGATGTGCGAAATTGGGAGTCATTCCAAGGACTTTTATCACTTTCGAGCAAAATGGGTCATTAGAGGTTTTGTGCATTTATTCAAAATGCTGTAAATCATATAAAATTGGAAAAGTATAACGGGTAGTTCCGCAAAAGGAGCAGAGATAATCATTCTGCTGGTACCTGCCGACACGTGTTTCTGCTAGTTGGCTTCTTCAGGACAGGGCAACCATCTCTGCTCCTTTTGCGGAATTACCCGTTATACTTTTCCATTTTAATAAAATTATCCGTGTTATCCTATTTTTTTATTCATATAAAATTGTTCGGATTAGGTTGGACATGGGGGAAATTGATGGGGTGGTATTGCTTAACCGATGTGCGAAATTTGGAGTCATTCCAAGGACTTTTATCATTTTCGAGCAAAATGGGTCATTAGAGGTTTTGTGCATTTATTCAAACTGCTGTAAATCATATAAAGATGGTCGGATTAGGTTGGACATGAGGAAAATTGATGGGGTGGTATTGCTTAACCGATGTGCGAAATTGGAAGTCATTCCAAGAACTTTTATCATTTTCGAGCAAAATGGGTCATTAGAGGTTTTGTGCATTTATTCAGACTTCTGTAAATCATATAAAAATGGTCGGATTAGGTTGGACATGGGAGAAATAGATGGGGTGGTATTGCTTAACCGATGTGCGAAATTTGGAGTCATTCCAAGGACTTTTATCATTTTCGAGCAAAATGGGTCATTAGAGGTTTTGTGCATTTATTCAAAATGCTGTAAATCATATAAAAATGGTCGGATTAGGTTGGACATGGGGGAAATTGATGGGGTGGTATTGCTTAGCCAATGTGCGAAATTGGGAGTCATTCCAAGGACTTTTATCATTTTCGAGCAAAATGGGTCATTAGAGGTTTTGTGCATTTATTCAAACTGCTGTAAATCATATAAAAATGGTCGGATTAGGTTGGACATGGGGGAAATTGATGGGGTGGTATTGTTTAACCGATGCGCGAAATTGGGAGTCATTCCAAGGACTTTTATCATTTTCGAGCAAAATGGGTCATTAGAGGTTTTGTGCATTTATTCAAACTGCTGTAAATCATATAAAAATAGTCGGATTAGGTTGAACATGGGGGAAATTGATGGGGTGGTATTGATTAACCGATGTGCGAAATTGGGAGTCATTCCAAGGACTTTTATCATTTTCGAGCAAAATGGGTCATTAGAGGTTTTGTGCATTTATTCAAACTGCTGTAAATCATATAAAAATAGTCGGATTAGGTTGAACATGGGGGAAATTGATGGGGTGGTATTGTTTAACCGATGCGCGAAATTGGGAGTCATTCCAAGGACTTTTATCATTTTCGAGCAAAATGGGTCATTAGAGGTTTTGTGCATTTATTCAAACTGCTGTAAATCATATAAAAATAGTCGGATTAGGTTGAACATGGGGGAAATTGATGGGGTGGTATTGATTAACCGATGTGCGAAATTGGGAGTCATTCCAAGGACTTTTATCATTTTCGAGCAAAATGGGTCATTAGAGGTTTTGTGCATTTATTCAAACTGCTGTAAATCATATAAAAATGGTCGGATTAGGTTGGACATGGGGGAAATTGATGGGGTGGTATTGCTCAACCGATGTGCGAAATTGGGATTCATTCCAAGAACTTTTATCATTTTCGAGCAAAATGGGTCATTAGAGGTTTTGTGCATTTATTCAAACTGCTGTAAATCATATAAAATGGTCGGATAAGGTTAAACATGGGGGAAATTGATGGGGTGGTATTGCTTAAGCGATGTGCGAAATTGGGAGTCATTCCAAGAACTTTTATCATTTTCGAGCAAAATGGGTCATTAGAGGTTTTGTGCATTTATTCAGACTTCTGTAAAGCATTTAAAAATGGTCGGATTAGGTTGGACATGAGGGAAATTGATGGGGTGGTATTGCTTAACCGATGTGCGAAATTTGGAGTCATTCCAAGGACTTTTATCATTTTCGAGCAAAATGGGTCATTAGAGGTTTTGTGCATTTATTCAAAATGCTGTAAATCATATAAAAATGGTCGGATTAGGTTGGACATGGGGGAAATTGATGGGGTGGTATTGCTTAACCGATGCGCGAAATTGGGAGTCATTCCAAGGACTTTTATCATTTTCGAGCAAAATGGGTCATTAGAGGTTTTGTGCATGTATTCAAACTGTTGTAAATCATATAAAAATGGTCGGATAAGGTTGGACATGGATGAAATTGATGGGGTGGTATTGCTTAACCGATGTGCGAAATTGGGAGTCATTCCAAGGACTTTTATCATTTTCGAGCAAAATGGGTCATTAGAGGTTTTGTGCATTTATTCAAACTGCTGTAAATCATATAAAAATAGTCGGATTAGGTTGAACATGGGGGAAATTGATGGGGTGGTATTGATTAACCGATGTGCGAAATTGGGAGTCATTCCAAGGACTTTTATCATTTTCGAGCAAAATGGGTCATTAGAGGTTTTGTGCATTTATTCAAACTGCTGTAAATCATATAAAAATGGTCGGATTAGGTTGGACATGGGGGAAATTGATGGGGTGGTATTGTTTAACCGATGCGCGAAATTGGGAGTCATTCCAAGAACTTTTATCATTTTTGAGCAAAATGGGTCATTAGAGGTTTTGTGCATTTATTCAAGGTTGGACATGGGGGAAATTGATGGGGTGGTATTGCTTAACCGATGTGCGAAATTGGGAGTCATTCCAAGAACTTTTATCATTTTCTAGCAAAATGGGTCATTAGAGGTTTTGTGCATTTATTCAAACTGCTGTAAATCATATAAAAATGGTCGGATTAGGTTGGACATGGGGGAAATTGATGGGGTGGTATTGCTTAACCGATGTGCGAAATTGGGAGTCATTCCAAGAACTTTTATCATTTTCTAGCAAAATGGGTCATTAGAGGTTTTGTGCATTTATTCAAACTGCTGTAAATCATATAAAAATGGTCGGATTAGGTTGGACATGGGGGAAATTGATGGGGTGGTATTGCTTAACCGATGCGCGAAATTGGGAGTCATTCCAAGAACTTTTATCATTTTCTAGCAAAATGGGTCATTAGAGGTTTTGTGCATTTATTCAAACTGCTGTAAATCATATAAAAATGGTCGGATTAGGTTGGACATGGGGGAAATTGATGGGGTGGTATTGCTTAACCGATGTGCGAAATTGGGAGTCATTCCAAGAACTTTTATCATTTTCTAGCAAAATGGGTCATTAGAGGTTTTGTGCATTTATTCAAACTGCTGTAAATCATATAAAAATGGTCGGATTAGGTTGGACATGGGGGAAATTGATGGGGTGGTATTGCTTAACTGATGTGCGAAATTGGGAGTCATTCCAAGAACTTTTATCATTTTCGAGCAAAATGGGTCATTAGAGGTTTTGTGCATTTATTCAAACTGCTGTAAATCATATAAAAATGGTCGGATTAGGTTGGACATGGGGAAAATTGATGGGATGGTATTGCTTAACCGATGTGCGAAATTGGGAGTCATTCCAAGAACTTTTATCATTTTCTAGCAAAATGGGTCAGTAGAGGTTTGCATTTATTCAAACTGCTGTAAATCATATAAAAATGGTCGGATTAGGTTGGACATGGGGGAAATTTATGGAGTGGTATTGCTTAACCGATGCGCGAAATTGGGAGTCATTCCAAGAACTTTTATCATTTTCGAGCAAAATGGGTCATTAGAGGTTTTGTGCATTTATTCAAACTGCTGTAAATCATATAAAAATGGTCGGATTAGGTTGGACATGGAGGAAATTGATGGGGTGGTATTGCTCAACCGATGTGCGAAATTGGGAGTCATTCCAAGAACTTTTATCATTTTCTAGCAAAATGGGTCATTAGAGGTTTTGTGCATTTATTCAAACTGCTGTAAATCATATAAAAATGGTCGGATTAGGTTGGACATGGGGGAAATTGATGGGGTGGTATTGCTTAACCGATGCGTGAAATTGGGAGTCATTCCAAGAACTTTTATTTTTTCGAGCAAAATGGGTCATTAGAGGTTTTGTGCATTTATTCAAACTGCTGTAAATCATATAAAAATGGTCGAATTAGGTTGGACATGGGGGAAATTGATGGGGTGGTATTGCTTAACCGATGTGCGAAATTGGGAGTCATTCCAAGAACTTTTATCATTTTCTAGCAAAATGGGTCATTAGAGGTTTTGTGCATTTATTCAAATAGCTGTAAATCATATAAAAATGATCGGATTAGGTTGGACATGGGGGAAATTGATGGGGTGGTATTGCTTAACCGATGTGCGAAATTGGGAGTCATTCCAAGAACTTTTATCATTTTCTAGCAAAATGGGTCATTAGAGGTTTTGTGCATTTATTCAAACTGCTGTAAATCATATCAAAATGGTCGGATTAGGTTGGACATGGGGGAAATTGATGGGGTGGTATTGCTTAACCGATTTGCGAAATTTCGAGTCATTCCAAGGACTTTTATCATTTTCGAGCAAAACGGGTCATTAGAGGTTTTGCGCATTTATTCAAACTGCTGTAAATCATATAAAAAAGGTCGGATCAGGTTGGACATGGGGGAAATTGATGGGGTGGTATTGCTTAACCGATGTGCGAAATTGGGAGTCATTCCAAGGACTTTCATCATTTTCGAGCAAAACGGGTCATTAGAGGTTTTGTGCATTTATTCAAACTGCTGTAAATCGTATAAAAATGGTCTGATTAGGTTGGACATGGGGGAAATTTATGGGGTGGTATTGCTTAACCGATGTGCGAAATTGGGAGTCATTCCAAGGACTTTTATCATTTTCGAGCAAAACGGGTCATTAGAGGTTTTGTGCATTTATTCAAACTGCTGTAAATCGTATAATTATGGTCTGATTAGGTTGGACATGGGGGAAATTGAGGGGGTGGTATTGCTTAACCGATTTGCGAAATTTCGAGTCATTCCAAGGACTTTTATCATTTTCGAGCAAAACGGGTCATTAGAGGTTTTGCGCATTTATTCAAACTGCTGTAAATCATATAAAAATGGTCGGATTAGGTTGGACATGGGGAAAATTCATGGGGTCGTATTGCTTAACCGATGTGCGAAATTGGGAGTCATTCCAAGGACTTTTATCATTTTCGAGCAAAATGGATCATTAGAGGTTTTGTGCTTTTATTCAAACTGCTGTAAATCATATAAAAATGGACGGATTAGGTTGGACATGGGGGAAATTGATGGGGTGGTATTGCTTAACCGATGTGCGAAATTGGAAGTCATTCCAAGGACTTTTATCATTTTCGAGCAAAATGGGTCATTAGAGGTTTTGTGCATTTATTCAAACTGCTGTAAATCATATAAAAATGGTCGGATTAGGTTGGACATGGGGGAAATTGATGGGGTGGTATTGCTTAACCGATATGCGAAATTGGGAGTCATTCCAAGAACTGTTATCATTTTCGAGCAAAATGGGTCATTTGTGCATTTATTCAAACTGCTGTAAATGATATAAAAATTGTCGGATTAGGTTGAACATGGGGAAATTGATGGGGTGGTATTGCTTAACCGATGTGCGAAATTGGGAGTCATTCCAAGGACTTTTATCATTTTCGAGCAAAATGGATCATTAGAGGTTTTGTGCTTTTATTCAAACTGCTGTAAATCATATAAAAATGGACGGATTAGGTTGGACATGGGGGAAATTGATGGGGTGGTATTGCTTAACCGATGTGCGAAATTGGAAGTCATTCCAAGGACTTTTATCATTTTCGAGCAAAATGGGTCATTAGAGGTTTTGTGCATTTATTCAAACTGCTGTAAATCATATAAAAATGGTCGGATTAGGTTGGACATGGGGGAAATTGATGAGGTGGTATTGCTTAACCGATGTGCGAAATTGGGAGTCATTCCAAGGACTTTTATCATTTTCGAGCAAAATGGGTCATTAGAGGTTTTGTGCATTTATTCAAACTGCTGTAAATCATATAAAAATGGTCGGATTAGGTTGGACATGGGGGAAATTGATGGGGTGGTATTGCTTAACCGATGTGCGAAATTGGGAGTAATTCCAAGGACTTTTATCATTTTTGAGCAAAATGGATCATAAGAGGTTTTGTGCATTTATTCAAACTGCTGTAAATCATATAAAAATGGTCGGATTAGGTTGGACATAAGGGAAATTGATGGGGTGGTATTGCTTAACCGATGTGCGAAATTGGGAGTCATTCCAAGGACTTTGATCATTTTCGAGCAAAATGGGTCATTAGAGGTTTTGTGCATTTATTCAAACTGCTGTAAATCATATAAAAATGGTCGGATAAGGTTGGACATGGGGGAAATTGATGGGGTGGTATTGCTTAACCGATGTGCGAAATTGGGAGTCATTCCAAGGACTTTTATCACTTTCGAGCAAAATGGGTCATTAGAGGTTTTGTGCATTTATTCAAAATGCTGTAAATCATATAAAATTGGAAAAGTATAACGGGTAGTTCCGCAAAAGGAGCAGAGATAATCATTCTGCTGGTACCTGCCGACACGTGTTTCTGCTAGTTGGCTTCTTCAGGACAGGGCAACCATCTCTGCTCCTTTTGCGGAATTACCCGTTATACTTTTCCATTTTAATAAAATTATTCGTGTTATCCTATTTTTTTATTCATATAAAATTGTTCGGATTAGGTTGGACATGGGGGAAATTGATGGGGTGGTATTGCTTAACCGATGTGCGAAATTTGGAGTCATTCCAAGGACTTTTATCATTTTCGAGCAAAATGGGTCATTAGAGGTTTTGTGCATTTATTCAAACTGCTGTAAATCATATAAAGATGGTCGGATTAGGTTGGACATGAGGAAAATTGATGGGGTGGTATTGCTTAACCGATGTGCGAAATTGGAAGTCATTCCAAGAACTTTTATCATTTTCGAGCAAAATGGGTCATTAGAGGTTTTGTGCATTTATTCAGACTTCTGTAAATCATATAAAAATGGTCGGATTAGGTTGGACATGGGAGAAATAGATGGGGTGGTATTGCTTAACCGATGTGCGAAATTTGGAGTCATTCCAAGGACTTTTATCATTTTCGAGCAAAATGGGTCATTAGAGGTTTTGTGCATTTATTCAAAATGCTGTAAATCATATAAAAATGGTCGGATTAGGTTGGACATGGGGGAAATTGATGGGGTGGTATTGCTTAGCCAATGTGCGAAATTGGGAGTCATTCCAAGGACTTTTATCATTTTCGAGCAAAATGGGTCATTAGAGGTTTTGTGCATTTATTCAAACTGCTGTAAATCATATAAAAATGGTCGGATTAGGTTGGACATGGGGGAAATTGATGGGGTGTTATTGCTCAACCGATGTGCGAAATTGGGATTCATTCCAAGAACTTTTATCATTTTCGAGCAAAATGGGTCATTAGAGGTTTTGTGCATTTATTCAAACTGCTGTAAATCATATAAAATGGTCGGATAAGGTTAAACATGGGGGAAATTGATGGGGTGGTATTGCTTAACCGATGTGCGAAATTGGGAGTCATTCCAAGAACTTTTATCATTTTCGAGCAAAATGGGTCATTAGAGGTTTTGTGCATTTATTCAGACTTCTGTAAAGCATTTAAAAATGGTCTGTTTAGGTTGGACATGAGGGAAATTGATGGGGGTATTGCTTAACCGATGTGCGAAATTTGGAGTCATTCCAAGGACTTTTATCATTTTCGAGCAAAATGGGTCATTAGAGGTTTTGTGCATTTATTCAAAATGCTGTAAATCATATAAAAATGGTCGGATTAGGTTGGACATGGGGGAAATTGATGGGGTGGTATTGCTTAACCGATGCGCGAAATTGGGAGTCATTCCAAGGACTTTTATCATTTTCGAGCAAAATGGGTCATTAGAGGTTTTGTGCATGTATTCAAACTGCTGTAAATCATATAAAAATGGTCGGATAAGGTTGGACATGGATGAAATTGATGGGGTGGTATTGCTTAACCGATGTGCGAAATTGGGAGTCATTCCAAGGACTTTTATCATTTTCGAGCAAAATGGGTCATTAGAGGTTTTGTGCATTTATTCAAACTGCTGTAAATCATATAAAAATAGTCGGATTAGGTTGGACATGGGGGAAATTGATGGGGTGGTATTGATTAACCGATGTGCGAAATTGGGAGTCATTCCAAGGACTTTTATCATTTTCGAGCAAAATGGGTCATTAGAGGTTTTGTGCATTTATTCAATCTGCTGTAAATCATATAAAAATGGTCGGATTAGGTTGGTCATGGGGGAAATTGATATGGTGGTATTGCTTAACCGATGCGCGTAATTGGGAGTCATTCCAAGAACTTTTATTTTTTCGAGCAAAATGGGTCATTAGAGGTTTTGTGCATTTATTCAAACTGCTGTAAATCATATAAAAATGGTCGAATTAGGTTGGACATGGGGGAAATTGGTGGGGTGGTATTGCTTAACCGATGCGCGAAATTGGGAGTCATTCCAAGAACTTTTATCATTTTCGAGCAAAATGGGTCATTAGAGGTTTTGTGCATTTATTCAAACTGCTGTAAATCATATAAAAATGGTCGGATTAGGTTGGAAATGGGGGAAATTGATGGGGTGGTATTGTTCAACCGATGCGCGAAATTGGGAGTCATTCCAAGATTTTTTATCATTTTTGAGCAAAATGGGTCATTAGAGGTTTTGTGCATTTATTCAAGGTTGGACATGGGGGAAATTGATGGGGTGGTATTGCTTAACCGATGTGCGAAATTGGGAGTCATTCCAAGAACTTTTATCATTTTCTAGCAAAATGGGTCATTAGAGGTTTTGTGCATTTATTCAAACTGCTGTAAATCATATAAAAATGGTCGGATTAGGTTGGACATGGGGGAAATTGATGGGGTGGTATTGCTTAACCGATGTGCGAAATTGGGAGTCATTCCAAGAACTTTTATCATTTTCTAGCAAAATGGGTCATTAGAGGTTTTGTGCATTTATTCAAACTGCTGTAAATCATATAAAAATGGTCGGATTAGGTTGGACATGGGGGAAATTGATGGGGTGGTATTGCTTAACCGATGCGCGAAATTGGGAGTCATTCCAAGAACTTTTATCATTTTCTAGCAAAATGGGTCATTAGAGGTTTTGTGCATTTATTCAAACTGCTGTAAATCATATAAAAATGGTCGGATTAGGTTGGACATGGGGGAAATTGATGGGGTGGTATTGCTTAACCGATGTGCGAAATTGGGAGTCATTCCAAGAACTTTTATCATTTTCTAGCAAAATGGGTCATTAGAGGTTTTGTGCATTTATTCAAACTGCTGTAAATCATATAAAAATGGTCGGATTAGGTTGGACATGGGGGAAATTGATGGGGTGGTATTGCTTAACCGATGCGCGAAATTGGGAGTCATTCCAAGAACTTTTATCATTTTCTAGCAAAATGGGTCATTAGAGGTTTTGTGCATTTATTCAAACTGCTGTAAATCATATAAAAATGGTCGGATTAGGTTGGACATGGAGGAAATTGATGGGGTGGTATTGCTTAACCAATGTGCGAAATTGGGAGTCATTCCAAGGACTTTTATCATTTTCGAGCAAAACGGGTCATTAGAGGTTTTGTGCATTTATTCAAACTGCTGTAAATCGTATAAAAATGGTCTGATTAGGTTGGACAGGGGGGAAATTGATGGGGTGGTATTGCTTAACTGATTTGCGAAATTTCGAGTCATTCCAAGGACTTTTATCATTTTCGAGCAAAACGGGTCATTAGAGGTTTTGCGCATTTATTCAAACTGCTGTAAATCATATAAAAATGGTCGGATCAGGTTGGACATGGGGGAAATTCATGGGGTGGTATTGCTTAACCGATGTGCGAAATTGGGAGTCATTCCAAGAACTTTTATCATTTTCTAGCAAAATGGGTCATTAGAGGTTTTGTGCATTTATTCAAACTGCTGTAAATCGTATAAAAATGGTCTGATTAGGTTGGACATGGGGGAAATTGATGGGGTGGTATTGCTTAACCGATGCGCGAAATTGGGAGTCATTCCAAGAACTTTTATCATTTTCGAGCAAAATGGGTCATTAGAGGTTTTGTGCATTTATTCAAGCTGCTGTAAATCATATAAAAATGGTCGAATTAGGTTGGACATGGGGGAAATTAATGGGGTGGTATTGCTTAACCGATGCGTGGAATTGGGAGTCATTCCAAGAACTTTTATCATTTTCGAGCAAAATGGGTCATTAGAGGTTTTGTGCATTTATTCAAACTGCTGTAAATCATATAAAAATGGTCGTATTAGGTTGGACATGAGGGAAATTGATGGGGTGGTATTGCTTAACCGATGCGCGAAATTGGGAGTCATTTCAAGAACTTTTATCATTTTCGAGCAAAATGGGTCATTAGAGGTTTTGTGCATTTATTCAAACTGCTGTAAATCATATAAAAATGGTCGGATTAGGTTGGACATGGAGGAAATTGATGGGGTGGTATTGCTTAACCGATGTGCGAAATTGGGAGTCATTCCAAGAACTTTTATCATTTTCGAGCAAAATGGGTCATTAGAGGTTTTTTCCATTTATTCAAACTGCTGTAAATCATATAAAAATGGTCGGATTAGGTTGGACATGGGGGAAATTGATGGGGTGGTATTGCTTAACCGATGTGCGAAATTGGGAGTCATTCCAAGAACTTTTATCATTTTCTAGCAAAATGGGTCATTAGAGGTTTTGTGCATTTATTCAAACTGCTGTAAATCATATAAAAATGGTCGAATTAGGTTGGACATGGGGGAAATTGATGGGGTGGTATTGCTTAACCGATGCGTGGAATTGGGAGTCATTCCAAGAACTTTTATCATTTTCGAGCAAAATGGGTCATTAGAGGTTTTGTGCATTTATTCAAACTGCTGTAAATCATATAAAAATGATCGTATTAGGTTGGACATGGGGGAAATTGATGGGGTGGTATTGCTTAACCGATGCGCGAAATTGGGAGTCATTTCAAGAACTTTTATCATTTTCGAGCAAAATGGGTCATTAGAGGTTTTGTGCATTTATTCAAACTGCTGTAAATCATATAAAAATGGTCGGATTGGGTTGGAAATGGGGGAAATTGATGGGGTGGTAATGTTTAACCCATGCGCGAAATTGGGAGTCATTCCAAGAACTTTTATCATTTTTGAGCAAAATGGGTCATTAGAGGTTTTGTGCATTTATTCAAGGTTGGACATGGGGGAAATTGATGGGGTGGTATTGCTTAACCGATGCGTGAAATTGGGAGTCATTCCAAGAACTTTTATCATTTTCGAGCAATATGGGTCATTAGAGGTTTTGTGCATTTATTCAAACTCATGTAAATCATATAAAAATGGTCGGATTAGGTTGCACATGGGGGAAATTGATGGGGTGGTATTGCTTAACTGTTGCGCGAAATTGGGAGTCATTCCAAGAACTTTTATCATTTTCTAGCAAAATGGGTCATTAGAGGTTTTGTGCATTTATTCAAACTGCTGTAAATCATATAAAAATGGTCGGATTAGGTTGGACATGGGGGAAATTTATGGGGTGGTATTGCCTAACCGATGCGCGAAATTGGGAGTCATTCCAAGAACTTTTATCATTTTCGAGCAAAATGGGTCATTAGAGGTTTTTTGCATTTATTCAAACTGCTGTAAATCATATAAAAATGGTCGGATTAGGTTGGACATGGGGGAAATTGATGGGGTGGTATTGCTTAACCGATGTGCGAAATTGGGAGTCATTCCAAGAACTTTCATCATTTTCTAGCAAAATGGGTCATTAGAGGTTTTGTGCATTTATTCAAACTGCTGTAAATCATATAAAAATGGTCGGATTAGGTTGGACATGGGGGAAATTGATGGGGTGGTATTGCTTAACCGATGCGCGACATTGGGAGTCATTCCAAGAACTTTTATTTTTTCGAGCAAAATGGGTCATTAGAGGTTTTGTGCATTTATTCAAACTGCTGTAAATCATAGAAAAATGGTCGAATTAGGTTGGACATGGGGAAAATTGATGGGGTGGTATTGCTTAACCGATGTGCGAAATTGGGAGTCATTCCAAGAACTTTTATCATTTTCTAGCAAAATGGGTCATTAGAGGTTTTGTGCATTTATTCAAACTGCTGTAAATAATATAAAAATGGTCGGATTAGGTTGGACATGAGGGAAATTGATGGGGTGGTATTGCTTAACCGATGTGCGAAATTGGGAGTCATTCCAAGAACTTTTATCATTTTCTAGCAAAATGGGTCATTAGAGGTTTTGTGCATTTATTCAAGCTGCTGTAAATCATATAAAAATGGTCGGAATAGGTTGGACATGGAGGAAATTGATGGGGTGGTATAGCTTAACCAATGTGCGAAATTGGGAGTCATTCCAAGGACTTTTATCATTTTCGAGCAAAACGGGTCATTAGAGGTTTTGTGCATTTATTCAAACTGCTGTAAATCGTATAAAAATGGTCTGATTAGGTTGGACATGGGGGAAATTGATGGGGTGGTATTGCTTAACCGATTTGCGAAATTTCGAGTCATTCCAAGGACTTTTATCATTTTCGAGCAAAACGGGTCATTAGAGGTTTTGCGCATTTATTCAAACTGCTGTAAATCATATAAAAATGGTCGGATAAGGTTGGACATGGGGAAATTCATGGGGTGGTATTGCTTAACCGATGTGCGAAATTGGGAGTCATTCCAAGGACTTTTATCATTTTCGAGCAAAACGGGTCATTAGAGGTTTTGTGCATTTATTCAAACTGCTGTAAATTGTATAAAAATGGTCTGATTAGGTTGGACATGAGGGAAATTTATGGGGTGGTATTGCTTAACCGATGTGCGAAATTGGGAGTCATTCCAAGGACTTTTATCATTTTCGAGCAAAATGGGTCATTAGAGGTTTTGTGCATTTATTCAAACTGCTGTAAATCATATAAAAATGGTCGGATTAGGTTGGACATGGGGAAAATTGATGGGCTGGTATTGCTTAACCGATGTGCGAAATTGGGAGTCATTCCAAGGACTTTTATCTTTTTCGAGCAAAACGGGTCATTAGAGGTTTTGTGCATTTATTCAAACTGCTGTAAATCGTATAAAAATGGTCTGATTAGGTTGGACATGGGGGAAATTGATGGGGTGGTATTGCTTAACCGATTTGCGAAATTTCAAGTCATTCCAAGGACTTTTATCATTTTCGAGCAAAACGGGTCATTAGAGGTTTTGCGCATTTATTCAAACTGCTGTAAATCATATAAAAATGGTCGGATTAGGTTGGACATGGGGGAAATTCATGGGGTGGTATTGCTTAACCGATGTGCGAAATTAAGAGTCATTCCAAGAACTTTTATCATCTTCGAGCAAAATGGATCATTAGAGGTTTTGTGCTTTTATTCAAACTGCTGTAAATCATATAAAAATGGACGGATTAGGTTGGACATGGGGGAAATTGATGGGGTGGTATTGATTAACCGATGTGCGAAATTGGGAGTCATTCCAAGGACTTTGATCATTTTCGAGCAAAATGGGTCATTAGAGGTTTTGTGCATTTATTCAAACTGCTGTAAATCATATAAAAATGGTCGTATTAGGTTGGACATGGGGGAAATTGATGGGGTGGTATTGCTTAACCGATGCGCGAAATTGGGAGTCATTTCAAGAACTTTTATCATTTTCGAGCAAAATGGGTCATTAGAGGTTTTGTGCATTTATTCAAACTGCTGTAAATCATATAAAAATGGTCGGATTAGGTTGGACATGGAGGAAATTGATGGGGTGGTATTGCTTAACCGATGTGCAAAATTGGGAGTAATTCCAAGGACTTTTATCATTTTTGAGCAAAATGGATCATAAGAGGTTTTGTGCATTTATTCAAACTGCTGTAAATCATATAAAAATGGTCGGATTAGGTTGGATATAAGGGAAATTGATGGGGTGGTATTGCTTAACCGATGTGCGAAATTGGGAGTCATTCCAAGGACTTTTATCATTTTCGAGCAAAATGGGTCATTAGAGGTTTTGTGCATTTATTCAAACTGCTGTAAATCATATAAAAATGGTCGGATAAGGTTGGACATGGGGGAAATTGATGGGGTGGTATTGCTTAACCGATGTGCGAAATTGGGAGTCATTCCAAGGACTTTTATCACTTTCGAGCAAAATGGGTCATTAGAGGTTTTGTGCATTTATTCAAAATGCTGTAAATCATATAAAATTGGAAAAGTATAACGGGTAGTTCCGCAAAAGGAGCAGAGATAATCATTCTGCTGGTACCTGCCGACACGTGTTTCTGCTAGTTGGCTTCTTCAGGACAGGGCAACCATCTCTGCTCCTTTTGCGGAATTACCCGTTATACTTTTCCATTTTAATAAAATTATCCGTGTTATCCTGTTTTTTTATTCATATAAAATTGTTCGGATTAGGTTGGACATGGGGGAAATTGATGGGGTGGTATTGCTTAACCGATGTGCGAAATTTGGAGTCATTCCAAGGACTTTTATCATTTTCGAGCAAAATGGGTCATTAGAGGTTTTGTGCATTTATTCAAACTGCTGTAAATCATATAAAGATGGTCGGATTAGGTTGGACATGAGGAAAATTGATGGGGTGGTATTGCTTAACCGATGTGCGAAATTGGAAGTCATTCCAAGAACTTTTATCATTTTCGAGCAAAATGGGTCATTAGAGGTTTTGTGCATTTATTCAGACTTCTGTAAATCATATAAAAATGGTCGGATTAGGTTGGACATGGGAGAAATAGATGGGGTGGTATTGCTTAACCGATGTGCGAAATTTGGAGTCATTCCAAGGACTTTTATCATTTTCGAGCAAAATGGGTCATTAGAGGTTTTGTGCATTTATTCAAAATGCTGTAAATCATATAAAAATGGTCGGATTAGGTTGGACATGGGGGAAATTGATGGGGTGGTATTGCTTAGCCAATGTGCGAAATTGGGAGTCATTCCAAGGACTTTTATCATTTTCGAGCAAAATGGGTCATTAGAGGTTTTGTGCATTTATTCAAACTGCTGTAAATCATATAAAAATGGTCGGATTAGGTTGGACATGGGGGAAATTGATGGGGTGTTATTGCTCAACCGATGTGCGAAATTGGGATTCATTCCAAGAACTTTTATCATTTTCGAGCAAAATGGGTCATTAGAGGTTTTGTGCATTTATTCAAACTGCTGTAAATCATATAAAATGGTCGGATAAGGTTAAACATGGGGGAAATTGATGGGGTGGTATTGCTTAACCGATGTGCGAAATTGGGAGTCATTCCAAGAACTTTTATCATTTTCGAGCAAAATGGGTCATTAGAGGTTTTGTGCATTTATTCAGACTTCTGTAAAGCATTTAAAAATGGTCGGATTAGGTTGGACATGAGGGAAATTGATGGGGTGGTATTGCTTAACCGATGTGCGAAATTTGGAGTCATTCCAAGGACTTTTATCATTTTCGAGCAAAATGGGTCATTAGAGGTTTTGTGCATTTATTCAAAATGCTGTAAATCATATAAAAATGGTCGGATTAGGTTGGACATGGGGGAAATTGATGTGGTGGTATTGCTTAACCGATGCGCGAAATTGGGAGTCATTCCAAGGACTTTTATCATTTTCGAGCAAAATGGGTCATTAGAGGTTTTGTGCATGTATTCAAACTGCTGTAAATCATATAAAAATGGTCGGATAAGGTTGGACATGGATGAAATTGATGGGGTGGTATTGCTTAACCGATGTGCGAAATTGGGAGTCATTCCAAGGACTTTTATCATTTTCGAGCAAAATGGGTCATTAGAGGTTTTGTGCATTTATTCAAACTGCTGTAAATCATATAAAAATAGTCGGATTAGGTTGGACATGGGGGAAATTGATGGGGTGGTATTGCTTAACTGATTTGCGAAATTTCGAGTCATTCCAAGGACTTTTATCATTTTCGAGCAAAACGGGTCATTAGAGGTTTTGCGCATTTATTCAAACTGCTGTAAATCATATAAAATGGTCGGATAAGGTTAAACATGGGGGAAATTGATGGGGTGGTATTGCTTAACCGATGTGCGAAATTGGGAGTCATTCCAAGAACTTTTATCATTTTCGAGCAAAATGGGTCATTAGAGGTTTTGTGCATTTATTCAGACTTCTGTAAAGCATTTAAAAATGGTCGGATTAGGTTGGACATGAGGGAAATTGATGGGGTGGTATTGCTTAACCGATGTGCGAAATTTGGAGTCATTCCAAGGACTTTTATCATTTTCGAGCAAAATGGGTCATTAGAGGTTTTGTGCATTTATTCAAAATGCTGTAAATCATATAAAAATGGTCGGATTAGGTTGGACATGGGGGAAATTGATGGGGTGGTATTGCTTAACCGATGCGCGAAATTGGGAGTCATTCCAAGGACTTTTATCATTTTCGAGCAAAATGGGTCATTAGAGGTTTTGTGCATGTATTCAAACTGCTGTAAATCATATAAAAATGGTCGGATAAGGTTGGACATGGATGAAATTGATGGGGTGGTATTGCTTAACCGATGTGCGAAATTGGGAGTCATTCCAAGGACTTTTATCATTTTCGAGCAAAATGGGTCATTAGAGGTTTTGTGCATTTATTCAAACTGCTGTAAATCATATAAAAATAGTCGGATTAGGTTGGACATGGGGGAAATTGATGGGGTGGTATTGCTTAACTGATTTGCGAAATTTCGAGTCATTCCAAGGACTTTTATCATTTTCGAGCAAAACGGGTCATTAGAGGTTTTGCGCATTTATTCAAACTGCTGTAAATCATATAAAAATGGTCGGATCAGGTTGGACATGGGGGAAATTCATGGGGTGGTATTGCTTAACCGATGTGCGAAATTGGGAGTCATTCCAAGGACTTTTATCATTTTCGAGCAAAACGGGTCATTAGAGGTTTTGTGCATTTATTCAAACTGCTGTAAATCGTATAAAAATGGTCTGATTAGGTTGGACATGGGGGAAATTGATGGGGTGGTATTGCTTAACCGATGCGCGAAATTGGGAGTCATTCCAAGAACTTTTATCATTTTCGAGCAAAATGGGTCATTAGAGGTTTTGTGCATTTATTCAAGCTGCTGTAAATCATATAAAAATGGTCGAATTAGGTTGGACATGGGGGAAATTAATGGGGTGGTATTGCTTAACCGATGCGTGGAATTGGGAGTCATTCCAAGAACTTTTATCATTTTCGAGCAAAATGGGTCATTAGAGGTTTTGTGCATTTATTCAAACTGCTGTAAATCATATAAAAATGGTCGTATTAGGTTGGACATGAGGGAAATTGATGGGGTGGTATTGCTTAACCGATGCGCGAAATTGGGAGTCATTTCAAGAACTTTTATCATTTTCGAGCAAAATGGGTCATTAGAGGTTTTGTGCATTTATTCAAACTGCTGTAAATCATATAAAAATGGTCGGATTAGGTTGGACATGGAGGAAATTGATGGGGTGGTATTGCTTAACCGATGTGCGAAATTGGGAGTCATTCCAAGAACTTTTATCATTTTCGAGCAAAATGGGTCATTAGAGGTTTTTTGCATTTATTCAAACTGCTGTAAATCATATAAAAATGGTCGGATTAGGTTGGACATGGGGGAAATTGATGGGGTGGTATTGCTTAACCGATGTGCGAAATTGGGAGTCATTCCAAGAACTTTTATCATTTTCTAGCAAAATGGGTCATTAGAGGTTTTGTGCATTTATTCAAACTGCTGTAAATCATATAAAAATGGTCGAATTAGGTTGGACATGGGGGAAATTGATGGGGTGGTATTGCTTAACCGATGCGTGGAATTGGGAGTCATTCCAAGAACTTTTATCATTTTCGAGCAAAATGGGTCATTAGAGGTTTTGTGCATTTATTCAAACTGCTGTAAATCATATAAAAATGGTCGTATTAGGTTGGACATGGGGGAAATTGATGGGGTGGTATTGCTTAACCGATGCGCTAAATTGGGAGTCATTTCAAGAACTTTTATCATTTTCGAGCAAAATGGGTCATTAGAGGTTTTGTGCATTTATTCAAACTGCTGTAAATCATATAAAAATGGTCGGATTAGGTTGGAAATGGGGGAAATTGATGGGGTGGTATTGTTTAACCCATGCGCGAAATTGGGAGTCATTCCAAGAACTTTTATCATTTTTGAGCAAAATGGGTCATTAGAGGTTTTGTGCATTTATTCAAGGTTGGACATGGGGGAAATTGATGGGGTGGTATTGCTTAACCGATGCGTGAAATTGGGAGTCATTCCAAGAACTTTTATCATTTTTGAGCAATATGGGTCATTAGAGGTTTTGTGCATTTATTCAAACTCATGTAAATCATATAAAAATGGTCGGATTAGGTTGCACATGGGGGAAATTGATGGGGTGGTATTGCTTAACTGATGCGCGAAATTGGGAGTCATTCCAAGAACTTTTATCATTTTCTAGCAAAATGGGTCATTAGAGGTTTTGTGCATTTATTCAAACTGCTGTAAATCATATAAAAATGGTCGGATTAGGTTGGACATGGGGGAAATTTATGGGGTGGTATTGCCTAACCAATGCGCGAAATTGGGAGTCATTCCAAGAACTTTTATCATTTTCGAGCAAAATGGGTCATTAGAGGTTTTTTGCATTTATTCAAACTGCTGTAAATCATATAAAAATGGTCGGATTAGGTTGGACATGGGGGAAATTGATGGGGTGGTATTGCTTAACCGATGTGCGAAATTGGGAGTCATTCCAAGAACTTTTATCATTTTCTAGCAAAATGGGTCATTAGAGGTTTTGTGCATTTATTCAAACTGCTGTAAATCATATAAAAATGGTCGGATTAGGTTGGACATGGGGGAAATTGATGGGGTGGTATTGCTTAACCGATGCGCGACATTGGGAGTCATTCCAAGAACTTTTATTTTTTCGAGCAAAATGGGTCATTAGAGGTTTTGTGCATTTATTCAAACTGCTGTAAATCATATAAAAATGGTCGAATTAGGTTGGACATGGGGAAAATTGATGGGGTGGTATTGCTTAACCGATGTGCGAAATTGGGAGTCATTCCAAGAACTTTTATCATTTTCTAGCAAAATGGGTCATTAGAGGTTTTGTGCATTTATTCAAACTGCTGTAAATAATATAAAAATGGTCGGATTAGGTTGGACATGAGGGAAATTGATGGGGTGGTATTGCTTAACCGATGTGCGAAATTGGGAGTCATTCCAAGAACTTTTATCATTTTCTAGCAAAATGGGTCATTAGAGGTTTTGTGCATTTATTCAAGCTGCTGTAAATCATATAAAAATGGTCGGAATAGGTTGGACATGGAGGAAATTGATGGGGTGGTATAGCTTAACCAATGTGCGAAATTGGGAGTCATTCCAAGGACTTTTATCATTTTCGAGCAAAACGGGTCATTAGAGGTTTTGTGCATTTATTCAAACTGCTGTAAATCGTATAAAAATGGTCTGATTAGGTTGGACATGGGGGAAATTGATGGGGTGGTATTGCTTAACCGATTTGCGAAATTTCGAGTCATTCCAAGGACTTTTATCATTTTCGAGCAAAACGGGTCATTAGAGGTTTTGCGCATTTATTCAAACTGCTGTAAATCATATAAAAATGGTCGGATAAGGTTGGACATGGGGAAATTCATGGGGTGGTATTGCTTAACCGATGTGCGAAATTGGGAGTCATTCCAAGGACTTTTATCATTTTCGAGCAAAACGGGTCATTAGAGGTTTTGTGCATTTATTCAAACTGCTGTAAATCGTATAAAAATGGTCTGATTAGGTTGGACATGGGGGAAATTTATGGGGTGGTATTGCTTAACCGATGTGCGAAATTGGGAGTCATTCCAAGGACTTTTATCATTTTCGAGCAAAATGGGTCATTAGAGGTTTTGTGCATTTATTCAAACTGCTGTAAATCATATAAAAATGGTCGGATTAGGTTGGACATGGGGAAAATTGATGGGCTGGTATTGCTTAACCGATGTGCGAAATTGGGAGTCATTCCAAGGACTTTTATCTTTTTCGAGCAAAACGGGTCATTAGAGGTTTTGTGCATTTATTCAAACTGCTGTAAATCGTATAAAAATGGTCTGATTAGGTTGAACATGGGAGAAATTGATGGGGTGGTATTGCTTAACCGATTTGCGAAATTTCAAGTCATTCCAAGGACTTTTATCATTTTCGAGCAAAACGGGTCATTAGAGGTTTTGCGCATTTATTCAAACTGCTGTAAATCATATAAAAATGGTCGGATTAGGTTGGACATGGGGGAAATTCATGGGGTGGTATTGCTTAACCGATGTGCGAAATTAAGAGTCATTCCAAGGACTTTTATCATTTTCGAGCAAAATGGATCATTAGAGGTTTTGTGCTTTTATTCAAACTGCTGTAAATCATATAAAAATGGACGGATTAGGTTGGACATGGGGGAAATTGATGGGGTGGTATTGATTAACCGATGTGCGAAATTGGGAGTCATTCCAAGGACTTTGATCATTTTCGAGCAAAATGGGTCATTAGAGGTTTTGTGCATTTATTCAAACTGCTGTAAATCATATAAAAATGGTCGTATTAGGTTGGACATGGGGGAAATTGATGGGGTGGTATTGCTTAACCGATGCGCGAAATTGGGAGTCATTTCAAGAACTTTTATCATTTTCGAGCAAAATGGGTCATTAGAGGTTTTTTGCATTTATTCAAACTGCTGTGAATCATATAAAAATGGTCGGATTAGGTTGGACATGGAGGAAATTGATGGGGTGGTATTGCTTAACCGATGTGCGAAATTGGGAGTAATTCCAAGGACTTTTATCATTTTTGAGCAAAATGGATCATAAGAGGTTTTGTGCATTTATTCAAACTGCTGTAAATCATATAAAAATGGTCCGATTAGGTTGGACATAAGGGAAATTGATGGGGTGGTATTGCTTAACCGATGTGCGAAATTGGGAGTCATTCCAAGGACTTTTATCATTTTCGAGCAAAATGGGTCATTAGAGGTTTTGTGCATTTATTCAAACTGCTGTAAATCATATAAAAATGGTCGGATAAGGTTGGACATGGGGGAAATTGATGGGGTGGTATTGCTTAACCGATGTGCGAAATTGGGAGTCATTCCAAGGACTTTTATCACTTTCGAGCAAAATGGGTCATTAGAGGTTTTGTGCATTTATTCAAAATGCTGTAAATCATATAAAATTGGAAAAGTATAACGGGTAGTTCCGCAAAAGGAGCAGAGATAATCATTCTGCTGGTACCTGCCGACACGTGTTTCTGCTAGTTGGCTTCTTCAGGACAGGGCAACCATCTCTGCTCCTTTTGCGGAATTACCCGTTATACTTTTCCATTTTAATAAAATTATCCGTGTTATCCTATTTTCTTATTCATATAAAATTGTTCGGATTAGGTTGGACATGGGGGAAATTGATGGGATGGTATTGCTTAACCGATGTGCGAAATTTGGAGTCATTCCAAGGACTTTTATCATTTTCGAGCAAAATGGGTCATTAGAGGTTTTGTGCATTTATTCAAACTGCTGTAAATCATATAAAGATGGTCGGATTAGGTTGGACATGAGGAACATTGATGGGGTGGTATTGCTTAACCGATGTGCGAAATTGGAAGTCATTCCAAGAACTTTTATCATTTTCGAGCAAAATGGGTCATTAGAGGTTTTGTGCATTTATTCAGACTTCTGTAAATCATATAAAAATGGTCGGATTAGGTTGGACATGGGAGAAATAGATGGGGTGGTATTGCTTAACCGATGTGCGAAATTTGGAGTCATTCCAAGGACTTTTATCATTTTCGAGCAAAATGGGTCATTAGAGGTTTTGTGCATTTATTCAAAATGCTGTAAATCATATAAAAATGGTCGGATTAGGTTGGACATGGGGGAAATTGATGGGGTGGTATTGCTTAGCCAATGTGCGAAATTGGGAGTCATTCCAAGGACTTTTATCATTTTCGAGCAAAATGGGTCATTAGAGGTTTTGTGCATTTATTCAAACTGCTGTAAATCATATAAAAATGGTCGGATTAGGTTGGACATGGGGGAAATTGATGGGGTGTTATTGCTCAACCGATGTGCGAAATTGGGATTCATTCCAAGAACTTTTATCATTTTCGAGCAAAATGGGTCATTAGAGGTTTTGTGCATTTATTCAAACTGCTGTAAATCATATAAAATGGTCGGATAAGGTTAAACATGGGGGAAATTGATGGGGTGGTATTGCTTAACCGATGTGCGAAATTGGGAGTCATTCCAAGAACTTTTATCATTTTCGAGCAAAATGGGTCATTAGAGGTTTTGTGCATTTATTCAGACTTCTGTAAAGCATTTAAAAATGGTCGGATTAGGTTGGACATGAGGGAAATTGATGGGGTGGTATTGCTTAACCGATGTGCGAAATTTGGAGTCATTCCAAGGACTTTTATCATTTTCGAGCAAAATGGGTCATTAGAGGTTTTGTGCATTTATTCAAAATGCTGTAAATCATATAAAAATGGTCGGATTAGGTTGGACATGGGGGAAATTGATGGGGTGGTATTGCTTAACCGATGCGCGAAATTGGGAGTCATTCCAAGGACTTTTATCATTTTCGAGCAAAATGGGTCATTAGAGGTTTTGTGCATGTATTCAAACTGCTGTAAATCATATAAAAATGGTCGGATAAGGTTGAACATGGATGAAATTGATGGGGTGGTATTGCTTAACCGATGTGCGAAATTGGGAGTCATTCCAAGGACTTTTATCATTTTCGAGCAAAATGGGTCATTAGAGGTTTTGTGCATTTATTCAAACTGCTGTAAATCATATAAAAATAGTCGGATTAGGTTGGACATGGGGGAAATTGATGGGGTGGTATTGATTAACCGATGCGCGAAATTGGGAGTCATTTCAAGAACTTTTATCATTTTCGAGCAAAATGGGTCATTAGAGGTTTTGTGCATTTATTCAAACTGCTGTAAATCATATAAAAATGGTCGAATTAGGTTGGACATGGGGGAAATTGATGGGGTGGTATTGCTTAACCGATGCGTGGAATTGGGAGTCATTCCAAGAACTTTTATCATTTTCGAGCAAAATGGGTCATTAGAGGTTTTGTGCATTTATTCAAACTGCTGTAAATCATATAAAAATGGTCGTATTAGGTTGGACATGGGGGAAATTGATGGGGTGGTATTGCTTAACCGATGCGCGAAATTGGGAGTCATTTCAAGAACTTTTATCATTTTCGAGCAAAATGGGTCATTAGAGGTTTTGTGCATTTATTCAAACTGCTGTAAATCATATAAAAATGGTCGGATTAGGTTGGAAATGGGGGAAATTGATGGGGTGGTATTGTTTAACCCATGCGCGAAATTGGGAGTCATTCCAAGAACTTTTATCATTTTTGAGTAAAATGGGTCATTAGAGGTTTTGTGCATTTATTCAAGGTTGGACATGGGGGAAATTGATGGGGTGGTATTGCTTAACCGATGCGTGAAATTGGGAGTCATTCCAAGAACTTTTATCATTTTCGAGCAATATGGGTCATTAGAGGTTTTGTGCATTTATTCAAACTCATGTAAATCATATAAAAATGGTCGGATTAGGTTGCACATGGGGGAAATTGATGGGGTGGTATTGCTTAACTGATGCGCGAAATTGGGAGTCATTCCAAGAACTTTTATCATTTTCTAGCAAAATGGGTCATTAGAGGTTTTGTGCATTTATTCAAACTGCTGTAAATCATATAAAAATGGTCGGATTAGGTTGGACATGGGGGAAATTTATGGGGTGGTATTGCCTAACCGATGCGCGAAATTGGGAGTCATTCCAAGAACTTTTATCATTTTCGAGCAAAATGGGTCATTAGAGGTTTTTTGCATTTATTCAAACTGCTGTAAATCATATAAAAATGGTCGGATTAGGTTGGACATGGGGGAAATTGATGGGGTGGTATTGCTTAACCGATGTGCGAAATTGGGAGTCATTCCAAGAACTTTTATCATTTTCTAGCAAAATGGGTCATTAGAGGTTTTGTGCATTTATTCAAACTGCTGTAAATCATATAAAAATGGTCGGATTAGGTTGGACATGGGGGAAATTGATGGGGTGGTATTGCTTAACCGATGCGCGACATTGGGAGTCATTCCAAGAACTTTTATTTTTTCGAGCAAAATGGGTCATTAGAGGTTTTGTGCATTTATTCAAACTGCTGTAAATCATATAAAAATGGTCGAATTAGGTTGGACATGGGGAAAATTGATGGGGTGGTATTGCTTAACCGATGTGCGAAATTGGGAGTCATTCCAAGAACTTTTATCATTTTCTAGCAAAATGGGTCATTAGAGGTTTTGTGCATTTATTCAAACTGCTGTAAATAATATAAAAATGGTAGGATTAGGTCGGACATGAGGGAAATTGATGGGGTGGTATTGCTTAACCGATGTGCGAAATTGGGAGTCATTCCAAGAACTTTTATCATTTTCTAGCAAAATGGGTCATTAGAGGTTTTGTGCATTTATTCAAGCTGCTGTAAATCATATAAAAATGGTCGGAATAGGTTGGACATGGAGGAAATTGATGGGGTGGTATAGCTTAACCAATGTGCGAAATTGGGAGTCATTCCAAGGACTTTTATCATTTTCGAGCAAAACGGGTCATTAGAGGTTTTGTGCATTTATTCAAACTGCTGTAAATCGTATAAAAATGGTCTGATTAGGTTGGACATGGGGGAAATTGATGGGGTGGTATTGCTTAACCGATTTGCGAAATTTCGAGTCATTCCAAGGACTTTTATCATTTTCGAGCAAAACGGGTCATTAGAGGTTTTGCGCATTTATTCAAACTGCTGTAAATCATATAAAAATGGTCGGATAAGGTTGGACATGGGGAAATTCATGGGGTGGTATTGCTTAACCGATGTGCGAAATTGGGAGTCATTCCAAGGACTTTTATCATTTTCGAGCAAAACGGGTCATTAGAGGTTTTGTGCATTTATTCAAACTGCTGTAAATCGTATAAAAATGGTCTGATTAGGTTGGACATGGGGGAAATTTATGGGGTGGTATTGCTTAACCGATGTGCGAAATTGGGAGTCATTCCAAGGACTTTTATCATTTTCGAGCAAAATGGGTCATTAGAGGTTTTGTGCATTTATTCAAACTGCTGTAAATCATATAAAAATGGTCGGATTAGGTTGGACATGGGGAAAATTGATGGGCTGGTATTGCTTAACTGATGTGCGAAATTGGGAGTCATTCCAAGGACTTTTATCTTTTTCGAGCAAAACGGGTCATTAGAGGTTTTGTGCATTTATTCAAACTGCTGTAAATCGTATAAAAATGGTCTGATTAGGTTGGACATGGGGGAAATTGATGGGGTGGTATTGCTTAACCGATTTGCGAAATTTCAAGTCATTCCAAGGACTTTTATCATTTTCGAGCAAAACGGGTCATTAGAGGTTTTGCGCATTTATTCAAACTGCTGTAAATCATATAAAAATGGTCGGATTAGGTTGGACATGGGGGAAATTCATGGGGTGGTATTGCTTAACCGATGTGCGAAATTAAGAGTCATTCCAAGGACTTTTATCATTTTCGAGCAAAATGGATCATTAGAGGTTTTGTGCTTTTATTCAAACTGCTGTAAATCATATAAAAATGGACGGATTAGGTTGGACATGCGGGAAATTGATGGGGTGGTATTGATTAACCGATGTGCGAAATTGGGAGTCATTCCAAGGACTTTGATCATTTTCGAGCAAAATGGGTCATTAGAGGTTTTGTGCATTTATTCAAACTGCTGTAAATCATATAAAAATGGTCGGATTAGGTTGGACATGGAGGAAATTGATGGGGTGGTATTGCTTATTCGATGCGCGAAATTGGGAGTCATTCCAAGAACTTTTATCATTTTCGAGCAAAATGGGTCATTAGAGGTTTTGTGCATTTATTCAAACTCCTGTAAATCATATAAAAATGGTCGGATTAGGTTGGAAATGGGGGAAATTGATGGGGTGGTATTGTTTAACCGATGCGCGAAATTGGGAGTCATTCCAAGAACTTTTATAATTTTTGAGCAAAATGGGTCATTAGAGGTTTTGTGCATTTATTCAAGGTTGGACATGGGGGAAATTGATGGGGTGGTATTGCTAAACCGATGCGTGAAATTGGGAGTCATTCCAAGAACTTTTATCATTTTCGAGCAATATGGGTCATTAGAGGTTTTGTGCATTTATTCAAACTCCTGTAAATCATATAAAAATGGTCGGATTAGGTTGCACATGGGGGAAATTGATGGGGTGGTATTGCTTAACCGATGCGCGAAATTGGTAGTCATTCCAAGAACTTTTATCATTTTCGAGCAAAATGGGTCATTAGAGGTTTTGTGCATTTATTCAAACTGCTGTAAATCATATAAAAATGGTCGGATTAGGTTGGACATGGGGGAAATTGATGAGGTGGTATTGCTTAACCGATGTGCGAAATTGGGAGTCATTCCAAGAACTTTTATCATTTTCTAGCAAAATGGGTCATTAGAGGTTTTGTGCATTTATTCAAACTGCTGTAAATCATATAAAAATGGTCGGATTAGGTTGGACATGGGGGAAATTTATGGGGTGGTATTGCTTAACCGATGCGCGAAATTGGGAGTCATTCCAAGAACTTTTATCATTTTCGAGCAAAATGGGTCATTAGAGGTTTTGTGCATTTATTCAAACTGCTGTAAATCATATAAAAATGGTCGGATTGGGTTGGACATGGGGGAAATTGATGGGGTGCTATTGCTTAACCGATGTGCGAAATTGGGAGTCATTCCAAGAACTTTTATCATTTTCTAGCAAAATGGGTCATTAGAGTTTTTGTCCATTTATTCAAACTGCTGTAAATCATATAAAAATGGTCGGATTAGGTTGGACATGGGGGAAATCGATGGGGTGGTTTTGCTTAACCGATGCGCGGAATTGGGAGTCATTCCAAGAACTTTTATTTTTTCGAGCAAAATGGGTCATTAGAGGTTTTGTGCATTTATTCAAACTGCTGTAAATCATATAATAAAAATGGTCGAATTAGGTTGGACATGGGGGAAATTGATGGGGTGGTATTGCTTAACCGATGTGCGAAATTGGGAGTCATTCCAAGAACTTTTATCATTTTCTAGCAAAATGGGTCATTAGAGGTTTTTTGCATTTATTCAAACTGCTGTGAATCATATAAAAATGGTCGGATTAGGTTGGACATGGAGGAAATTGATGGGGTGGTATTGCTTAACCGATGTGCGAAATTGGGAGTAATTCCAAGGACTTTTATCATTTTTGAGCAAAATGGATCATAAGAGGTTTTGTGCATTTATTCAAACTGCTGTAAATCATATAAAAATGGTCGGATTAGGTTGGACATAAGGGAAATTGATGGGGTGGTATTGCTTAACCGATGTGCGAAATTGGGAGTCATTCCAAGGACTTTTATCATTTTCGAGCAAAATGGGTCATTAGAGGTTTTGTGCATTTATTCAAACTGCTGTAAATCATATAAAAATGGTCGGATAAGGTTGGACATGGGGGAAATTGATGGGGTGGTATTGCTTAACCGATGTGCGAAATTGGGAGTCATTCCAAGGACTTTTATCACTTTCGAGCAAAATGGGTCATTAGAGGTTTTGTGCATTTATTCAAAATGCTGTAAATCATATAAAATTGGAAAAGTATAACGGGTAGTTCCGCAAAAGGAGCAGAGATAATCATTCTGCTGGTACCTGCCGACACGTGTTTCTGCTAGTTGGCTTCTTCAGGACAGGGCAACCATCTCTGCTCCTTTTGCGGAATTACCCGTTATACTTTTCCATTTTAATAAAATTATCCGTGTTATCCTATTTTCTTATTCATATAAAATTGTTCGGATTAGGTTGGACATGGGGGAAATTGATGGGGTGGTATTGCTTAACCGATGTGCGAAATTTGGAGTCATTCCAAGGACTTTTATCATTTTCGAGCAAAATGGGTCATTAGAGGTTTTGTGCATTTATTCAAACTGCTGTAAATCATATAAAGATGGTCGGATTAGGTTGGACATGAGGAACATTGATGGGGTGGTATTGCTTAACCGATGTGCGAAATTGGAAGTCATTCCAAGAACTTTTATCATTTTCGAGCAAAATGGGTCATTAGAGGTTTTGTGCATTTATTCAGACTTCTGTAAATCATATAAAAATGGTCGGATTAGGTTGGACATGGGAGAAATAGATGGGGTGGTATTGCTTAACCGATGTGCGAAATTTGGAGTCATTCCAAGGACTTTTATCATTTTCGAGCAAAATGGGTCATTAGAGGTTTTGTGCATTTATTCAAAATGCTGTAAATCATATAAAAATGGTCGGATTAGGTTGGACATGGGGGAAATTGATGGGGTGGTATTGCTTAGCCAATGTGCGAAATTGGGAGTCATTCCAAGGACTTTTATCATTTTCGAGCAAAATGGGTCATTAGAGGTTTTGTGCATTTATTCAAACTGCTGTAAATCATATAAAAATGGTCGGATTAGGTTGGACATGGGGGAAATTGATGGGGTGTTATTGCTCAACCGATGTGCGAAATTGGGATTCATTCCAAGAACTTTTATCATTTTCGAGCAAAATGGGTCATTAGAGGTTTTGTGCATTTATTCAAACTGCTGTAAATCATATAAAATGGTCGGATAAGGTTAAACATGGGGGAAATTGATGGGGTGGTATTGCTTAACCGATGTGCGAAATTGGGAGTCATTCCAAGAACTTTTATCATTTTCGAGCAAAATGGGTCATTAGAGGTTTTGTGCATTTATTCAGACTTCTGTAAAGCATTTAAAAATGGTCGGATTAGGTTGGACATGAGGGAAATTGATGGGGTGGTATTGCTTAACCGATGTGCGAAATTTGGAGTCATTCCAAGGACTTTTATCATTTTCGAGCAAAATGGGTCATTAGAGGTTTTGTGCATTTATTCAAAATGCTGTAAATCATATAAAAATGGTCGGATTAGGTTGGACATGGGGGAAATTGATGGGGTGGTATTGCTTAACCGATGCGCGAAATTGGGAGTCATTCCAAGGACTTTTATCATTTTCGAGCAAAATGGGTCATTAGAGGTTTTGTGCATGTATTCAAACTGCTGTAAATCATATAAAAATGGTCGGATAAGGTTGAACATGGATGAAATTGATGGGGTGGTATTGCTTAACCGATGTGCGAAATTGGGAGTCATTCCAAGGACTTTTATCATTTTCGAGCAAAATGGGTCATTAGAGGTTTTGTGCATTTATTCAAACTGCTGTAAATCATATAAAAATAGTCGGATTAGGTTGGACATGGGGGAAATTGATGGGGTGGTATTGATTAACCGATGCGCGAAATTGGGAGTCATTTCAAGAACTTTTATCATTTTCGAGCAAAATGGGTCATTAGAGGTTTTGTGCATTTATTCAAACTGCTGTAAATCATATAAAAATGGTCGAATTAGGTTGGACATGGGGGAAATTGATGGGGTGGTATTGCTTAACCGATGCGTGGAATTGGGAGTCATTCCAAGAACTTTTATCATTTTCGAGCAAAATGGGTCATTAGAGGTTTTGTGCATTTATTCAAACTGCTGTAAATCATATAAAAATGGTCGTATTAGGTTGGACATGGGGGAAATTGATGGGGTGGTATTGCTTAACCGATGCGCGAAATTGGGAGTCATTTCAAGAACTTTTATCATTTTCGAGCAAAATGGGTCATTAGAGGTTTTGTGCATTTATTCAAACTGCTGTAAATCATATAAAAATGGTCGGATTAGGTTGGAAATGGGGGAAATTGATGGGGTGGTATTGTTTAACCCATGCGCGAAATTGGGAGTCATTCCAAGAACTTTTATCATTTTTGAGTAAAATGGGTCATTAGAGGTTTTGTGCATTTATTCAAGGTTGGACATGGGGGAAATTGATGGGGTGGTATTGCTTAACCGATGCGTGAAATTGGGAGTCATTCCAAGAACTTTTATCATTTTCGAGCAATATGGGTCATTAGAGGTTTTGTGCATTTATTCAAACTCATGTAAATCATATAAAAATGGTCGGATTAGGTTGCACATGGGGGAAATTGATGGGGTGGTATTGCTTAACTGATGCGCGAAATTGGGAGTCATTCCAAGAACTTTTATCATTTTCTAGCAAAATGGGTCATTAGAGGTTTTGTGCATTTATTCAAACTGCTGTAAATCATATAAAAATGGTCGGATTAGGTTGGACATGGGGGAAATTTATGGGGTGGTATTGCCTAACCGATGCGCGAAATTGGGAGTCATTCCAAGAACTTTTATCATTTTCGAGCAAAATGGGTCATTAGAGGTTTTTTGCATTTATTCAAACTGCTGTAAATCATATAAAAATGGTCGGATTAGGTTGGACATGGGGGAAATTGATGGGGTGGTATTGCTTAACCGATGTGCGAAATTGGGAGTCATTCCAAGAACTTTTATCATTTTCTAGCAAAATGGGTCATTAGAGGTTTTGTGCATTTATTCAAACTGCTGTAAATCATATAAAAATGGTCGGATTAGGTTGGACATGGGGGAAATTGATGGGGTGGTATTGCTTAACCGATGCGCGACATTGGGAGTCATTCCAAGAACTTTTATTTTTTCGAGCAAAATGGGTCATTAGAGGTTTTGTGCATTTATTCAAACTGCTGTAAATCATATAAAAATGGTCGAATTAGGTTGGACATGGGGAAAATTGATGGGGTGGTATTGCTTAACCGATGTGCGAAATTGGGAGTCATTCCAAGAACTTTTATCATTTTCTAGCAAAATGGGTCATTAGAGGTTTTGTGCATTTATTCAAACTGCTGTAAATAATATAAAAATGGTAGGATTAGGTTGGACATGAGGGAAATTGATGGGGTGGTATTGCTTAACCGATGTGCGAAATTGGGAGTCATTCCAAGAACTTTTATCATTTTCTAGCAAAATGGGTCATTAGAGGTTTTGTGCATTTATTCAAGCTGCTGTAAATCATATAAAAATGGTCGGAATAGGTTGGACATGGAGGAAATTGATGGGGTGGTATAGCTTAACCAATGTGCGAAATTGGGAGTCATTCCAAGGACTTTTATCATTTTCGAGCAAAACGGGTCATTAGAGGTTTTGTGCATTTATTCAAACTGCTGTAAATCGTATAAAAATGGTCTGATTAGGTTGGACATGGGGGAAATTGATGGGGTGGTATTGCTTAACCGATTTGCGAAATTTCGAGTCATTCCAAGGACTTTTATCATTTTCGAGCAAAACGGGTCATTAGAGGTTTTGCGCATTTATTCAAACTGCTGTAAATCATATAAAAATGGTCGGATAAGGTTGGACATGGGGAAATTCATGGGGTGGTATTGCTTAACCGATGTGCGAAATTGGGAGTCATTCCAAGGACTTTTATCATTTTCGAGCAAAACGGGTCATTAGAGGTTTTGTGCATTTATTCAAACTGCTGTAAATCGTATAAAAATGGTCTGATTAGGTTGGACATGGGGGAAATTTATGGGGTGGTATTGCTTAACCGATGTGCGAAATTGGGAGTCATTCCAAGGACTTTTATCATTTTCGAGCAAAATGGGTCATTAGAGGTTTTGTGCATTTATTCAAACTGCTGTAAATCATATAAAAATGGTCGGATTAGGTTGGACATGGGGAAAATTGATGGGCTGGTATTGCTTAACTGATGTGCGAAATTGGGAGTCATTCCAAGGACTTTTATCTTTTTCGAGCAAAACGGGTCATTAGAGGTTTTGTGCATTTATTCAAACTGCTGTAAATCGTATAAAAATGGTCTGATTAGGTTGGACATGGGGGAAATTGATGGGGTGGTATTGCTTAACCGATTTGCGAAATTTCAAGTCATTCCAAGGACTTTTATCATTTTCGAGCAAAACGGGTCATTAGAGGTTTTGCGCATTTATTCAAACTGCTGTAAATCATATAAAAATGGTCGGATTAGGTTGGACATGGGGGAAATTCATGGGGTGGTATTGCTTAACCGATGTGCGAAATTAAGAGTCATTCCAAGGACTTTTATCATTTTCGAGCAAAATGGATCATTAGAGGTTTTGTGCTTTTATTCAAACTGCTGTAAATCATATAAAAATGGACGGATTAGGTTGGACATGCGGGAAATTGATGGGGTGGTATTGATTAACCGATGTGCGAAATTGGGAGTCATTCCAAGGACTTTGATCATTTTCGAGCAAAATGGGTCATTAGAGGTTTTGTGCATTTATTCAAACTGCTGTAAATCATATAAAAATGGTCGTATTAGGTTTGACATGGGGGAAATTGATGGGGTGGTATTGCTTAACCGATGCGCGAAATTGGGAGTCATTTCAAGAACTTTTATCATTTTCGAGCAAAATGGGTCATTAGAGGTTTTGTGCATTTATTCAAACTGCTGTAAATCATATAAAAATGGTCGGATTAGGTTGGACATGGAGGAAATTGATGGGGTGGTATTGCTTATTCGATGCGCGAAATTGGGAGTCATTCCAAGAACTTTTATCATTTTCGAGCAAAATGGGTCATTAGAGGTTTTGTGCATTTATTCAAACTCCTGTAAATCATATAAAAATGGTCGGATTAGGTTGGAAATGGGGGAAATTGATGGGGTGGTATTGTTTAACCGATGCGCGAAATTGGGAGTCATTCCAAGAACTTTTATAATTTTTGAGCAAAATGGGTCATTAGAGGTTTTGTGCATTTATTCAAGGTTGGACATGGGGGAAATTGATGGGGTGGTATTGCTAAACCGATGCGTGAAATTGGGAGTCATTCCAAGAACTTTTATCATTTTCGAGCAATATGGGTCATTAGAGGTTTTGTGCATTTATTCAAACTCCTGTAAATCATATAAAAATGGTCGGATTAGGTTGCACATGGGGGAAATTGATGGGGTGGTATTGCTTAACCGATGCGCGAAATTGGTAGTCATTCCAAGAACTTTTATCATTTTCGAGCAAAATGGGTCATTAGAGGTTTTGTGCATTTATTCAAACTGCTGTAAATCATATAAAAATGGTCGGATTAGGTTGGACATGGGGGAAATTGATGAGGTGGTATTGCTTAACCGATGTGCGAAATTGGGAGTCATTCCAAGAACTTTTATCATTTTCTAGCAAAATGGGTCATTAGAGGTTTTGTGCATTTATTCAAACTGCTGTAAATCATATAAAAATGGTCGGATTAGGTTGGACATGGGGGAAATTTATGGGGTGGTATTGCTTAACCGATGCGCGAAATTGGGAGTCATTCCAAGAACTTTTATCATTTTCGAGCAAAATGGGTCATTAGAGGTTTTGTGCATTTATTCAAACTGCTGTAAATCATATAAAAATGGTCGGATTGGGTTGGACATGGGGGAAATTGATGGGGTGCTATTGCTTAACCGATGTGCGAAATTGGGAGTCATTCCAAGAACTTTTATCATTTTCTAGCAAAATGGGTCATTAGAGTTTTTGTCCATTTATTCAAACTGCTGTAAATCATATAAAAATGGTCGGATTAGGTTGGACATGGGGGAAATCGATGGGGTGGTTTTGCTTAACCGATGCGCGGAATTGGGAGTCATTCCAAGAACTTTTATTTTTTCGAGCAAAATGGGTCATTAGAGGTTTTGTGCATTTATTCAAACTGCTGTAAATCATATAATAAAAATGGTCGAATTAGGTTGGACATGGGGGAAATTGATGGGGTGGTATTGCTTAACCGATGTGCGAAATTGGGAGTCATTCCAAGAACTTTTATCATTTTCTAGCAAAATGGGTCATTAGAGGTTTTGTGCATTTATTCAAACTGCTGTAAATAATATAAAAATGGTCGGATTAGGTTGGACATGGGGGAAATTGATGGGGTGGTATTGCTTAACCGATGTGCGAAATTGGGAGTCATTCCAAGAACTTTTATCATTTTCTAGCAAAATGGGTCATTAGAGTTTTTGTCCATTTATTCAAACTGCTGTAAATCATATAAAAATGGTCGGATTAGGTTGGACATGGGGGAAATCGATGGGGTGGTTTTGCTTAACCGATGCGCGGAATTGGGAGTCATTCCAAGAACTTTTATTTTTTCGAGCAAAATGGGTCATTAGAGGTTTTGTGCATTTATTCAAACTGCTGTAAATCATATAAAAATGGTCGAATTAGGTTGGACATGGGGGAAATTGATGGGGTGGTATTGTTTAACCGATGTGCGAAATTGGGAGTCATTCCAAGAACTTTTATCATTTTCTAGCAAAATGGGTCATTAGAGGTTTTGTGCATTTATTCAAACTGCTGTAAATAATATAAAAATGGTCGGATTAGGTTGGACATGGGGGAAATTGATGGGGTGGTATTGCTTAACCGATGTGCGAAATTGGGAGTCATTCCAAGAACTTTTATCATTTTCTAGCAAAATGGGTCATTAGAGGTTTTGTGCATTTATTCAAACTGCTGTAAATCATATAAAAATGGTCGGATTAGGTTGGACATGGAGGAAATTGATGGGGTGGTATTGCTTAACCAATGTGCGAAATTGGGAGTCATTCCAAGGACTTTTATCATTTTCGAGCAAAACGGGTCATTAGAGGTTTTGTGCATTTATTCAAACTGCTGTAAATCGTATAAAAATGGTCTGATTAGGTTGGACATGGGGGAAATTGATGGGGTGGTATTGCTTAACCGATTTGCGAAATTTCGAGTCATTCCAAGGACTTTTATCATTTTCGAGCAAAACGGGAGTAGGTAAACTACCGGGGTCCTAGGACATTTCAAGGCCACCAAAACCATGGTAGTTCCTGGTACACTTCAAGGTCACCCAAATGGAACCTAACCCAAGTGGGTAGGCAACCAAAAATTAATGTAGTAAACGTGTGACGTCATTGCAGGTGACCTTGGGCTGGTAGATCAGGCCTAGCCAGGCTTGCGCAGGTTAATTTTGCGAGAGAAGTGAAAAAATTTTTTTTCGGACTTAGAAAAATTTCGAGAATTTCGGACTTAGAAAAATTTCAACAAGTTCGGATTTCAAATCGAATAAAACGATGATTAATCTTGTGAGAATTGTGAAAAAAAAATATATTTTTGAAAATTCTTTATGTTGGACTTGGAAAAACTTTGAAAGGAACAATTTTAGCTACTATAAACCTTAGATATCCTTATGGGAAATTACATGTTAAAATAAGTGAAATTGAACTAGAATTCTGGGAGGAAATAAAACAAGACAATTATAATATTTGTTTTTTATTGACAAGCCAATCGTATAGTAAATTAACATTTTCGAGTGCACATATGAGTTCATTCTTTACATGTAACCTACAATGATAACTTGTTGTGGATGCTTCTTTTAAGAGTTTTAGCTTGGGGCAGTCAGACATCTCTAGGATGATACATCGATCGGAGTCTTTATGTAATAGTGTTCTTAGAATCCTTACTTTCGGCAATCCTTTTACGTAAATTAAGCTTTGTGCATCAGGTAGTAGGTGGCTCTTCAAAACAGAAATTAGCATTTCTACAGGTATATAGTAATCATAGTTGGTCGTCCAATCCAAACCATGGATGTTGTTTGTTGTGTAATCTATCTGCCATTTGAAATGCTCAGATAGTAGATGAAATTGCACTGGTGTTCTTATAAAATAATGTTTCCTTTCCTCTGCAAATCCCAGCCACAATTTAAGAGGTATACAAACGGTAAAATTACCTTTTTGATCAAGGATATCAGGTAGTCCATCTAATGCCAATCCAGCATTTTGCAAACGATCAAATTGATTCTTCGTGTAGGATAAGTAACTCTTCAATGTGCTAGTTATTCCCAAATTCCGTGTTTGATCAATCGCAGTGCCTCCTATTTCATAACGAATTTCATCGAAAAGAAATGAAATTCCATTTTTTATAAATTTTATATGTGTAGTTTCAGTAGGTGGATGTTTAACATCATCACTATTTTTTAATAATTTCCCCTCAATATAAATGTAACTATATGATGGTAAAGTGTATAGATCTTGCGTTTGGATGGGTATTCTTATTTCATCACTGCACTTATATGTCGTTGAAGCATACGGTTGATGAGTATGATATTCAAAATTCGCAATAGATTCATCAATTAGAACATTTTCAGCTACATTTAAATTTAGGAAACTCATTTTGTCTTCACTTTAAAACCCAAGGACCTTAAAAATAATTTATTTGTCGCTGTTAACGGTACACTGGTTTTTGTAGTACTGAACAATATATTTCTTTCAGCCCCTTTTTTATTATTTTTCATACCATTAGATTGTTGTTGTTGTTGTTGGTTGCTTGAGAAAACGTTATAATATCTCATGATCGCTCTTAGTTCACTTGTTGTAGATTTTTTTCACATGTAATCTTACTGTTACCACTTCTCCGTTGAAATTGACCAAGTTACCCTCTTGGTCTGTTAGTTTTATAGCAATTTCATTGATAAATTTCGTATTTATCGGTAAATAGATAACATTAGAGGGGTTTTCAACTATCTTGGTGCCTGGTGCATTTTTTGGATAGAAGACGTGCAAAATATGTTTTTTTTCATCATTAGAATATGAGTTTTGCACTAAATTACATTCAATATTGATCGCATTCACTCTGAAAATATTGATAGGCTTGTTGGAAATATGTTTTTTATTAGCAGCTAATATTTGCGGTGTAAACCCCAAAACTTGTGCTATACTACAATTCTGTTGAAAATCAATAGGTTCCGTGCATTTCACTTCCGATCTCAGGGTGGTTCGATTCAACGAAATATTTATGGCTGGTCTATCTGTTTGACCTTTCAATGGATTATTTTCATAGTTATCAATTATATATTTTTGTAGATAGTGATTTATATCACTTATTTCATAGCAACCAGGTGGAAGAATGATTATGTTGTTTACACCAAAATGGAAACGATTATTTGTTTCATCGACATTGGGAATGCTATTGTAACTGACAAAGTTTATTAATCCGATAACATAGTCATGAGATTCACTTAACACAATTGGTGGATATATAGTGGCTTTCAATTCTGACGACTTGTCGTTTAACGTGAACGTGTAGGACATGATGATGATGCTTGCATAACACTGACCATATTTTTCATTTGAATGATAATTTATTTAATAAAAATTTTATACATAAGTGTCCACAATTATACGATGTTTTTTTTTGATATGTTTTATAATTATAGAAAATATTCAATTGTTTCTTATGCGTACAATGATGTTTACAACCAGATTTAAAATATTTACAAACTTCAAGAGGTGGAGGTAGATTTCCATAACTATCAAAATATGAAATGTTATCCCCCTTTTTGCGATAGCTGACCCAATGTGTGCCCGGCCCATCAGAGTTGTCTAAATTCACAATTCCGCATTCATTTTTTCGAATTCGTTTAGGCATCTCATCTTTCATAAAGCATCCACGAAAATTAGCAATTTTTAATTCTGTAACCAAATTGCTAATATCCCGATCTGTTAGTGCTCGCTCTGGAAGTTTCATCTCTCTCTCTCTCTCTCTTTCTTTTTTTGTTAATTGTAACGATCTGCTTCACTGTCTCGTAGAAAAAGTCCAAATCCTTTTTTGCATTTTCTCAAGCACATTCCTTTTCCCATAGCAATAGCTTCCATAGTTTTATTGTGTCGATTTGCCTCTTCGAATTGTTGTTTGGCCTGTTTAGCAGCATTAATTGAATCAATAATTTTTGCAGTTCCCCCACCTAGTGCACCTAAAGCACTCAATCCCGCAAAAATCAGAATTAATGGTAAAATATCTCCTTTTTTAGGTAACCTTATCACTTTTGTTGACTTTATTTTGGATTTGAATTTATTGGCTAATTTCTTTGCCAAAAATACCCGTGAAAATAGATCCTTAGGTTTTTTTCTTATTATATGTTTTTTTATTTCTTTCACCACTTTATTGAAAGAAACACGTTTAATCTTCTTTTTCTTCATGCTCATTCTTTTTACACCACATATACACACTCAAAGTTGAGCAGGACTGCACCCCAATTATGTAAAGCTCACATATTTATAGGTAAAATTCTTGTTCGTTTAGCACCCCCATTCTCGTCCTGATCTTCATCTGTGGTTCTTTTTCGTTTTATATAAGGTATTTCTTCATAATCTATCTTGTCATTGTCAGTATTTATTTTCAATCTTTTACTTTCAATCTCATCGTTGCTATAGACGCTTTTACGCTTTTTCACCCTCAAAATTGGTTTTCGATTTTTCTTTTTATTGGTGGTATCAGCGACAGCAGGAGCAGCATCAGCAGCAGCAGTCCTATTTGATGTCATAATTTTAATCATCGCAGGAGTAGGAATTTGATTTTGTTGTTGTTGTGAAGGTTGAGTAGGTTTGGATTTTAAAATTCTTGGTTTTAACAGTTTTATTGCCTTTTCCCCTGAATTTTCTTCTTCTACACTTAGAATGATTTCATTGCACTTTTTTCTGATGAGCAACAAATTCTTTAGGAGTTTTCGTAAAACATTTCTTTGTTGTCTCTTATTACCAATTCCCATCCCTAATTTAACTTTGCTTCGCATTATACCGCTAACACCTAATGCAGCCATCTTTTCAGTAAGCGAAGCATCAGAAGAATGATATCTTTCCATAGCTTTAGTAGCTAAAATTTAATCTGCTTTATGGCGGTGTTTTAAATCCTTCTCTTTCGAATATTTAATATCATGTTCCATGCATGCCTCATCCAATTTATTTATAGGTTTGGATCCTGACATTAAACGTTTCGATAGACGTGTTCCAGGACCACAATAATTGTACCCAGGTATATGTAATTCAAATGGCAGGGAATTTATAAGGTTGTTAACAAGTCCACCACCCGTATAAAATTTCATATTTTAACCAAAATATATATACAGGGTGTTTGGTAGATGGTTGTAGGCATTTCAAGGAACGTTAGGGGGGTTTGTTACCAACATTTTGAACCACATATACTTATGTACCAAGTCTCATGGTTTTTGAGATATCGACCAAATTGTATTTTATCGATCTCAATAAGAGATCGTGCGCTAAAAGGCTAATAAAAAATTGTTTATGAGTTTTAACATGTTTATTTTTTATGATTTGCATTGCTAACGTATCTATTCACTAAATTAATAAGGCAAAAAAGCATACTTGATGACAATAAACAAAAAAAAACACAAAAATATTGACCCACAATGTGATTTACCGAACAATCTCACAACTTTCAGAGCCTATAAAAAGAAAAGTACACGTGCTATTCAATTTCAAACACGTGTAAAAACTTCCTTAACTTGTCTTCTTTTCAAATTGATAACAATACTGTAACGTGCCAATCGTCCACTTATAAACGATTGTAGAGCATGAGAATCTACTTTTGATTTTCTAGGGGTGGGAGGCTAAACTGGCTTAATTCGGCAACAAAACTCCCTCCCAGGTTTTCACAATATATATATTAAAATTGAAAAATTACAATGGGTCGACCCTTTTTCACCCTACACAGTCTCATACTACTTAACTTAATAAAAAAAACAACGTCGTGGCCCCCTCGGAGTTCGATATTATGATCCTGATCTTGATGTTCCAATTTTAAAGAAACCACTTCCAATCCGAAGTAAAGTGTCTCCTGGTTACTTTTCCATCCAAAGGAAGTACTACGTTGATTCTCCCAATTTCAAGGGTAGTTGGTGTATCTGGATGATTCCTCGGTAAAAATTCAATTCCAGCCAATCCAAACCAAGGTACAACTTCCGTCAAGCCAAGGTACAATAATTACCATCCAAGCCGAGGTGTAATTGTAATCCAAGCCAAGGTACGATTAGCATCCAAGCCAAGGTGCTATTGGGGAAAACGAACAAAGGAATTATAATACGAAAAACTTTTACAACTCCTTCTCGGGTTTCTGAACTTAAATCTACAACTAATCAATCACAAAATATATCACAAATTGAACCTGAGAAGGAGTTTCGTTCAGAATATCAAACAACTTCCACCAAATTTACCAAATCTGAGATCGCTTCCACAAAATGGATGACACTGAAAAAACTATGATCTTTAAAATTCAATTTTCTCCCCTGGTGAGGACTCTGACCTATAATGATATCAAATTAAGCACTTACCGAGAATTTCAGCACAATTCTCGCCGATAATTCAACTCGTAAATCCAACGATAAAAATGCTGTTATATTGAAATCTTCCGGAATCGCAAGAAGAACAGCAGAACTTTCCAGCCTTTTCACGACACATGAAAACGCGGGCGCTCCGGTTTCACGCGCAGGATCCCGGTAGTTGTTCGACGCGTAATTCAGGATACGATCAAAACAGAGGCGGATCGTCCGCTTGATTTATCCATAGACGTGCTATATCGTTGCACACACCTCTCACCAGGAAAAAAAAAAATTTATATTTTTTTTTTGTAAATGAGCGAAATATCTCAGTCAAAAAAAACCTCGATGGCATTAGAACAAACACAGCATGCTTAAAGGATAGAACTTTGACTTGCCAACTGGAGTTAGCAATCAAAGTAACAATTGATGTCGTATATTATAAATAGAGACTTACAAGCGCACCATGCTCGCACCAAAACCTATCGAACGCAGTCTTACAGAAAAATCAAATACCACACCAAATTGCTGAAGGCAAATGCAATGAAAAATTAACCAATTTAAATTAGAAACGACCTGAGCACTAGGAAATATGAGAAAGATGGAAAAGATAGAAATGGTGGAATAACCGTCAGTTGATTGAAAACCTCTCTCAAAAAAAAACGAAAGAGGGGTAAAGGTAAGGATGCCCGATGGGAGCCCGATACGACACTCAATAATTTAAACTCAAACTAGAGTGAAAAAAGTGAAACAGACACCGGTCGCTGAAGGCCTCTCTCTAAAAAGCGAAAGAGGGATGAGGATGTTTCATACCATCAGGCTATGAAACACCGTCATCCTACCGAGTCTGGGAAGTCATGCCCGAAAAACTTCATCATAGATTAATCAATATAAGTAGTAGACACTGCAACTATAATAGCCAGTGCTACTACGATAGAAATAAGAAAATAAAAATCCGTCTCAACTAAAAAAAAATGACTAGGTTTGTGCCGTCGCACTTTAACAAGAAATCCTTCCTGGCACCCGAGACGAAGGTGGACCAGAAAGGGGGGGCATGGAAGGTTTTTAGTTTAAGTCCAAAACTTTCAAAAATGACTCCATCACTCTGTGCTATTCGCACAGGACGATGTCAAATCCGGTAATCAAAAAGAGAAAAAAAAATAATGTCATAATCAATTGGTAAATATATAGTCAAATTCGGTAATAGAAAAAGGAAATCGATAGATTTCGGCAAAGAAAAATTTTAGTAATATGACTATACAAATACCATAGAACCCGATAATAAGATAGAGAGATTTGGCGTTGTCCGTGGAAAATTAACTATGACTGGCTCACAATAGTCAAAAAATGTGTACATGGATGTTCTGCACTGATGTGTATGTGAATCAACTGAGCTTAAGGATTCACTTCCCTACCTCCCTCTCCAATGAAAGTCATAGCCAAAAGTCCACAGGAACGTCAAGTTGGGCGCCAGCAAGTGTCAAACTTGCAACGATAACGATAAGGTAAAGGAAAATCGAAGGAAAGATTAGGAAATAGGATTTTGCACCAGAGCACAGAAAATAAAAACTGAATCTTCAGACCCAAAAATTTAACTATCCCCAAAATGTACGATCAGTTACACCAAAATAAATTTTATCTGCATATCTGAAATACACTTCGGACTGATTAGTGACAAATTCATAGCGAAAAATGTGTAGTCTTACTACAACGATACGATAAATAGTAGTCACCACCATTGGTGCTACAGCGATACGGTAAATGCGGTAAAGTAGCCTTGCTACAACGATAAACCACAAAAGTAGCCATGCTACAACGATAATTGCAGCCATGCTACAACGATAATATAGCCATGCTATAAAGATAATGCGCTAAAGAATTTATCTAAAACAAAATGAAGATTCTGTGCATCTGGGCAATTTAAGGAAGGGAAGGTAAAGTTACAAACGAATTATTCGTCGCAGTTAGTATCGTCTAAGTCGGTAGAAACATCATCATGAGTCAGATCTAGTTTAATGTGTTTGACATGGAAATTACCAAGGTTAGTCCCGCTCAAATCTCTCAAATTATAGACCAACGGAGATATTACTTTGTTCACAATACAGGGAATGTACTTCGGTGCCAACTTAGCAGAAAATTTATTCGGGGCGTCTGACAGAACAAAATTCTTTTTCCAAACTCTGTCTCCTACTTTGAAAGCAAGGACGCGCTTTCTCAAGTTATAACGGTGGGCATTCTTCTGATATGCTTTGAATAGTTTCTGTTGTACTGACTTATAAAGCTCCGGAAGGTCTTCTGTTTGTAAAGTAGGATCCAGAACTTTATTTTCAATTTGGATATTATTATGAGCATTATCTGAAATCAACCCAAAAAATGCACCATCTGTAGGAACGTTTCGGAGAAAGCATAAATAGGATGGAGAAAAACCCGTGACTTCGTGTCTAGCCAATCTGATTGCTTGTGCTATTCGATGTATATTTTCATCCCAAGTATTGTGATTCTCGTGAATAAAAGATCTTATTGCTGTTACGATGGTCTTATTCACGCGTTCCGTAGGATTAATCTGAGGGAAATACCTAGCATTGTACCAGATTTTCTGTACATTATAATTTTTCATTAAGTTCTTAAAATCATTTGAAATGAACTGGACTCCATTGTCAACAACCATAATCTGCGGAACTCCGAAAATTAGAAAGACATTATTTTCCATAAACTTGACAACACCCTTTGCGGTAGCTCTGGCCATTGGGTGTACCAAAACAAATTTCGTGAACCAATCAGTCACTACCAGAACGTATTGATTACCATTTTTAGATCTCGGGTATGGTCCTAATAAGTCAGCGGAAATTAATTGGAAAGGGAAGTTGATATTTCGATAATTTCCTGTTAATCCTGCCTGTGGAAGGTTGTCAGGCTTGCAAGAAGCACAAATTTTACACTTTCTGACGTGTGATTTTACCGAATTCCGCATCTTTGGCCAATAGTATAACTGGGAAAGTCTAGAGAGAGTTTTGAAAACACCAAAATGTCCAGCCAGTGGATCATCATGAAACTTATTAAGCAGCTCCAATCTATTTCCAGTGGGAACCACTATTTTCCATGTGGGAGAACTATCTGTTAACTTCGACCTACTCATGACATGTTTATACAAAATTTTTCCAGAAACTCTGAAATCAGGAAAAGATTCAGGATTTCTCTCAATCCTGTCACACATAGTTCGGTACCAATGATCAGGCTTCAAGGTATTAAGATTCAGGACGGCTGTCTCTGGAATACGTGATAAGGAATCTGCAACCGTGTTTAACGAACCACTACGATGGACTATTTTAAACTTATGACAAGATAATTTGATTATCCACCTAGCTATCCTGGGAGATGGATTTTTCATGGAGTGCAACCATTGCAAAGACGAATGATCCGTTATTACGGTGAACTCAGTTCCCTCGATATAGGGGCGGAATCTTTCAATAGATAAGACAATGGATAGGAGTTCCTTCTCCGTCGTAGTGTAATTCCGTTGACACTTACTCAAGGACTTGCTAAAATAGGCTATGGGATGTTCAACTCCGTCATTCTCTTGAAAAAGAACGCTACCAACTCCGACGTCAGAGGCATCGCAGGCGAGAAAAAACCTCTTTGTGAAATCTGGGCTAGCCAGAACAGGGGTTGAAGTCAAAAGTTGCTTCACGTTTTTGAATGCTGCATCAGCTTCCTCCGTCCAGACTATTGGTTGTCCCTTTTTACGACCCTTTAGCAAATCTGAAATGGGAGAGCATACAGTAGAGAAGTCCTTCAAAAATCTCCTATAATATCCCACAAGACCAATCAATCTCCGAATCTGTGTCGTACTTGTAGGTACTGGATAATCTAAAATTGTCCTGATTTTGTCAGGATCCGTCCTAAGGCCTTGTTCATCAACTAAAAATCCTAAAAATTTGAGAGAGGAACGGCAGAACTGACATTTTCCGAAATTTACAGTCAAGTTAGCTTCTTGAAGACGTTTGAAAAGTTCAGTTAAAACCTTGAGATGAGTATCAAAATCAGGTGTAACAACAATTATATCATCAAGGTAGTAAAAAACGTAAGGTTCCAGGGATGGACCTATTACCATATCCATTAATCGACACATGGCTTGAGCAGCGTTATTCAAGCCAAAAGGAAGAACATTAAAGCAAAACAAACCGCGACCTTGAACTGCAAAAGTAGTCTTCAATTTGGATTCCTCGTCGAGGGGAATTTGGAAAAAAGCCGATTTTAAATCAATAGAAGAGACAAATGAGGCATTACGGACTTTACTTATAATTGAATCTATGAGAGGCATAGGGTATGAATCAGGAGTTGTAACTGAATTTAATTTTCTACCATCGAAACACACTCTGAAAGAACCATCTTTTTTACTAACAAGCCAAAGTGGAGACAGCCAAGGTGAAGTAGTTGTTACTGGGCTAACTATACCAAGTTTCAACATATCATCAATCTCTTTGTTTAATGTCGACTGCATAGCAGGTGAGAGAGGGTATTGTCGTTGGCGTATGGGCGAACCTTCAGTCTTAATATTGTGCGTTAGCAAATTAGTTCTACCGATTCCATCTTCAGGTCCTATAGTGCGGAAGGAACCTACTACCTCATCCAACTTATTCCGCTGTAAAGTAGTCAAATCCTCAGCAGGTTTGATTACATGTACTGCAGCTGTCGATAATGCGGAAGAATTAAAAGAGAATTTCGTAAAATCGAGTCTTAGATTGAATTTTTGTATAAAGTCCATTCCCAAAATCATCGGCTGTGAAATGGAAGGAACTACTAGTACTTTAAGTTGTTTTGATAATTTTCCTAATTCAATTTGCAAATCAACACTTCCCAAAGTGCTCTGCAATGTGCCATCAGCGGTAGTGAGATGATAGGAAACATCATAATTAATAGGCAAATTTAATCTTTTCAACAGAAAAAGTGACGGTGAACCGATAATAGAGACATTACTTCCGCTATCTAGTAAGGCTAAGATATTTTCATTCAAGATATTTACTCTAATGTACGGTCTGTCATCGTCATTAAGTCTTTCTAGTAAGGGACAAATCTGAGGAATTGATTTAAAAGGAGGCTCGATAGGTGGTTTCGTAATATAAAATGACTCAACTTTCTTTAACCAATCATCAAAGTCGATCCTATCGAAGAAATTCACATTCTGCGGTTCTGGTGGTTTTTGGCAGCTTTTGACAGGCCTGGTTGGTTCATGTTTTCTGCCGGAACATGACCAGTTGTAGCGTTTTTTGAACACTTAAAACATTTTGATTTTACTACACCAGTCATTCCGCAACCATAGCAAAAGACATTTCTCGGTCTCGTACAAGAATAATACTTGTGTCCTGTTTTTTTACAATTCCAACAAGTAGTGAAATCAAGCTGAGCTACGGAATAAGATTTTCTTTTATTTAAGCTCAAAGCATCCTCTACTCTCTTACATAATGAATTTAAATCCGATAATGTGTCTACGTCTCTCAACACCAATGCCGCAATAAAATCTGGAAGCAAATTTCCTCTTATAATATTAACCATTTCTTTCTCCGAGGGTTTGTGATTGAGCCGATGAAATTGTGCCTCTAATGTTGTTATAAAGATACTAACACTTTCTCCTGAGCGTTGCTTTTTTGACTTAATTTCATCCAACACAACTTGATCATAATTTGAATGTAAAAATGTATCTTTTAGCGCATCCACCAATTCAGACCAATCTGCAAAAGTTTTCCTAACAAAATGGTTATGCCACCAGTTCCAAGCATCACACTCAAACAAATCTGAAGCAGACTCGAACAAATCTACATCAGTACAACCGCGAGATATCTTTAAAGTATCCAACAATTCAAGAAATGGAATCAACGGCTCTCTACCCGAAAATTTCTTCAAATTCCATTTATAAACAGGTACTTTATTACGTGAAGGTAAATTACTAGAAACAGGAAAAGGAGGTGAACTTGGAGTGGAAGTTGCCAATTTTTCTGATGGCCTACATTCATCGAAATCAGCTTCTAGTTCTATTATTTTGATGGTAATTTCGCGTTTCTGTTTTTCGTCTGTATCATTTTCGGTGTAAATTCGATGTAATCTCTTGGAACAATGCGACAGCCTATCTTCAATTCTCTTAAAATCCGATGAACTAGAACTAGGAATTAACTTAGAGATTTTATCAGTTAAATCAGAAATTGAAATTGATAGTTCTTTAAAGTTTTCATTGACAGTATACGCTTCCCTAATTTCTGTCATGCTACGATCACATTTTTCCTGAGCTAAGAGACCTCTCAATAATTTGCGATTTCGTTCGACAGTTTTCGCAACATCTTCCCTACCAATACGAATTGCGACTTCATACGCAAGTTCATGTGCCTTCAAGAAATCCGGATTAATCATATTGAAAAGTTAGATAAAAAAACAATAATATTAACAGATGTGTTCAATCTGATGCCAACGAGAAAATAAAGATAAGAGAAAATAAAAAAACTATTATAGAGAGAAAAAGGTCGAAACAAGGAATATATGTTGCCAAAAATAAATCAAGCAAAAAAAAAAAAAAAAATTTTGTTCAAAAAATTTTAGTGCCAAAATTTCGAGTCCCACGTTGTTAGGTGCCAAAATGTGTAACGTGCCAATCGTCCACTTATAAACGATTGTAGAGCATGAGAATCTACTTTTGATTTTCTAGGGGTGGGAGGCTAAACTGGCTTAATTCGGCAACAAAACTCCCTCCCAGGTTTTCACAATATATATATTAAAATTGAAAAATTACAATGGGTCGACCCTTTTTCACCCTACACAGTCTCATACTACTTAACTTAATAAAAAAAACAACGTCGTGGCCCCCTCGGAGTTCGATATTATGATCCTGATCTTGATGTTCCAATTTTAAAGAAACCACTTCCAATCCGAAGTAAAGTGTCTCCTGGTTACTTTTCCATCCAAAGGAAGTACTACGTTGATTCTCCCAATTTCAAGGGTAGTTGGTGTATCTGGATGATTCCTCGGTAAAAATTCAATTCCAGCCAATCCAAACCAAGGTACAACTTCCGTCAAGCCAAGGTACAATAATTACCATCCAAGCCGAGGTGTAATTGTAATCCAAGCCAAGGTACGATTAGCATCCAAGCCAAGGTGCTATTGGGGAAAACGAACAAAGGAATTATAATACGAAAAACTTTTACAACTCCTTCTCGGGTTTCTGAACTTAAATCTACAACTAATCAATCACAAAATATATCACAAATTGAACCTGAGAAGGAGTTTCGTTCAGAATATCAAACAACTTCCACCAAATTTACCAAATCTGAGATCGCTTCCACAAAATGGATGACACTGAAAAAACTATGATCTTTAAAATTCAATTTTCTCCCCTGGTGAGGACTCTGACCTATAATGATATCAAATTAAGCACTTACCGAGAATTTCAGCACAATTCTCGCCGATAATTCAACTCGTAAATCCAACGATAAAAATGCTGTTATATTGAAATCTTCCGGAATCGCAAGAAGAACAGCAGAACTTTCCAGCCTTTTCACGACACATGAAAACGCGGGCGCTCCGGTTTCACGCGCAGGATCCCGGTAGTTGTTCGACGCGTAATTCAGGATACGATCAAAACAGAGGCGGATCGTCCGCTTGATTTATCCATAGACGTGCTATATCGTTGCAATACATTATTAAAAGGTACACAATATTAGTAATAATCAGATGTAAACGGGAACAAATCAAGAAAAATTAATAAAAAAATTTAAAAACAATTTGATCAATGCGTTCAAAATTTCAAAATAATTACAGCTGATGCTCAAAATGTGAACCACCATTTCTTATGCAGGCCCGTGCTCGTCTTCTTATTTCTGTTGTTGTTACTTTCAGTCTCATTTCACCTTTTAACTGTTCGCAAGCCGCGTTGATTTTTCTAACCAAGTGGTCTCTGGTAACAATTTCCTCGTCGTAAACTAATTGTTTCAATCTTCCCCAGACATAAAAGTCTACGGGCGTTATGTCCGGGGACCTTGCGGGCCACAATATGGGCCCGTTTCGTCCAATCCATCTGTTTCGATAATTTCTGTCGAAATACTCCCGGACGGGCCTTGCGAAGTGTGCTGGACATCCATCATTTTGGTAAATCATTGTTTGCCTAATTTCTAGGGGAATGTCCTCCAGTAATCCTATTAAAACAGTTTCCAGGAATTGTAGATAACTTGTCCCATTTAGATTGTCCGGCAGATAGTGCGGCCCGATGAACGTTCTGCCGATTACTGCCGCACAGACATTAACACTGAACCGTCTTTGGGAAGACACTTGTTTTTTTTTGTGTGGATTCCCTCCTTTATGCTCCCAGTAGTGGAGGTTGTGGAAGTTCGTTATACCGTCTTTGTCAAATTTGGACTCATCCGTCCAGAGAATCCTTTTTAAAAATGTGCCATCTTCCATGTCTTGATTTAGTAAATACCGGCAAAAAATAGTACGCCGAATAGGATCACCTTCTTCTAATCCTTGCACAGGAGTGTAGTGGAATGGATATTTTCTTTCTGCGTGCACCACAGACCACACTTTCCAAGTAGACAAATTTAGTTGTCTTGCCACTTTCCTCACGCTTGTTGTAGGGTCACGGTTAAATGCTTCTAATATTTGCTCATCAACTTCAACGTGATATTGCGGTACAGCAATACCAGGCTCCCTGCGATGCAGATTGCCTGTTTCACGAAACCTAATGAAAGTGTTGCGAAACACTTGTGCATTGGGAGTTCTTCTATTAGAAAAGCGTGTTGCGTACAACTCTCGAGCTTGGGTGGCATTGCCATTAGCAGCCCCATACATAAAGATTATGTCCGCATACTCATGGTTTGCAAATGTAGCCATCACTGCTAGACTTACTAAATAGTCCAAAGCAGCACTTAACGCAACTTAAGACGGAGGAATTACTGCCAAAACTATTATCGGTAGGTTTCACAAACGTTTGACAGCTCTTGATTTCCAAATCAGTGTGATTCTATGTATATTCTCAGTTCATTTTTGATGGAACCATCGAAATAAATCCACAATCAAGCTGATCCAAGCTTTGTGAAACCCGTAATGGTGGGTTCGCTAACTTAGCCAAATTCTAGGATTGAGAGAGGTGCGGTGGTGTTAGATCCCGTTGTAGATAACATAGCTGTGTTATTCATACACCATTGTATAGGTTACGAGTTAAGGAAGTTTTTACACGTGTTTGAAATTGAATAGCACGTGTACTTTTCTTTTTATAGGCTCTGAAAGTTGTGAGATTGTTCGGTAAATCACATTGTGGGTCAATATTTTTGTGTTTTTTTTTGTTTATTGTCATCAAGTATGCTTTTTTGCCTTATTAATTTAGTGAATAGATACGTTAGCAATGCAAATCATAAAAAATAAACATGTTAAAACTCATAAACAATTTTTTATTAGCCTTTTAGCGCACGATCTCTTATTGAGATCGATAAAATACAATTTGGTCGATATCTCAAAAACCATGAGACTTGGTACATAAGTATATGTGGTTCAAAATGTTGGTAACGAACCCCCCTAACGTTCCTTGAAATGCCTACAACCATCTACCAAACACCCTGTATATATACACACACACATACACAACCTTCGCTTTATAAAGAAAAGCTATAAATGATATAGTTTTAGTTATGTTAGTCATTTTTATTTGAAACATTGTTCAATATGAAAGTTCATCAACAAAAAGTTCATCTAAAAGTTCAGAATAATGATGTGTTGCAGACTGCAGGTGCTTATCATCAACATTCGAAACATGGTGATTTATTTCCCGCTACTATTAGATGTCTTATAGTAGGACCTTCAAATTGTGGGAAAACTAATGTTATGATTACACTCATTGAACATCCACATGGATTGAAATTTGAGAATATTAACTTATACTCAAAATCGGTACATCAACCGAAATACCAGTACCTCGAGCAATTATTAAAACCAATAAAAGGAATAACTTTCAACACTTTCACGACAGCTGAAAATATAGATCCACCTAATAGAGCCAAACCTAATTCTCTATTCATTTTCGATGATGTCATCTGCAACAAACAAGATGTAATGCGTGAGTTCTTCAGTATGGGAAGACATAATCATGTGGATTGTTTCTATTTAGCACAAAGTTACGCTAGAATACCAAAAAATCTAATACGAGAAAATGCTAATGTTATTATTCTTTTCAAACAAGATGAAATGAATCTAAAACATGTCTATACAGATCATATTGGTTCGATGGATTTTTCCTTTGATACATTTAAAAATATATGTTCAATGTGCTGGTCGGGGGAACCATTTAGTTTCGTTTCAATCTTTAAGGATAATGAACTAAATGGAGGTCGATATAGAAAAGGTTTTGACGAATTCATCAATATAAATACCTAAACTCTATTACTGCTTATGTTAGTTTGCCAGTTCAACAACAGGTGTTGACAAGCAGAACGTTGATAACGATGACCGAAATGAACACTTACAATAAGAGATTGAAACGACTTTTGATTCAAAAACGTAAAAATATTAAAGATAAATTACAATTACTCAAGTATGGAGAGAGAGTCAAAGAAAATGCATTTTCTCCAATATCGAAACAATTGAAGGAAATAAAAAAAAATTTTAAACATGAGGAAGACGAAAAGAATGGCAATCATGAAGAAGAATTAGAAGAAGAAGACTTAAAATGGGTGATGCCTCAATCGTCTTTATCACCGCTCACACCCATTGGGGAAACGACAGCAGGCAGCAGTAAAGACAGAACCAAGGAGACCGCTAATAATACTTCGTTTATCGATTACCTAGATCAATATCCACCCATTGCGAGGAAATATATTATGAGTCTGAATGAAAATCCTTCAAAATTCGATCGAAAATATGGTGTTCGTTTTGATCCAGAAACGGAAAAATTCTCGATTGGTAATTCACGAATGCAAATAATTGATAATGGAGATGTTATGGTAAAAAATAAAAGGTATCGAGGTACTAGAGGTTTATACGAATTAATATTTAAACGAAAACCTAAGAAATATTCTGAGGAAGACTTGCAAAATTACCATGATATAATTACTAAAACAAACGCATATAAATGTTATTATCACCCAAGCAATCAGATAGATGGTAACAATACTGTTAAATATAAAAAAATTGTTGCACCGTTAATAAAAAAAAAGGGGGGTTCTATCAATTTGAGATTACATAAAAACACAGCCTATATGTTTTGGAATGATCCTAATGAATTAGTTGAACGATTGAAATTATTATTGGCATCACATGAAGCTGGAAACAGTGGTGTTATAAATGAAATCACTTCAATTGTTGAAGAATTGTACGAGGCTGGTTTGATAGTATAACGATGACATCGAGAACCGAGAAGAAGTGGCAAATTGTCACCGAGCTGTATAAGCAGGCCCGAATAAATTTTAAACGTCGTAAAACAATTGTACGTGGCTTGTGGGACTTATGCCAAGCTGATCTGATATGCAACCATATGCCAAAGAAAATAACGGTTTCAAGTATATTCTAATTGTCATCAATTGTTTCTCTAAATACGTTTGGACTGAACCGCTCAAGGATAAATCAGGGAAAAATGTGTCAACTGCTATGGAAACTATTTTGTTGAAGATGTTGAAATCGAAAAAAAACAACAGTTTGAAAAATTTACAAACAGACAAGGGTACAGAATTTTATAATGTTACTTTCAAAAAGCTAATGGAAAAATATTCTATTAATCATTATTCCACCTACAGTGATAAAAAAGAAGCAATTGTTGAACGTGTAATTCGAACAATTAAAGGAAAAATGTATCCTCAATTTTCCTTTCAAAATACCCACAAATGGATAGGTGGTATTTTAGCTGAAGTGGTTAAAAACTATAATAATTCTGTGCACCGCACAATCGGAATGAAACCGATCGATGTAAAAGAAACAAATGAAGATTCTCTACGTGGAATTTATAGTAATCCAAAGTCACCAATACGAAAATGTAAATTCATAAAAGGTGATCATGTAAGAATTTCCACAGCGCGGGGTGTCTTTGATAAAAAATATAATATGAATTGGTCTCCTGAAATCTTTATTATTAAAAAAAAAGTATTGAGCACACCCACAACATATATTTTGAAGGATATCAATGATAAAGAAATCAAGGGAGGATTTTATGAGGAGCAAATGCAAAAAGTGAAATATCCAGATATTTATTTGGTTGAAAAAGTTTTGAAACGTAAAGGTGGAAAAAGCCTAGTTAAATGGGTTGGATTTGACGATACACATAATCAATGGATATCAAATGACAATGTATCTTAAAGGTTACAATAAAACACCAATAATTTAATAATGATTCTTTTATTACTTCATAGTCCCAAATGGTTAACGTTTTTTTCAAATGAAATCATGATCATCAATCTCGATTCTTGGCATTTCCCTTCTTTTTCTTTTCGACGGTTGTGATGAGGGTGGTTGTTGTGATAGGGGTGGTATTGTTTCCTCCTCCCCCGCTAATAATTGTGAATTAATTTCAAAAAGTTGTCTCTTGGCTGCTCTTCTTTGTCTCGAATCCTCCTCATTAAGCCCATTATTCACATGAGGTGTACTTTAGGTAATGGGAACTCCTGCTTCCCTCAAGGCTCTCTTCAATATCACCCCATCTGATTGTAATGGGGGTGTTTGTGAAGGTGGTGGTGGTGTTGATATACATGCTTGTGTTACTTGAGCACTCTCGATATCCTCTTCGTCGACAATATTGTACTTGTATCTTCTTATGACATCTTCCAATAACCCCAGATCTTTGTCATCCTCCAATCGTGTTTTCAGGTATTTCACAGGTAAATTACCAAATTTTTTTTTCATCGTTTTTACTTTTGGACTATATGATAGTTTTATTGTTACCTTATCATCATAAAGAGTGACTTTGGGGGCTCCATATCTTTGAACAAATGAAGGTAGTTTAAAAAAAAATAAAAATGATTAGGGAGGAAAAAAACTTACTGAAAAATCTGCTTGCACACCACCTCTAACATTCGGGGAGTAAAATTGTCCCGATCAGTAGAGAAAACAACAATAGTACAAGGAATATTCATGTTAAAGTTTTTTTCTTATTCACGTGCACGTTCGTAGCTGGTAACTCCAATAATTATACTAGTTTTTCAAGATGAATTGAACGGAATTTATACTCTGAAATCGCTGATTGTCAAGGACAAAATGTTTAAATTTTGGGACAGAATATTTTACTGTCAATCCTTCTTCCCCTTTATTTTATATGAAAATGTAAATACATATAATTCATGTGAAATATCAATTGAAATTTGTTTGAAGTTATTCATTTTCACCAAACGAATATCCATATTAAGAATTACATATATCAATTAATTGGTGTGAATCAATTACATATTTAATAGATAGGTTTATTTCCAAAGGTCCATACTGTATTCATATTACTTTGTTAGAAATTGCTTATTTAGCATTTTGCATCCTAGCGCGTGGACCTGCATCGCACATTCCTTAGATAAGATAGTCTTATAAATAGAACCCTATTAGATTTTCTCGAGGAGAATTGAATAGATAATTATTTATTAGGCGTACTCTCTAAGTAAACGCTTATCGGTATGCTAATTGAGTCGGTATGCTAATTGAGCTTCGTCGGCGTTTATTTATCTCCGCGGATACATTGACCAACTTGACCATTTATTCGTCCTCTTAATTTTATCGAATGATACATTGTTTTAATATTAATGATGTACATGCAAAAATCTAGATTGTTAGGATGCAACTTTGTCTACTATTATAATATGAATTGAATTATTGCAAATTAACAAAAATTTTGGGGCACGTGTAATTGCGATCCGAATTGGTATATAAGAAATAGATTGCGTAGGTATTCTACTTGAGGTTGTGTTTGTGCATAGAGCAGAATCGAGGTAAGCAGATTTTATTTTCTACCTGTTTAAAAAAAGAAAATGTTTGGGCTGATTTTTGAGTTTCCAATTTTTCAAATGAAAATATATTTTTCAGACATAAAAGAAAAAAAACCATAAAAAAACAGCAAAAATCCGTGAAAAAGGCAGAGAAAAAAAATGAGCGGTACAGCAACCACCCGTTCAGATAGTTTGTCGGCTGAAGCCGTTAAGACTATGGAAAGGATGAGTAGATTAATCAAAACTAAAGAGGAATTTTTAAAATATATTACTTATTTGAAAAATATTATTTGCGTTTTGAATAGATCGATTAAAAATAAATATAATGATGCTATTGGGAATTTTGCTAGAGTTGAATCTAATCTTAGTATTTTAAAGTATTATCAACGAACATTTAGGAAAAAGTTATCAAAATTAATGGAAAAACGATGCGAAGCAAATTTAGAATGGCATGAAATTAAATCGGCATTTAATGGGCGTATATCTAGTGGTATTATTACAAATCTTGGATTCAAAGATCCTCAATTATTTTTGGAGAAAGCATTTAGAAGTTTTGCAATACAAATACGTAAGTCGTTGAAAAAATCTGTACTAAAGTTAACACTATTTTGGCTGGTTTATTTGTGAAACCCTCTGATTTAGAGACTAACTTTAAATTTTTTTCCACAAAAAATGAAGTTATTGACGTTAGTGTAAATTTAAAAGATTGGTATAAAAACAATGTATCGTCTGTTATTTTGAATCGAATGGGTGAGTTCCAAGAACGCGATTCGGGCTGGAGTCTATATGAAATTTTGTATTTGAAATTGAACATTAATCATTTCAGTCCAATAAATGTTGGTATGTCCACTTATGTAGATTTACCAGCATTTGTGAAAAGCATGCATAGTGTAATCAATATAAAAAATAATGATCAGTACTGTTTCCTGTGGTCTATAATGGCTGCTCTTTTTCCCGTTTACGATGAATCCAAAAATAAATGTAGAGTATATTCTTACCCCGATTTTGAAGGCTTCCTTAAGTATGAAAACATTAATTTCCCAATAGAATTGAAGGATATTCCAAAATTTGAATTATTGAACGGTTTAGGAATAAATATTTTTACTATTTCGAATAACAAGGAGATTGTTCCTCTTTGTCTTACCAAGAGTCCATTTTACAAAATAATAATAAATCTCTTGATGGTGCCTTGTGAAAATTTGACAAATGAAATAGCTGAAAATAATCCTGGAACGAGTTCAATGAATTTGAAAACTAAAACATATTACCATTTTGCTCTAATAAAAAATTTATCCCGTCTTTTGAGTCGTCAACTTAAAGATTCGAAAAATAGGAAATATTTCTGTGAAAGATGTTTGAATCATTTCGCTACAAATGAATCTTTGGAAAGACATCTGGAATTATGTAGAGATTTGAATCACTGTAAAATAGTTTTACCTAAAGAAACTCATAAGATTTTAAAATTCAAAAATTTTACACATCAAATACCTATGCCTTTCGTTATTTATGCGGACATTGAAAGTCTTTTGGTTGATTATGATCTGTCCTCTTCCTCCTTTGCTCTCGATAATAAAACTATAAAGCGCAAAAAACATGAAGCCTTTAGTATAGCTTATTATTTCAAATGTGATTATGATGATTCTTTATCTAAATTCAATTTATATACAGGTTCTGATTGTATAAAATGGTTCATAAATGAATTGGAAAATCTTTCAGCATATGTTGGAGGAATTATATCGAACCCTCTTCCAATTGTAATGAACGATGAGGAGAAACAGAATTTTTATGAAGCGAAGCAATGTTATGTGTGCGATAATGAATTTTCTGTTAGTGATGGTAAAGTTCGTGATCATTGTCATTTTTCAGGAAAATATCGTGGTGCAGCTCATGAAACTTGCAATTTAAAATTGCAGATATCTAATACTATACCTGTGGTTTTCCATAACTTTTCCAATTATGATAGTCATTTTCTAATTAGAAGTCTTGCGAAAGATATTGAGGGTCCCTTGAATATTTTGCCTGTTAATAAGGAAAAATTCATTTCGTTCACAAAATACATCACTAAATATAAAATAAATTTGAGATTTATAGATTCCTTTAGATTTTTAGCCGGTAGCTTGGAAAAATTATCCTCGTATTTGGATGATGAACAAAGAACTATTGTTTCAAAATTCTTTCCTGATAAAACTCACTTTGAGTTAGTGACAAGAAAAGGTGTATTTCCATATGAGTATCTTGATAATTTTAAAAGACTAGACGATCAGGAACTTCCATCGAAGGAAAATTTTTATAATACGCTCACTGAGGAGGCAATATCGGATGATGACTTTAATCATGCAAATAATGTATGGAAAACTTTCAAAATTCAAAATTTAAAACAATATGCTGAATTGTATATGAGTATCTTGATAATTTTAAAAGACTAGACGATCAGGAACTTCCATCGAAGGAAAATTTTTATAATACGCTCACTGAGGAGGCAATATCGGATGATGACTTTAATCATGCAAATAATGTATGGAAAACTTTCAAAATTCAAAATTTAAAACAATATGCTGAATTGTATCTTAAAACTGATGTTTTACTTTTGAGCGATATTTTCGAGAATTTTCGAATTAATTGCATGAAATATTATAATTTAGATGCACTCCATTATTTTACAACACCAGGATTGGCCTTTGATGCGATGTTAAAACTTACAAAAATTGAATTGGAATAACTCACTGACATTGAAATGATTAATTTGATTGAAAAAGGCATTAGAGGAGGAGTGTCGCAATGTTCGAGGCGTTATGCGAAATCCAACAATAAATACATGTGTGTTGATGAATACAAGTCTGATGAGCCTATTTCGTATTTAATGTATTTTGATGTGGTGAATTTATATGGAGCTGCCATGACAAAGGCATTACCATTTTCTGATTTTCAATGGGTGCAGATAGGGTCTAATGAAATAGGCACTATCTTAAACACACCAGATGATGCTGAATTTGGTTATGTTTTAGAAGTGGACTTGGAATATCCGAAATCATTATATGAAAAAAATAAAGATCTTCCGTTATGTCCGCATCATCTGCCACCACCTGTATCTGATAATGATACAACTAAATTATTATTGACTTTATACAATAAAAAAAAAAATATTATTCATTACCAAAATTTGAAACAGGCTATTAAATTGGGGTTGAAGCTAGAGAAAGTTCATCGGTGTTTGAAATTTGCTCAAAAACCTTGGATGAAATCGTACATCGATTTTAACACAGAGTTGCGTAAAGCCAGTAAAAACGAATTTGAACGTAACCACTTCAAATTGATGAACAATGCGCCATTTGGAAAAACAATAGAAAATGTTAGAAGATATAGAGATATAAAGCTAGTAACACATTATGAAGGAAGATATGGTGCTAATTACTACATATCACAAGGGAACTTTAGTAGCATTACTATTATCGATGAAGATATTGTACTAATAGAAATGAAAAGGTTAACCATAAATATGAATAAACCAATTTTCATCGGTATGTGTATTTTAGATATTTCGAAAACATTTTTGTATGATTTTCATTATGAATATATTAAAGCTAAATTTAACGACAATGCAAAATTATTGTACACAGATACTGATAGCCTTATTTATCAGATTTTCACAGATGACATTTACCAACATATAAGGCAGGATATTGATAAATTTGATACCTCCGATTATCCTGAGAATAATATTTTTAATATTCCTAGGCGGAATAAAAAAGTAGTTGGTTTAATGAAGGATGAAAATAATGGTTGCATCATGAGTGAATTTATCGGGTTGAGGTCGAAGATGTACACGTATAAAGTTTGCGAAATTGAAAAAAAAAAAGAACAGAATATTAATTATGCTGATAACCATGAACTTATTGAGCTTTTGAAAACAATTAAAAAAGTAAAAGGAGTAAAGTATGCTGCTATAAAAAATTATATAACCTTTCAGGATTTTTATAAAACACTTTTCGAACAATCAACATTTTCAATAATTCAGAACAGTATAATTGCGAAAAATCATGAGATTTTCTCAATTCAACAAGAAAAGGTTGGTTTAAGTTTTGATGATGATAAAAGAATTGTATTGGAGGATAAAATATCAACGGTACCATGGGGGTATTTTGATTAATTCCTATCTTTATATATTTTGATTGATCTACACAGCCTCTCTCGGTGAAAATGCTGTATCGTTGTTTCTCAAAAAAAAAAAAAAAAAAAACTAAAACAAAATATAAAATTTCATTACCAGAATGAATAATCTACCTACTGGAGCAGAGCTGCGGCGGTGCCCAATAGCCGCGTGGGAGCTTGAGGTACTTTTCCATGTACTGGAAAAACCTGGAGACTTAACACTCCAGGACCTGAGACGGCTGGTGGCACTGGCCAATATTCCAGGTCATTGGAAAGCCTGGCTTATTCAGCAGTATTATCTAACGCATTGTGCTGTAATGTGTCAGGACAACTAGATTAGGTTTTATATTTATCTTTAGGTTAATATTATATCTATTTAATAAGTTAAGAAATTGATGTTTAACCCGAAGTAGTAGTAGTGCCATTAGGCGGTATTTTATTTAAGAAAAAATAATCGATGAACTACCAGTTTCATTTCGGTCTCTCCACTGTTTCATTTGATACAGAATTTCTCAAAGATCAACATGCCTGTGCCCGTTAAATACGTCTGTCCTATATGTAAAGGTGAATCTGAACAATACTATGCACCTTGTATTCGTTGTTTTTTTCAATTACTAGACAAAAAACTGTATGGAGTAAAACATAGATGTAGTTGTTGTCGATTAATGTGGCAAGAGCAGTGAAGATGTGTCTTGAAAGTATGGATCACATGGACTTTGAACAACGACTTCTCACGTTTAAGAAGAAATTTTGGACCGGTGCTGCAAATCCTATCGATTTGGCTAGAGCTGGTCTGTATTTCACCGGTGAAGGAGACATTTGCCGTTGTGTTTATTGTTCAGTGCAAATTCATAATTGGAAGAAGAAGGATAGTGCTTTGGAGGATCATTATAAGTATTCCAAAGATTGTGCATTTGGTCAGATGTTGTGGAAATATTCCAGGACTACGCATAACGAAGATCATCACCCCCACAAAATACTACTACTACTACTACTACTACTACTACTACTACTACAACAACTACCACTTCTACTACTACAAAAAAATGAATTTAGTAATCCTTTACTCGCTTATTGGAAATATCTTATATGTTCATTTCCAACCTAAAGTGATAAAGGCTCAAATATGTACTAATAAAAATAAACTATGTGATAATATGGTTGTATGCAGGCTAAACAATGATCTACCTGTATTTAAATATTACTTTAAAAATGATGATGATTATGATGTCTACAACATACATACTTTCAAAATAATTTATACTTTTTCAAATCGAAGTTGTAAAGAATCTGATTGGCTAAACGTGCCTCCTTCTGAACCAAAAGAACATCACTCTTCTATAAAGATACTTATAATTTTGTTATTTTGCTTAATATGTATGCTCGTATCCATACTTACCTTTTTATTAAGAAATACTTTATTTCCTAAAATAACTACTTGTATATAACATAATACTTATCGATAATCTTCCTAATACATATATATTTTTTTTTAACATGAATGCAGCCTCAGAATCTTCCCTATGTACTCTGTTACGAGCTGTTTCCTTTCTTCCTTTATAGGCAGAACCTTTTTTTTTCCCTGAAATCTTCAATCGGGATCTTAAACTCTTCATAGTATCATTACTGTGCCTCCCTTTTGTACTCTTATTCTTGTGTCGTTGGTCGCTGTCACTTATACTGGCACATTTCTACCTCCTGTCAAGTACGTTACCTGAACTAACTACTTGCGTATAATATAATTCTGTGAATGCAGCCTCAGAATCTCCCCTATTTAATATATGCATTAATCATTTGTTCTAGCACATTTCTACCTCAGGTCAAGTACGTTACCTAAACTAACTGCTTGTGTATAATATATACAATTTGTAATCTTTTTTTTTGTTAATATACAGGGTGGTCCGCGAGTAACTGTACAACGTTTAATGGTGAATAGCTGGTACCTTGGGGAGCCAGAAAACAACAATCAAATATGGGCTAAGTCTTTTCGTTTCTGAGTTACAGGGTGATTTATTGATTTTGGCAAAACATTCAGATAGCTATAACTCCTGAACCGTTCTACGTATTCGCTTCAAATTTGGCACGTGTTGTCATCTCAAGCCATCAAATTGTTCATATACACCGCACCGAAATTGTACAGACCAGGACTAGGAAATTTTGATTTTTACTTCCAGGTCAAATAAAACACCCTGTACATGGAATGCCAAATTTTCGGATTCACCATCGGATTCTGCATAGATTTTCTTGCCAAATTCCGTTTTCCGCGTGAACGGCACACCTCCCGTTCATTTTTTTTTCTCGAAAATAAGATCACACCTCCGAATATTAAGTGGTGTTACGGACCTGCATTTTGCAATAGAAAGCTCATGACATTAAATTCGGTTATAAAAACGTTTTTTATATTGAGAATCGAACTGAACATAAATAATAAAACAAAAATTAAAGAAAAAAAAAGAAATTCAAAACACATTTGAATAACTTTCGAAGCAAAACTTTGATTAAAGTTGATTTTCAAAGATTCCCCCGTTTTCATCAATACATTTTCTTGCTCTAAGTCTAAGTTGATTGACAGCTTTTCTAATAGTATTAGGCTGGTTCCGTATCTCGCTACAACTTAATTCTATTCTTTCAATAAGATGTTCCCTGCTACGTATTTCCTCAGCATATACTTTCTGCTTCAAGCAACCCCAAACGAAATAGTCTAAGCAAGTCAGATCTGGCGATCGAGGAGGCCAATTATAGGGTCCTCTCCTGCCAAACCAATGCAGCGGGTATGCATTATTAAGATGCTGAATAACGCTATTAGTTGAGTGTGCTGGAGCGCCATCTTGCTGAAAGTACATTCCTCTAATATTTATGCTGGCATCGTTCAGTAACTGTGGAAGTTTATTTCTCAAAAAGTCAAGGCAAATATCTCCGTTCAAACGTGGGGGCAGAAAAGCGGGACCTACAAATTTGTTGTCATAAACACCACACCAAACGTTCACAGAAAATTTGTGCTGCGAGTTGCGCCTCTTTATACCTCTTGGATTTTGTCTCGCCCATAAATGTTCATTTTTAGAATTGAATATTCCATCTTTTGTAAATTGGGCCTCGTCAGTGAATAAAATTCTATTGATCTGCCGAACATTCCTGGTTATCCATCTGCAGAATTGTAGTCTCGCAATTTCATCTCCTTGTTCTAAGGTTTGAACTTTACTCAAATGATATGCATGCATCTTTTCTTTTTTAAGTACACGAATAATTCTTGTTTTAGGTATGTCCAACCTGCTACTAATCCGTCGAGTACTGATACTTTTATTTGATTCGACCACATTCAAAATTTGTTCTTCATTTCCATCTGAAGGTCTCTCCTTTTGGTGGGAAGGAAATTTTCCTCTTTCTCGCAAAGAACGGCTGATATTTTCGAAAGTTTGGTGATTGGGAACTGCTCTACGAGGATACCTTCTACAATATTCTCTCGACGCTGCTCGCCCATTCGAATTGCAGAAACCATAAACAAGTACCATGTCGCAATACTCAACATTCGAAAAACGAGGCATAATTGAAAAACAAATTTAAAAACTAACAACTAGCAACAAAATTCAATTGATATAACAATGACTGTCAAATGGAATATTTCTGTAGTCTGGACATAATATTACGGATTAATTTATTTGTGGTTGCATGTAGCAGAATGTCTATGCGATGCTGGTACGGAAAACAAAGTTTAATAAATATTTTGTTTCGAGAGATAGACAGGTATTCAAATGAATATTGAATTTCTTCATTTTCTTCATAATTTGTGGTTTGTTATTCATTTTCAGTTCGATTCTCAACATAAAAAATGTTTTTATAACCGAATTCAATGTCATGAGCTTCCTATTGCAATAGAATTAAGTTGTAGCGAGATACGGAACCAGCCTAATACTATTAGAAAAGCTGTCAATCAACTTAGACTTAGAGCAAGAAAATGTATTGATGAAAACGGGGGAATCTTTGGAAATCAACTTTAATCAAAGTTTTGCTTCGAAAGTTATTCAAATGTGTTTTGAATTTCTTTTTTTTTCTTTAATTTTTGTTTTATTATTTATGTTCAGTTCGATTCTCAATATAAAAAATGTTTTTATAACCGAATTTAATGTCATGAGCTTCCTATTGCAAAATGCAGGTCCGTAACACCACTTAATATTCGGAGGTGTGATCTTATTTTCGAGAAAAAAAAATGAACGGGAGGTGTGCTGTTCACGCGGAAAACGGAATTTGGCAGGAAAATCTATGCAGAATCTGATGGTGAATCCGAAAATTTGGCATTCCATGTACAGGGTGCTTTATTTGACCTGGAAGTAAAAATCAAAATTTCCTAGTCCTGGTCTGTACAATTTCGGTGTGGTGTATATGAACAATTTGATGGCCTGAGATGACAACACGTGCCAAATTTGAAGCGAATACGTAGAACGGTTCAGGAGTTATAGCTATCTGAATGTTTTGCCAAAATCAATAAATCACCCTGTATCTCAGAAACGAAAAGACTTAGCCCATATTTGATTGTTGTTTTCTGGCTCCCCAAGGTACCAGCTATTCACCATTAAACGTTGTACAGTTACTCGCGGACCACCCTGTATTTACATACAACCCATTTGTACTTATAAACCAGTTTGTTGTACTACCATTTGTAATTTAAGAATTCTTATTACCTGACAAGTTCGTACTTGTATATTACACAATATCCATGGTTTGGATTGGACCACCAACTATGATTACTATATACCTGTAGAAATCATGTAAAGAATGAACTCACATATGCACTCGAAAATGTAAATATACTATACGATTGGCTTGTCAATAAAAAACAAATATCATAATTGTCTTGGTTTATTTCCTCCCAGAATTCTAGTTCAAGTTCACTTATTTCAACATGTAATTTCCCATAAGGATATCTAAGGTTTATAGTAGCTAAAATTGTTCCTTTCAAAGTTTTTCCAAGTCCAACATAAAGAATTTTCAAAAATATATTTTTTTTTCACAATTCTCACAAAATTAATCATCGTTTTATTCGATTTGAAATCCGAACTTGTCGAAATTTTTCCAAGTCCGAACTTAACGAAATTTTTTTGAGTCTGGAATTTTTTTAAGTCCGAAAAAAAATTTTTTTCACTTCTCTCGCAAAATTAACCTGCGCAAGCCTGGCTAGGCCTGATCTACCAGCCCAAGGTCACCTGCAATGACGTCACACGTTTACTACATTAATTTTTGGTTGCCTACCCACTTGGGTTAGGTTCCATTTGGGTGACCTTGAAGTGTACCAGGAACTACCATGGTTTTGGTGGCCTTGAAATGTCCTAGGACCCCGGTAGTTTACCTACTAACGGGTCATTAGAGGTTTTGCGCATTTATTCAAACTGCTGTAAATCATATAAAAATGGTCGGATCAGGTTGGACATGGGGGAAATTCATGGGGTGGTATTGCTTAACCGATGTGCGAAATTGGGAGTCATTCCAAGGACTTTTATCATTTTCGAGCAAAACGGGTCATTAGAGGTTTTGTGCATTTATTCAAACTGCTGTAAATCGTATAAAAATGGTCTGATTAGGTTGGACATATGGGAAATTTATGGGGTGGTATTGCTTAACCGATGTGCGAAATTGGGAGTCATTCCAAGGACTTTTATCATTTTCGAGCAAAATGGGTCATTTGTGCATTTATTCAAACTGCTGTAAATGATATGAAAATTGTCGGATTAGGTTGAACATGGGGGAAATTGATGGGGTGGTATTGCTCAACCGATGTGCGAAATTGGGAGTCATTCCAAGGACTTTTATCATTTTCGAGAAAAATGGATCATTAGAGGTTTTGTGCTTTTATTCAAACTGCTGTAAATCATATAAAAATGGACGGATTAGGTTGGACATGGAAGAAATTGATGGGGTGGTATTGCTCAACCGATGTGCGAAATTGGGAGTCATTCCAAGGACTTTCATCATATTCGAGCAAAATGGGTCATTAGAGGTTTTGTGCATTTATTCAAACTGCTTTAAATCATATAAAAATGGTCGGATTAGGTTGGACATGGGGGAAATTGATGGGGTGGTATTGCTTAACCGATGTGCGAAATTGGGAGTCATTCCAAGGACTTTTATCAGTTTCGAGCAAAATGGGTCATTAGAGGTTTTGTGCATTTATTCAAACAGCTGTGAATCATATAAAAATGGTCGGATTAGGTTGGACATGGGGGAAATTGATGGAGTGGTATTGCTTAACCGATGTGCGAAATTGGGAGTAATTCCAAGGACTTTTATCATTTTTGAGCAAAATGGATCATAAGAGGTTTTGTGCATTTATTCAAACTGCTGTAAATCATATAAAAATGGTCGGATTAGGTTGGACATTGGGGAAATTGATGGAGTGGTATTGCTTAACCGATGTGCGAAATTGGGAGTCATTCCAAGGACTTTTATCATTTTCGAGCAAAATGGGTCATTAGAGGTTTTGTGCATTTATTCAAACTGCTGTAAATCATATAAAAATGGTCGGATTAGGTTGGACATGGGGGAAATTGATGGGGTGGTATTGCTTAACCGATGTGCGAAATTGGGAGTCATTCCAAGAACTTTTATCATTTTCGAGCAAAATGGGTCATTAGAGGTTTTGTGCATTTATTCAAACTGCTGTAAATCATATAAAAATGGTCGGATTAGGTTGGAAATGGGGGAAATTGATGGGGTGGTATTGTTTAACCGATGCGCGAAATTGGGAGTCATTCCAAGAACTTTTATAATTTTTGAGCAAAATGGGTCATTAGAGGTTTTGTGCATTTATTCAAGGTTGGACATGGGGGAAATTGATGGGGTGGTATTGCTTAACCGATGCGTGAAATTGGGAGTCATTCCAAGAACTTTTATCATTTTCGAGCAATATGGGTCATTAGAGGTTTTGTGCATTTAATCAAACTCCTGTAAATCATATAAAAATGGTCGGATTAGGTTGCACATGGGGGAAATTGATGGGGTGGTATTGCTTAACTGATGCGCGAAATTGGGAGTCATTCCAAGAACTTTTATCATTTTCTAGCAAAATGGGTCATTAGAGGTTTTGTGCATTTATTCAAACTGCTGTAAATCATATAAAAATGGTCGGATTAGGTTGGACATAAGGGAAATTTATGGGGTGGTATTGCTTAACCGATGCGCGAAATTGGGAGTCATTCCAAGAACTTTTATCATTTTCGAGCAAAATGGGTCATTAGAGGTTTTTTGCATTTATTCAAACTGCTGTAAATCATATAAAAATGGTCGGATTAGGTTGGACATGGGGAAATTGATGGGGTGGTATTGCTTAACCGATGTGCGAAATTGGGAGTCATTCCAAGAACTTTTATCATTTTCTAGCAAAATGGGTCATTAGAGGTTTTGTGCATTTATTCAAACTGCTGTAAATCATATAAAAATGGTCGGATTAGGTTGGACATGGAAGAAATTGATGGGGTGGTATTGCTTAACCGATGCGCGAAATTGGGAGTCATTCCAAGAACTTTTATTTTTTCGAGCAAAATGGGTCATTAGAGGTTTTGTGCATTTATTCAAACTGCTGTAAATCATATAAAAATGGTCAAATTAGGTTGGACATGAGGGAAATTGATGGGGTGGTATTGCTTAACCGATGTGCGAAATTGGGAGTCATTCCAAGAACTTTTATCATTTTCTAGCAAAATGGGTCATTAGAGGTTTTGTGCATTTATTCAAACTGCTGTAAATAATATAAAAATGGTCGGATTAGGTTGGACATGGGGGAAATTGATGGGGTGGTATTGCTTAACCGATGTGCGAAATTGGGAGTCATTCCAAGAACTTTTATCATTTTCTAAAGAGAAAATAACGCTTTTAGGAAAGCTAACCACTAATCGAAGATGAAAGGACTAGTAGAGACCAAAGTTTTGGAGCAATCCACAGAGTGTGTATGATTTCATCAAAGTTGAATAGCTACATACCGCGGTTTCATCCTTATTAGGAATCATCAGTGGAGCACAATTCAACGCTGATGAAAACAACACTACGAAGTAACCGGTTTAAAGAAAACCAGCAATCCCTTGTGAGTAGAATTTAGACACAAGTGACACCTGGAATTCAATCAACCAAGCTCCTCGCTGTGAATACCCAAAACTACAGATCTCTACGTATATTCTTTTCCCCTATGTGGTAATCAGCAAGTACTCGGATTCGAGTCTCATGCAATTGACCAATGGGGAGCGAAAACGCCCTGGTTAATACGCAATGCGTAAAAGGAGCCATAAAAGAGAAAATAACGCTTTTAGGAAAGCTAACCACTAATCGAAGATGAAAGGACTAGTAGAGACATGGAGGAAATTGATGGGGTGGTATTGCTTAACCAATGTGCGAAATTGGGAGTCATTCCAAGGACTTTTATCATTTTCGAGCAAAACGTCATTAGAGGTTTTGCGCATTTATTCAAACTGCTGTAAATCATATAAAAATGGTCGGATAAGGTTGGACATGGGGGAAATTCATGGGGTGGTATTGCTTAACCGATGTGCGAAATTGGGAGTCATTCCAAGGACTTTTATCATTTTCGAGCAAAACGGGTCATTAGAGGTTTTGTGCATTTATTCAAACTGCTGTAAATCGTATAAAAATGGTCTGATTAGGTTGGACATGGGGGAAATTTATGGGGTGGTATTGCTTAACCGATGTGCGAAATTGGGAGTCATTCCAAGGACTTTTATCATTTTCGAGCAAAATGGGTCATTAGAGGTTTTGTGCATTTATTCAAACTGCTGTAAATCATATAAAAATGGTCGGATTAGGTTGGACATGAGGAAAATTGATGGGGTGGTATTGCTTAACCGATGTGCGAAATTGGGAGTCATTCCAAGGACTTTTATCTTTTTCGAGCAAAACGGGTCATTAGAGGTTTTGTGCATTTATTCAAACTGCTGTAAATCGTATAAAAATGGTCTGATTAGGTTGGACATGGGGGAAATTGATGGGGTGGTATGGCTTAACCGATTTGCGAAATTTCAAGTCATTCCAAGGACTTTTATCATTTTCGAGCAAAACGGGTCATTAGAGGTTTTGCGCATTTATTCAAACTGCTGTAAATCATATAAAAATGGTCGGATTAGGTTGGACATGGGGGAAATTCATGGGGTGGTATTGCTTAACCGATGTGCGAAATTGGGAGTCATTCCAAGGACTTTTATCATTTTCGAGCAAAATGGATCATTAGAGGTTTTGTGCTTTTATTCAAACTGCTGTAAATCATATAAAAATGGACGGATTAGGTTGGACATGGGGGAAATTGATGGGGTGGTATTGCTTAACCGATGTGCGAAATTGGGAGTCATTCCAAGGACTTTGATCATTTTCGAGCAAAATGGGTCGTTAGAGGTTTTGTGCATTTATTCAAACTGCTGTAAATCATATAAAAATGGTCGTATTAGGTTGGACATGGGGGAAATTGATGGGGTGGTATTGCTTAACCGATGCGCGAAATTGGGAGTCATTTCAAGAACTTTTATCATTTTCGAGCAAAATGGGTCATTAGAGGTTTTGTGCATTTATTCAAACTGCTGTAAATCATATAAAAATGGTCGGATTAGGTTGGACATGGAGGAAATTGATGGGGTGGTATTGCTTATTCGATGCGCGAAATTGGGAGTCATTCCAAGAACTTTTATCATTTTCGAGCAAAATGGGTCATTAGAGGTTTTGTGCATTTATTCAAACTGCTGTAAATCATATAAAAATGGTCGGATTAGGTTGGAAAAGGGGGAAATTGATGGGGTGGTATTGTTTAACCGATGCGCGAAATCGGGAGTCATTCCAAGAACTTTTATCATTTTTGAGCAAAATGGGTCATTAGAGGTTTTGTGCATTTATTCAAGGTTGGACATGGGGGAAATTGATGGGGTGGTATTGCTTAACCGATGCGTGAAATTGGGAGTCATTCCAAGAACTTTTATCATTTTCGAGCAATATGGGCCATTAGAGGTTTTGTGCATTTATTCAAACTCCTGTAAATCATATAAAAATGGTCGGATTAGGTTGCACATGGGGGAAATTGATGGGGTGGTATTGCTTAACCGATGCGCGAAATTGGGAGTCATTCCAAGAACTTTTATCATTTTCGAGCAAAATGGGTCATTAGAGGTTTTGTGCATTTATTCAAACTGCTGTAAATCATATAAAAATGGTCGGATTAGGTTGGACATGGGGGAAATTGATGAGGTGGTATTGCTTAACCGATGTGCGAAATTAGGAGTCATTCCAAGAACTTTTATCATTTTCTAGCAAAATGGGTCATTAGAGGTTTTGTGCATTTATTCAAACTGCTGTAAATCATATAAAAATGGTCGGATTAGGTTGGACATGGGGGAAATTCATGGGGTGGTATTGCTTAACCGATGTGCGAAATTGGGAGTCATTCCAAGGACTTTTAACATTTTCGAGCAAAATGGATCATTAGAGGTTTTGTGCTTTTATTCAAACTGCTGTAAATCATATAAAAATGGACGGATTAGGTTGGACATGGGGGAAATTTATGGGGTGGTATTGCTTAACCGATGTGCGAAATTGGGAGTCATTCCAAGGACTTTGAACATTTTCGAGCAAAATGGGTCATTAGAGGTTTTGTGCATTTATTCAAACTGCTGTAAATCATATAAAAATGGTCGGATTAGGTTGGACATGGGGGAAATTGATGGGGTGGTATTGCTTAACCGATGCGCGAAATTGGGAGTCATTCCAAGAACTGTTATCATTTTCGAGCAAAATGGGTCATTTGTGCATTTATTCAAACTGCTGTAAATGATATAAAAATTGTCGGATTAGGTTGAACATGGGGGAAATTGATGGGGTGGTATTGCTCAACCGATGTGCGAAATTGGGAGTCATTCCAAGGACTTTTATCATTTTCGAGAAAAATGGATCATTAGAGGTTTTGTGCTTTTATTCAAACTGCTGTAAATCATATAAAAATGGACGGATTAGGTTGGACATGGAAGAAATTGATGGGGTGGTATTGCTCAACCGATGTGCGAAATTGGGAGTCATTCCAAGGACTTTCATCATATTCGAGCAAAATGGGTCATTAGAGGTTTTGTGCATTTATTCAAACTGCTTTAAATCATATAAAAATGGTCGGATTAGGTTGGACATGGGGGAAATTGATGGGGTGGTATTGCTTAACCGATGTGCGAAATTGGGAGTCATTCCAAGGACTTTTATCATTTTCGAGCAAAATGGGTCATTAGAGGTTTTGTGCATTTATTCAAACTGATGTAAATCATATAAAAATGGTCGGATTAGGTTGGACATGAGGGAAATTGATGGAGTGGTATTGCTTAACCGATGTGCGAAATTGGGAGTAATTCCAAGGACTTTTATCATTTTTGAGCAAAATGGTTCATAAGAGGTTTTGTGCATTTATTCAAACTGCTGTAAATCATATAAAAATGGTCGGATTAGGTTGGACATTGGGGAAATTGATGGAGTGGTATTGCTTAACCGATGTGCGAAATTGGGAGTCATTCCAAGGACTTTTATCATTTTCGAGCAAAATGGGTCATTAGAGGTTTTGTGCATTTATTCAAACTGCTGTAAATCATATAAAAATGGTCGGATTAGGTTGGACATTGGGGAAATTGATGGGGTGGTATTGCTTAACCGATGTGCGAAATTGGGAGTCATTCCAAGAACTTTTATCATTTTCGAGCAAAATGGGTCATTAGAGGTTTTGTGCATTTATTCAAACTGCTGTAAATCATATAAAAATGGTCGGATTAGGTTGGAAATGGGGGAAATTGATGGGGTGGTATTGTTTAACCGATGCGCGAAATTGGGAGTCATTCCAAGAACTTTTATCATTTTTGAGCAAAATGGGTCATTAGAGGTTTTGTGCATTTATTCAAGGTTGGACATGGGGGAAATTGATGGGGTGGTATTGCTTAACCGATGCGTGAAATTGGGAGTCATTCCAAGAACTTTTATCATTTTCGAGCAATATGGGTCATTAGAGGTTTTGTGCATTTAATCAAACTCCTGTAAATCATATAAAAATGGTCGGATTAGGTTGCACATGGGGGAAATTGATGGGGTGGTATTGCTTAACTGATGCGCGAAATTGGGAGTCATTCCAAGAACTTTTATCCTTTTCTAGCAAAATGGGTCATTAGAGGTTTTGTGCATTTATTCAAACTGCTGTAAATCATATAAAAATGGTCGGATTAGGTTGGACATGAGGGAAATTTATGGGGTGGTATTGCTTAACCGATGCGCGAAATTGGGAGTCATTCCAAGAACTTTTATCATTTTCGAGCAAAATGGGTCATTAGAGGTTTTTTGCATTTATTCAAACTGCTGTAAATCATATAAAAATGGTCGGATTAGGTTGGACATGGGGAAATTGATGGGGTGGTATTGCTTAACCGATGTGCGAAATTGGGAGTCATTCCAAGAACTTTTATCATTTTCTAGCAAAATGGGTCATTAGAGGTTTTGTGCATTTATTCAAACTGCTGTAAATCATATAAAAATGGTCGGATTAGGTTGGACATGGAAAAAATTGATGGGGTGGTATTGCTTAACCGATGCGCGAAATTGGGAGTCATTCCAAGAACTTTTATTTTTTCGAGCAAAATGGGTCATTAGAGGTTTTGTGCATTTATTCAAACTGCTGTAAATCATATAAAAATGGTCGAATTAGGTTGGACATGAGGGAAATTGATGGGGTGGTATTGCTTAACCGATGTGCGAAATTGGGAGTCATTCCAAGAACTTTTATCATTTTCTAGCAAAATGGGTCATTAGAGGTTTTGTGCATTTATTCAAACTGCTGTAAATAATATAAAAATGGTCGGATTAGGTTGGTCATGGGGGAAATTGATGGGGTGGTAGTGCTTAACCGATGTGCGAAATTGGGAGTCATTCCAAGAACTTTTATCATTTTCTAAAGAGAAAATAACGCTTTTAGGAAAGCTAACCACTAATCGAAGATGAAAGGACTAGTAGAGACCAAAGTTTTGGAGCAATCCACAGAGTGTGTATGATTTCATCAAAGTTGAATAGCTACATACCGCGGTTTCATCCTTATTAGGAATCATCAGTGGAGCACAATTCAACGCTGATGAAAACAACACTACGAAGTAACCGGTTTAAAGAAAACCAGCAATCCCTTGTGAGTAGAATTTAGACACAAGTGACACCTGGAATTCAATCAACCAAGCTCCTCGCTGTGACTACCCAAAACTACAGATCTCTACGTATATTCTTTTCCCCTATGTGGTAATCAGCAAGTACTCGGATTCGAGTCTCATGCAATTGACCAATGAGGAGCGAAAACGCCCTGGTTAATACGCAATGCGTAAAAGGAGCCATAAAAGAGAAAATAACGCTTTTAGGAAAGCTAACCACTAATCGAAGATGAAAGGACTAGTAGAAACATGGAGGAAATTGATGGGGTGGTATTGCTTAACCAATGTGCGAAATTGGGAGTCATTCCAAGGACTTTTATCATTTTCGAGCAAAACGTCATTAGAGGTTTTGCGCATTTATTCAAACTGCTGTAAATCATATAAAAATGGTCGGATAAGGTTGGACATGGGGGAAATTCATGGGGTGGTATTGCTTAACCGATGTGCGAAATTGGGAGTCATTCCAAGGACTTTTATCATTTTCGAGCAAAACGGGTCATTAGAGGTTTTGTGCATTTATTCAAACTGCTGTAAATCGTATAAAAATGGTCTGATTAGGTTGGACATGGGGGAAATTTATGGGGTGGTATTGCTTAACCGATGTGCGAAATTGGGAGTCATTCCAAGGACTTTTATCATTTTCGAGCAAAATGGGTCATTAGAGGTTTTGTGCATTTATTCAAACTGCTGTAAATCATATAAAAATGGTCGGATTAGGTTGGACATGAGGAAAATTGATGGGGTGGTATTGCTTAACCGATGTGCGAAATTAAGAGTCATTCCAAGGACTTTTATCTTTTTCGAGCAAAACGGGTCATTAGAGGTTTTGTGCATTTATTCAAACTGCTGTAAATCGTATAAAAATGGTCTGATTAGGTTGGACATGGGGGAAATTGATGGGGTGGTATTGCTTAACCGATTTGCTAAATTTCAAGTCATTCCAAGGACTTTTATCATTTTCGAGCAAAACGGGTCATTAGAGGTTTTGCGCATTTATTCAAACTGCTGTAAATCATATAAAAATGGTCGGATTAGGTTGGACATGGGGGAAATTCATGGGGTGGTATTGCTTAACCGATGTGCGAAATTGGGAGTCATTCCAAGGACTTTTATCATTTTCGAGCAAAATGGATCATTAGAGGTTTTGTGCTTTTCTTCAAACTGCTGTAAATCATATAAAAATGGACGGATTAGGTTGGACATGGGGGAAATTGATGGGGTGGTATTGCTTAACCGATGTGCGAAATTGGGAGTCATTCCAAGGACTTTGATCATTTTCGAGCAAAATGGGTCATTAGAGGTTTTGTGCATTTATTCAAACTGCTGTAAATCATATAAAAATGGTCGTATTAGGTTGGACATGGGGGAAATTGATGGGGTGGTATTGCTTAACCGATGCGCGAAATTGGGAGTCATTTCAAGAACTTTTATCATTTTCGAGCAAAATGGGTCATTAGAGGTTTTGTGCATTTATTCAAACTGCTGTAAATCATATAAAAATGGTCGGATTAGGTTGGACATGGAGGAAATTGATGGGGTGGTATTGCTTATTCGATGCGCGAAATTGGGAGTCATTCCAAGAACTTTTATCATTTTCGAGCAAAATGGGTCATTAGAGGTTTTGTGCATTTATTCAAACTGCTGTAAATCATATAAAAATGGTCGGATTAGGTTGGAAATGGGGGAAATTGATGGGGTGGTATTGTTTAACCGATGCGCGAAATTGGGAGTCATTCCAAGAACTTTTATCATTTTTGAGCAAAATGGGTCATTAGAGGTTTTGTGCATTTATTCAAGGTTGGACATGGGGGAAATTGATGGGGTGGTATTGCTTAACCGATGCGTGAAATTGGGAGTCATTCCAAGAACTTTTATCATTTTCGAGCAATATGGGCCATTAGAGGTTTTGTGCATTTATTCAAACTCCTGTAAATCATATAAAAATGGTCGGATTAGGTTGCACATGGGGGAAATTGATGGGGTGGTATTGCTTAACCGATGCGCGAAATTGGGAGTCATTCCAAGAACTTTTATCATTTTCGAGCAAAATGGGTCATTAGAGGTTTTGTGCATTTATTCAAACTGCTGTAAATCATATAAAAATGGTCGGATTAGGTTGGACATAGGGGAAATTGATGAGGTGGTATTGCTTAACCGATGTGCGAAATTGGGAGTCATTCCAAGAACTTTTATCATTTTCTAGCAAAATGGGTCATTAGAGGTTTTGTGCATTTATTCAAACTGCTGTAAATCATATAAAAATGGTCGGATTAGGTTGGACATGGGGGAAATTTATGGGGTGGTATTGCTTAACCGATGCGCGAAATTGGGAGTCATTCCAAGAACTTTTATCATTTTCGAGCAAAATGTGTCATTAGAGGTTTTGTGCATTTATTCAAACTGCTGTAAATCATATAAAAATGGTCGGATTAGGTTGGACATGGGGGAAATTGATGGGGTGGTATTGCTTAACCGATGTGCGAAATTGGGAGTCATTCCAAGAACTTTTATCATTTTCTAGCAAAATGGGTCATTAGAGGTTTTGTCCATTTATTCAAACTGCTGTAAATCATATAAAAATGGTCGGATTAGGTTGGACATGGGGGAAATTGATGGGGTGGTTTTGCTTAACCGATGCGCGAAATTGGGAGTCATTCCAAGAACTTTAATTTTTTCGAGCAAAATGGGTCATTAGAGGTTTTGTGCATTTATTCAAACTGCTGTAAATCATATAAAAATGGTCGGATTAGGTTGGACATGGGGGAAATTGATGAGGTGGTATTGCTTAACCGATGTGCGAAATTGGGAGTCATTCCAAGAACTTTTATCATTTTCTAGCAAAATGGGTCATTAGAGGTTTTGTGCATTTATTCAAACTGCTGTAAATCATATAAAAATGGTCGGATTAGGTTGGACATGAGGGAAATTTATGGGGTGGTATTGCTTAACCGATGTGCGAAATTGGGAGTCATTCCAAGGACTTTTATCATTTTCGAGCAAAATGGGTCATTAGAGGTTTTGTGCATTTATTCAAACTGCTGTAAATCATATAAAAATGGTCGGATTAGGTTGGACATGGGGGAAATTGATGGGGTGGTATTGCTTAACAGATGTGCGAAATTGGGAGTCATTCCAAGGACTTTTATCTTTTTCGAGCAAAACGGGTCATTAGAGGTTTTGTGCATTTATTCAAACTGCTGTACATCGTATAAAAATGGTCTGATTAGGTTGGACATGGGAGAAATTGATGGGGTGGTATTGCTTAACCGATTTGCGAAATTTCAAGTCATTCCAAGGACTTTTATCATTTTCGAGCAAAACGGGTCATTAGAGGTTTTGCGCATTTATTCAAACTGCTGTAAATCATATAAAAATGGTCGGATTAGGTTGGACATGGGGTAAATTCATGGGGTGGTATTGCTTAACCGATGTGCGAAATTGGGAGTCATTCCAAGGACTTTTATCATTTTCGAGCAAAATGGATCATTAGAGGTTTTGTGCTTTTATTCAAACTGCTGTAAATCATATAAAAATGGACGGATTAGGTTGGACATGGGGGAAATTGATGATGTGGTATTGCTTAACTGATGTGCGAAATTGGGAGTCATTCCAAGGACTTTGAACATTTTCGAGCAAAATGGGTCATTAGAGGTTTTGTGCATTTATTCAAACTGCTGTAAATCATATAAAAATGGTCGGATTAGGTTGGACATGGGGGAAATTGATGGGGTGGTATTGCTTAACCGATGTGCGAAATTGGGAGTCATTCCAAGAACTTTTATCATTTTCTAGCAAAATGGGTCATTAGAGGTTTTGTGCATTTATTCAAACTGCTGTAAATCATATAAAAATGGTCGGATTAGGTTGGACATGGAGGAAATTGATGGGGTGGTGTTGCTTAACCAATGTGCGAAATTGGGAGTCATTCCAAGGACTTTTATCATTTTCGAGCAAAACGGGTCATTAGAGGTTTTGTGCATTTATTCAAACTGCTGTAAATCGTATAAAAATGGTCTGATTAGGTTGGACATGGGGGAAATTGATGGGGTGGTATTGCTTAACCGATTTGCGAAATTTCGAGTCATTCCAAGGACTTTTATCATTTTCGAGCAAAACGGGTCATTAGAGGTTTTGCGCATTTATTCAAACTGCTGTAAATCATATAAAAATGGTCGGATCAGGTTGGACATGGGGGAAATTCATGGGGTGGTATTGCTTAACCGATGTGCGAAATTGGGAGTCATTCCAAGGACTTTTATCATTTTCGAGCAAAACGGGTCATTAGAGGTTTTGTGCATTTATTCAAACTGCTGTAAATCGTATAAAAATGGTCTGATTAGGTTGGACATGGGGGAAATTTATGGGGTGGTATTGCTTAACCGATTTGCGAAATTTCAAGTCATTCCAAGGACTTTTATCATTTTCGAGCAAAACGGGTCATTAGAGGTTTTGCGCATTTATTCAAACTGCTGTAAATCATATAAAAATGGTCGGATTAGGTTGGACATGAGGGAAATTCATGGGGTGGTATTGCTTAACCGATGTGCGAAATTGGGAGTCATTCCAAGGACTTTTATCATTTTCGAGCAAAATGGGTCATTAGAGGTTTTGTGCATTTATTCAAACTGCTGTAAATCATATAAAAAATGGTCGGATTAGGTTGGACATGGGGGAAATTGATGGGGTGGTATTGCTTAACCGATGTGCGAAATTGGGAGTCATTCCAAGGACTTTTATCTTTTTCGAGCAAAACGGGTCATTAGAGGTTTTGTGCATTTATTCAAACTGCTGTAAATCGTATAAAAATGGTCTGATTAGGTTGGACATGGGGGAAATTGATGGGGTGGTATTGCTTAACCGATTTGCGAAATTTCAAGTCATTCCAAGGACTTTTATCATTTTCGAGCAAAACGGGTCATTAGAGGTTTTGCGCATTTATTCAAACTGCTGTAAATCATATAAAAATGGTCGGATTAGGTTGGACATGAGGGAAATTCATGGGGTGGTATTGCTTAACCGATGTGCGAAATTGGGAGTCATTCCAAGGACTTTTATCATTTTCGAGCAAAATGGATCATTAGAGGTTTTGTGCTTTTATTCAAACTGCTGTAAATCATATAAAAATGGACGGATTAGGTTGGACATGGGGGAAATTGATGGGGTGGTATTGCTTAACTGATGTGCGAAATTGGGAGTCATTCCAAGGACTTTGAACATTTTCGAGCAAAATGGGTCATTAGAGGTTTTGTGCATTTATTCAAACTGCTGTAAATCATATAAAAATTGTCGGATTAGGTTGAACATGGGGGAAATTGATGGGGTGGTATTGCTTAACCGATGTGCGAAATTGGGAGTCATTCCAAGGACTTTTATCATTTTCGAGAAAAATGGTTCATTAGAGGTTTTGTGCTTTTATTCAAACTGCTGTAAATCATATAAAAATGGACGGATTAGGTTGGACATGGGGGAAATTGATGGGGTGGTATTGCTCAACCGATGTGCGAAATTGGGAGTCATTCCAAGGACTTTCATTATATTCGAGCAAAATGGGTCATTAGAGGTTTTGTGCATTTATTCAAACTGCTTTAAATCATATAAAAATGGTCGGATTAGGTTGGACATGGGGGAAATTGATGGGGTGGTATTGCTTAACCGATGTGCGAAATTGGGAGTCATTCCAAGGACTTTTATCATTTTCGAGCAAAATGGGTCATTAGAGGTTTTGTGCATTTATTCAAACTGCTGTAAATCATATAAAAATGGTCGGATTAGGTTGGACATGGGGGAAATTGATGGAGTGGTATTGCTTAACCGATGTGCGAAATTGGGAGTAATTCCAAGGACTTTTATCGTTTTTGAGCAAAATGGATCATAAGAGGTTTTGTGCATTTATTCAAACTGCTGTAAATCATATAAAAATGGTCGGATTAGGTTGGACATGGGGGAAATTGATGGAGTGGTATTGCTTAACCGATGTGCGAAATTGGGAGTCATTCCAAGGACTTTTATCATTTTCGAGCAAAATGGGTCATTAGAGGTTTTGTGCATTTATTCAAACTGCTGTAAATCATATAAAATTGGAAAAGTATAACGGGTAATTCCGCAAAAGGAGCAGAGATAATCATTCTGCTGGTACCTGCCGACACGTGTTTCTGCTAGTTGGCTTCTTCAGGACAGGGCAACCATCTCTGCTCCTTTTGCGGAATTACCCGTTATACTTTTCCATTTTAATAAAATTATCCGCGTTATCCTATTTTTTTATTCATATAAAATTGTTCGGATTAGGTTGGACATGGGGGAAATTGATGGGGTGGTATTGCTTAACCGATGTGCGAAATTTGGAGTCATTCCAAGGACTTTATCATTTTCGAGCAAAATGGGTCATTAGAGGTTTTGTGCATTTATTCAAACTGCTGTAAATCATATAAAAATGGTCGGATTAGGTTGGACATTAGGAAAATTGATGGGGTGGTATTAATTAACCGATGTGCGAAATTGGGAGTCATTCCAAGAACTTTTATCATTTTCGAGCAAAATGGGTCATTAGAGGTTTTGTGCATTTATTCAGACTTCTGTAAATCATATAAAAATGGTCGGATTAGGTTGGACATGGAAGAAATTGATGGAGTGGTATTGCTTAACCGATTTGCGAAATTGGGATTCATTCCAAGAACTTTTATCATTTTCGAGCAAAATGGGTCATTAGAGGTTTTGTGCATTTATTCAAAATGCTGTAAATCATATTAAAATGGTCGGATTAGGTTGGACATGGGGGAAATTGATGGGGTGGTATTGCTTAGCGAATGTGCGAAATTGGGAGTCATTCCAAGGACTTTTATCATTTTCGAGCAAAATGGGTCATTAGAGGTTTTGTGCATTTATTCAAAATGCTGTAAATCATATAAAAATGGTCGGATTAGGTTGGACATGGGGGAAATTGATGGAGTGGTATTGCTTAACCGATGTGCGAAATTGGGAGTCATTCCAAGGACTTTTATCATTTTCGAGCAAAACGGGTCATTAGAGGTTTTGTGCATTTATTCAAACTGCTGTAAATCATACAAAAATGGTCTGATTAGGTTGGACATGGGGGAAATTTATGGGGTGGTATTGCTTAACCGATGTGCGAAATTGGGAGTCATTCCAAGGACTTTTATCATTTTCGAGCAAAATGGGTCATTAGAGGTTTTGTGCATTTATTCAAACTGCTGTAAATCATATAAAAATGGTCGGATTAGGTTGGACATGGGGGAAATTGATGGGGTGGTATTGCTTAACCGATGTGCGAAATTGGGAGTCATTCCAAGAACTGTTATCATTTTCGAGCAAAATGGGTCATTTGTGCATTTATTCAAACTGCTGTAAATGATATAAAAATTGTCGGATTAGGTTGAACATGGGGGAAATTGATGGGGTGGTATTGCTTAACCGATGTGCGAAATTGGTAGTCATTCCAAGGACTTTTATCATTTTCGAGAAAAATGGATCATTAGAGGTTTTGTGCTTTTATTCAAACTGCTGTAAATCACAGCCCACTATAGAGATAGCCTGGATCACAGTCTGACAACGCCGCAATTAATCGTCCCTTAGAGGCATACTCCTTCAATTCGGTAGCGCTGGATTTTGATGAAATTTCGACTATTTCATCATTTTTCAAATGATTTACTGTCGAAAAATGATGAGGACTACAATAAGATCTTATTTATGATGAATATTTACCGATAAAACAGTTTAAAACAATGTAATTACGAGATGAAGTGTTGTGATTTTGGACACTTTGGGATTTAAAAGAAAAAAAACTAGAAGAGAGCATGGATTTTCAACTTCAGATTCGTTATCTAAAACCCAAAATTAGCAAGTGAGTAAATTTTCAGGACGATTAGACAGTTATGGGATGCTGCAAGTCTATGTGAATTCAGAATATCAATTCAATGCTACAAAGAGTAAATTCACATTGTTTTTTGATCTGAACTGTGTAAAAATGTTGATAAAACAAATTGATAAATTCCGAATCTGAATCCCCATTAATTATATTTCTGTAGCGGGAAATGTTTACTTATTGATCTGAGGTTGAGACCATCTGCTCGGGTAAAGGTAAGATCGAAAGGAAGAATCCATTTCAAATCACTGCAGAAAATCTGAACATTTTTAATGAATAATAAGGTCCTTATTGATTTCAACTGAAGCATCTACAGATGCAGACTTTTGGAAATTGAATACATATATATAAAAATAAATAGATTATTTTAGCTTCTTGATCTCCTATCCAGATGTATCAATTTTTGTTGAAAAATAATTAGAAAGGTCATCAAAATGTTTTATAAAATAGGAAGAAATGAAAGTTCTATTTCACTCATATTTCTAGTCCATCTTGTTGTCTATAGTCTGAACTGAAATGTACTCATCTCCAATAAGTAGAAATAATCCAAAGGAAATTTCACTATTTACACACTGCAGTTTAATCACAGAACATATAAATATCCGACCATATTTATCACTGCATTGCATTAATTCACATTTGACACCGTTGTACACAAAACATACCACGAAATGCCCGCGGAAAACAATAATGGTTAACTCAAGAATCAGAGGTAATCGTCCATTTTTACAAACAACAACAACAGAGAGTACGTCTCGGAGCTGTGTTGCCATTTTATCATCTTCCAGGCTAGTAGATATAGTAGGTTGTGTGTAAATCATATAAAAATGGACGGATTAGGTTGGACATGGGGGAAATTGATGGGGTGGTATTGCTCAACCGATGTGCGAAATTGGGAGTCATTCCAAGGACTTTCATTATATTCGAGCAAAATGGGTCATTAGAGGTTTTGTGCATTTATTCAAACTGCTTTAAATCATATAAAAATGGTCGGATTAGGTTGGACATGGGGGAAATTGATGGGGTGGTATTGCTTAACCGATGTGCGAAATTGGGAGTCATTCCAAGGACTTTTAACATTTTCGAGCAAAATGGGTCATTAGAGGTTTTGTGCATTTATTCAAACTGCTGTAAATCATATAAAAATGGTCGGATTAGGTTGGACATGGGGGAAATTGATGGAGTGGTATTGCTTAACCGATGTGCGAAATTGGGAGTAATTCCAAGGACTTTCATCATTTTTGAGCAAAATGGATCATAAGAGGTTTTGTGCATTTATTCAAACTGCTGTAAATCATATAAAAATGGTCGGATTAGGTTGGACATGGGGGAAATTGATGGAGTGGTATTGCTTAACCGATGTGCGAAATTGGGAGTCATTCCAAGGACTTTTATCATTTTCGAGCAAAATGGGTCATTAGAGGTTTTGTGCATTTATTCAAACTGCTGTAAATCATATAAAAATGGTCGGATTAGGTTGGACATGGGGGAAATTGATGGGGTGGTATTGCTTAACCGATGTGCGAAATTGGGAGTCATTCCAAGGACTTTTATCATTTTCGAGCAAAATGGGTCATTAGAAGTTTTGTGCATTTATTCAAAATGCTGTAAATCATATAAAATTGGAAAAGTATAACGGGTAATTCCGCAAAAGGAGCAGAGATAATCATTCTGCTGGTACCTGCCGACACGTGTTTCTGCTAGTTGGCTTCTTCAGGACAGGGCAACCATCTCTGCTCCTTTTGCGGAATTACCCGTTATACTTTTCCATTTTAATAAAATTATCCGCGTTATCCTATTTTTTTATTCATATAAAATTGTTCGGATTAGGTTGGACATGGGGGAAATTGATGGGGTGGTATTGCTTAACCGATGTGCGAAATTTGGAGTCATTCCAAGGACTTTTATCATTTTCGAGCAAAATGGGTCATTAGAGGTTTTGTGCATTTATTCAAACTGCTGTAAATCATATAAAAATGGTCGGATTAGGTTGGACATTAGGAAAATTGATGGGGTGGTATTGCTTAACCGATGTGCGAAATTGGGAGTCATTCCAAGAACTTTTATCATTTTCGAGCAAAATGGGTCATTAGAGGTTTTGTGCATTTATTCAGACTTCTGTAAATCATATAAAAATGGTCGGATTAGGTTGGACATGGGGGAAATTGATGGAGTGGTATCGCTTAACCGATTTGCGAAATTGGGATTCATTCCAAGAACTTTTATCATTTTCGAGCAAAATGGGTCATTAGAGGTTTTGTGCATTTATTCAAAATGCTGTAAATCATATTAAAATGGTCGGATTAGGTTGGACATGGGGGAAATTGATGGGGTGGTATTGCTTAGCGAATGTGCGAAATTGGGAGTCATTCCAAGGACTTTTATCATTTTCGAGCAAAATGGGTCATTAGAGGTTTTGTGCATTTATTCAAAATGCTGTAAATCATATAAAAATGGTCGGATTAGGTTGGACATGGGGGAAATTGATGGAGTGGTATTGCTTAACCGATGTGCGAAATTGGGATTCATTTCAAGAACTTTATCATTTTCGAGCAAAATGGGTCATTAGAGGTTTTGTGCATTTATTCAAACTGCTGTTAATCATATAAAATGGTTGGATAAGTTTAAACATGGGGAAAATTGATGGGGTGGTATTGCTTAACCGATGTGCGAAATTGGGAGTCATTCCAAGAACTTTTATCATTTTCGAGCAAAATGGGTCATTAGAGGTTTTGTGCATTTATTCAGACTTCTGTAAAGCATATAAAAATGGTCGGATTAGGTTGGACATGAGGGAAATTGATGGGGTGGTATTGCTTAACCGATGTGCGAAATTTGGAGTCATTCCAAGGACTTTTATCATCTTCGAGCAAAATGGGTCATTAGAGGTTTTGTGTTGTGCATTTATTCAAAATGCTGTAAATCATATAAAAATGGTCGGATTAGGTTGGACATGGGGGAAATTGATGGGGTGGTATTGCTTTACCGATGTGCGAAATTGGAAGTCATTCCAAGGACTTTTATCATTTTCGAGCAAAATAGGTCATTAGAGGTTTTGTGCATTTATTCAAACTGCTGTAAAGCATATAAAAATGGTCGGATTAGGTTGGACATGGGGGAAATTGATGGGGTGGTATTGCTTAGCCAATGTGCGAAATTGGGAGTCATTCCAAGGACTTTTATCATTTTCGAGCAAAATGGGTCATTAGAGGTTTTGTGTTGTGCATTTATTCAAAATGCTGTAAATCATATAAAAATGGTCGGATTAGGTTGGACATGGAAGAAATTGATGGGGTGGTATTGCTTAACCGATGTGCGAAATTGGGAGTCATTCCAAGGTTTTTTATCATTTTCGAGCAAAATGGGTCATTAGAGGTTTTGTGCATTTATTCAAACTGCTGTAAATCATATAAAAATGGTCGGATAAGGTTGGACATGGATGAAATTGATGGGGTGGTATTGCTTAACCGATGTGCGAAATTGGGAGTCATTCCAAGGACTTTTATCATTTTCGAGCAAAATGGGTCATTAGAGGTTTTGTGCATTTATTCAAACTGCTGTAAATCATATAAAAATGGTTGGATTAGGTTGGTCATGGGGAAAATTGATATGGTGGTATTGCTTAACCGATGCGCGTAATCGGGAGTCATTCCAAGAACTTTTATTTTTTCGAGCAAAATGGGTCATTAGAGGTTTTGTGCATTTATTCAAACTGCTGTAAATCATATAAAAATGGTCGAATTAGGTTGGACATGAGGGAAATTGATGGGGTGGTATTGCTCAACCGATGCGCGAAATTGGGAGTCATTCCAAGAACTTTTATCATTTTCGAGCAAAATGGGTCATTAGAGGTTTTGTGCATTTATTCAAACTGCTGTAAATCATATAAAAATGGTCGGATTAGGTTGGAAATGGGGGAAATTGATGGGGTGGTATTGCTTAACCGATGCGCGAAATTGGGAGTCATTTCAAGAACTTTTATCATTTTCGAGCAAAATGGGTCATTAGAGGTTTTGTGCATTTATTCAAACTGCTGTAAATCATATAAAAATGGTCGAATTAGGTTGGACATGGGGGAAATTGATGGGGTGGTATTGCTTAACCGATGCGCGAAATTGGGAGTCATTTCAAGAACTTTTATCATTTTCGAGCAAAATGGGTCATTAGAGGTTTTGTGCATTTATTCAAACTGCTGTAAATCATATAAAAATGGTCGGATTAGGTTGGACATGGAGGAAATTTATGGGGTGGTATTGCTTATTCGATGCGCGAAATTGGGAGTCATTCCAAGGACTTTTATCATTTTCGAGCAAAATGGGTCATTAGAGGTTTTGTGCATTTATTCAAAATGCTGTAAATCATATAAAAATGGTCGGATTAGGTTGGACATGGGGGAAATTGATGGAGTGGTATTGCTTAACCGATGTGCGAAATTGGGAGTCATTCCAAGGACTTTTATCATTTTCGAGCAAAACGGGTCATTAGAGGTTTTGTGCATTTATTCAAACTGCTGTAAATCGTACAAAAATGGTCGGATTAGGTTGGACATGGGGGAAATTGATGGGGTGGTATTGCTTAACCGATGTGCGAAATTGGGAGTCATTCCAAGGACTTTTATCATTTTCGAGCAAAATGGGTCATTAGAGGTTTTGTGCATTTATTCAAACTGCTGTAAATCATATAAAAATGGTCGGATTAGGTTGGACATGGAGGAAATTTATGGGGTGGTATTGCTTATTCGATGCGCGAAATTGGGAGTCATTCCAAGGACTTTTATCATTTTCGAGCAAAATGGGTCATTAGAGGTTTTGTGCATTTATTCAAACTGCTGTAAATCATATAAAAATGTTCGGATTAGGTTGGACATGGGGGAAATTGATGGGGTGGTATTGCTTAACCGATGTGCGAAATTGGGAGTCATTCCAAGGACTTTTATCATTTTCGAGCAAAATGGGTCATTAGAAGTTTTGTGCATTTATTCAAAATGCTGTAAATCATATAAAATTGGAAAAGTATAACGGGTAATTCCGCAAAAGGAGCAGAGATAATCATTCTGCTGGTACCTGCCGACACGTGTTTCTGCTAGTTGGCTTCTTCAGGACAGGGCAACCATCTCTGCTCCTTTTGCGGAATTACCCGTTATACTTTTCCATTTTAATAAAATTATCCGCGTTATCCTATTTTTTTATTCATATAAAATTGTTCGGATTAGGTTGGACATGGGGGAAATTGATGGGGTGGTATTGCTTAACCGATGTGCGAAATTTGGAGTCATTCCAAGGACTTTTATCATTTTCGAGCAAAATGGGTCATTAGAGGTTTTGTGCATTTATTCAAACTGCTGTAAATCATATAAAAATGGTCGGATTAGGTTGGACATTAGGAAAATTGATGGGGTGCTATTAATTAACCGATGTGCGAAATTGGGAGTCATTCCAAGAACTTTTATCATTTTCGAGCAAAATGGGTCATTAGAGGTTTTGTGCATTTATTCAGACTTCTGTAAATCATATAAAAATGGTCGGATTAGGTTGGACATGGGGGAAATTGATGGAGTGGTATTGCTTAACCGATTTGCGAAATTGGGATTCATTCCAAGAACTTTTATCATTTTCGAGCAAAATGGGTCATTAGAGGTTTTGTGCATTTATTCAAAATGCTGTAAATCATATTAAAATGGTCGGATTAGGTTGGACATGGGGGAAAGTGATGGGGTGGTATTGCTTAGCGAATGTGCGAAATTGGGAGTCATTCCAAGGACTTTTATCATTTTCGAGCAAAATGGGTCATTAGAGGTTTTGTGCATTTATTCAAAATGCTGTAAATCATATAAAAATGGTCGGATTAGGTTGGACATGAGGGAAATTGATGGAGTGGTATTGCTTAACCGATGTGTGAAATTGGGAGTCATTCCAAGGACTTTTATCATTTTCGAGCAAAACGGGTCATTAGAGGTTTTGTGCATTTATTCAAACTGCTGTAAATCATACAAAAATGGTCTGATTAGGTTGGACATGGGGGAAATTTATGGGGTGGTATTGCTTAACCGATGTGCGAAATTGGGAGTCATTCCAAGGACTTTTATCATTTTCGAGCAAAATGGGTCATTAGAGGTTTTGTGCATTTATTCAAACTGCTGTAAATCATATAAAAATGGTCGGATTAGGTTGGACATGGGGGAAATTGATGGGGTGGTATTGCTTAACCGATGTGCGAAATTGGGAGTCATTCCAAGAACTGTTATCATTTTCGAGCAAAATGGGTCATTTGTGCATTTATTCAAGCTGCTGTAAATGATATAAAAATTGTCGGATTAGGTTGAACATGGGGGAAATTGATGGGGTGGTATTGCTTAACCGATGTGCGAAATTGGTAGTCATTCCAAGGACTTTTATCATTTTCGAGAAAAATGGATCATTAGAGGTTTTGTGCTTTTATTCAAACTGCTGTAAATCATATAAAAATGGACGGATTAGGTTGGACATGGGGGAAATTGATGGGGTGGTATTGCTCAACCGATGTGCGAAATTGGGAGTCATTCCAAGGACTTTCATTATATTCGAGCAAAATGGGTCATTAGAGGTTTTGTGCATTTATTCAAACTGCTTTAAATCATATAAAAATGGTCGGATTAGGTTGGACATGGGGGAAATTGATGGGGTGGTATTGCTTAACCGATGTGCGAAATTGGGAGTCATTCCAAGGACTTTTATCATTTTCGAGCAAAATGGGTCATTAGAGGTTTTGTGCATTTATTCAAACTGCTGTAAATCATATAAAAATGGTCGGATTAGGTTGGACATGGGGGAAATTGATGGAGTGGTATTGCTTAACCGATGTGCGAAATTGGGAGTAATTCCAAGGACTTTTATCATTTTTGAGCAAAATGGATCATAAGAGGTTTTGTGCATTTATTCAAACTGCTGTAAATCATATAAAAATGGTCGGATTAGGTTGGACATGGGGGAAATTGATGGAGTGGTATTGCTTAACCGATGTGCGAAATTGGGAGTCATTCCAAGGACTTTTATCATTTTCGAGCAAAATGGGTCATTAGAGGTTTTGTGCATTTATTCAAACTGCTGTAAATCATATAAAAATGGTCGGATTAGGTTGGACATGGGGGAAATTGATGGGGTGGTATTGCTTAACCGATGTGCGAAATTGGGAGTCATTCCAAGGACTTTTATCATTTTCGAGCAAAATGGGTCATTAGAAGTTTTGTGCATTTATTCAAAATGCTGTAAATCATATAAAATAGGAAAAGTATAACGGGTAATTCCGCAAAAGGAGCAGAGATAATCATTCTGCTGGTACCTGCCGACACGTGTTTCTGCTAGTTGGCTTCTTCAGGACAGGGCAACCATCTCTGCTCCTTTTGCGGAATTACCCGTTATACTTTTCCATTTTAATAAAATTATCCGCGTTATCCTATTTTTTTATTCATATAAAATTGTTCGGATTAGGTTGGACATGGGGGAAATTGATGGGGTGGTATTGCTTAACCGATGTGCGAAATTTGGAGTCATTCCAAGGACTTTTATCATTTTCGAGCAAAATGGGTCATTAGAGGTTTTGTGCATTTATTCAAACTGCTGTAAATCATATGAAAATGGTCGGATTAGGTTGGACATTAGGAAAATTGATGGGGTGGTATTGCTTAACCGATGTGCGAAATTGGGAGTCATTCCAAGAACTTTTATCATTTTCGAGCAAAATGGGTCATTAGAGGTTTTGTGCATTTATTCAGACTTCTGTAAATCATATAAAAATGGTCGGATTAGGTTGGACATGGGGGAAATTGATGGAGTGGTATCGCTTAACCGATTTGCGAAATTGGGATTCATTCCAAGAACTTTTATCATTTTCGAGCAAAATGGGTCATTAGAGGTTTTGTGCATTTATTCAAAATGCTGTAAATCATATTAAAATGGTCGGATTAGGTTGGACATGGGGGAAATTGATGGGGTGGTATTGCTTAGCGAATGTGCGAAATTGGGAGTCATTCCAAGGACTTTTATCATTTTCGAGCAAAATGGGTCATTAGAGGTTTTGTGCATTTATTCAAAATGCTGTAAATCATATAAAAATGGTCGGATTAGGTTGGACATGGGGGAAATTGATGGAGTGGTATTGCTTAACCGATGTGCGAAATTGGGATTCATTTCAAGAACTTTATCATTTTCGAGCAAAATGGGTCATTAGAGGTTTTGTGCATTTATTCAAACTGCTGTTAATCATATAAAATGGTTGGATAAGTTTAAACATGGGGAAAATTGATGGGGTGGTATTGCTTAACCGATGTGCGAAATTGGGAGTCATTCCAAGAACTTTTATCATTTTCGAGCAAAATGGGTCATTAGAGGTTTTGTGCATTTATTCAGACTTCTGTAAAGCATATAAAAATGGTCGGATTAGGTTGGACATGAGGGAAATTGATGGGGTGGTATTGCTTAACCGATGTGCGAAATTTGGAGTCATTCCAAGGACTTTTATCATTTTCGAGCAAAATGGGTCATTAGAGGTTTTGTGTTGTGCATTTATTCAAACTGCTGTAAATCATATAAAAATGGTCGGATTAGGTTGGACATGGGGGAAATTGATGGAGTGGTATTGCTTAACCGATGTGCGAAATTGGGAGTCATTCCAAGAACTTTTATCATTTTCGAGCAAAATGGGTCATTAGAGGTTTTGTGCATTTATTCAGACTTCTGTAAAGCATATAAAAATGGTCGGATTAGGTTGGACATGACGGAAATTGATGGGGTGGTATTGCTTAACCGATGTGCGAAATTTGGAGTCATTCCAAGGACTTTTATCATCTTCGAGCAAAATGGGTCATTAGAGGTTTTGTGTTGTGCATTTATTCAAAATGCTGTAAATCATATAAAAATGGTCGGATTAGGTTAACATGGGGGAAATTGATGGGGTGGTATTGCTTTACCGATGTGCGAAATTGGAAGTCATTCCAAGGACTTTTATCATTTTCGAGCAAAATAGGTCATTAGAGGTTTTGTGCATTTATTCAAACTGCTGTAAAGCATATAAAAATGGTCGGATTAGGTTGGACATGGGGGAAATTGATGGGGTGGTATTGCTTAGCCAATGTGCGAAATTGGGAGTCATTCCAAGGACTTTTATCATTTTCGAGCAAAATGGGTCATTAGAGGTTTTGTGTTGTGGATTTATTCAAAATGCTGTAAATCATATAAAAATGGTCGGATTAGGTTGGACATGGGGGAAATTGATGGGGTGGTATTGCTTAACCGATGTGCGAAATTGGGAGTCATTCCAAGGTTTTTTATCATTTTCGAGCAAAATGGGTCATTAGAGGTTTTGTGCATTTATTCAAACTGCTGTAAATCATATAAAAATGGTCGGATAAGGTTGGACATGGATGAAATTGATGGGGTGGTATTGCTTAACCGATGTGCGAAATTGGGAGTCATTCCAAGGACTTTTATCATTTTCGAGCAAAATGGGTCATTAGAGGTTTTGTGCATTTATTCAAACTGCTGTAAATCATATAAAAATGGTTGGATTAGGTTGGTCATGGGGAAAATTGATATGGTGGTATTGCTTAACCGATGCGCGTAATCGGGAGTCATTCCAAGAACTTTTATTTTTTCGAGCAAAATGGGTCATTAGAGGTTTTGTGCATTTATTCAAACTGCTGTAAATCATATAAAAATGGTCGAATTAGGTTGGACATGAGGGAAATTGATGGGGTGGTATTGCTCAACCGATGCGCGAAATTGGGAGTCATTCCAAGAACTTTTATCATTTTCGAGCAAAATGGGTCATTAGAGGTTTTGTGCATTTATTCAAACTGCTGTAAATCATATAAAAATGGTCGGATTAGGTTGGAAATGGGGGAAATTGATGGGGTGGTATTGCTTAACCGATGCGCGAAATTGGGAGTCATTTCAAGAACTTTTATCATTTTCGAGCAAAATGGGTCATTAGAGGTTTTGTGCATTTATTCAAACTGCTGTAAATCATATAAAAATGGTCGAATTAGGTTGGACATGGGGGAAATTGATGGGGTGGTATTGCTTAACCGATGCGCGAAATTGGGAGTCATTTCAAGAACTTTTATCATTTTCGAGCAAAATGGGTCATTAGAGGTTTTGTGCATTTATTCAAACTGCTGTAAATCATATAAAAATGGTCGGATTAGGTTGGACATGGAGGAAATTTATGGGGTGGTATTGCTTATTCGATGCGCGAAATTGGGAGTCATTCCAAGGACTTTTATCATTTTCGAGCAAAATGGGTCATTAGAGGTTTTGTGCATTTATTCAAAATGCTGTAAATCATATAAAAATGGTCGGATTAGGTTGGACATGGGGGAAATTGATGGAGTGGTATTGCTTAACCGATGTGCGAAATTGGGAGTCATTCCAAGGACTTTTATCATTTTCGAGCAAAACGGGTCATTAGAGGTTTTGTGCATTTATTCAAACTGCTGTAAATCGTACAAAAATGGTCTGATTAGGTTGGACATGGGGGAAATTTATGGGGTGGTATTGCTTAACCGATGTGCGAAATTGGGAGTCATTCCAAGGACTTTTATCTTTTTCGAGCAAAACGGGTCATTAGAGGTTTTGTGCATTTATTCAAACTGCTGTAAATCGTATAAAAATGGTCTGATTAGGTTGGACATGGGGGAAATTGATGGGGTGGTATTGCTTAACCGATTTGCGAAATTTCAAGTCATTCCAAGGACATTTATCATTTTCGAGCAAAACGGGTCATTAGAGGTTTTGCGCATTTATTCAAACTGCTGTAAATCATATAAAAATGGTCGGATTAGGTTGGACATGGGGGAAATTCATGGGGTGGTATTGCTTAACCGATGTGCGAAATTGGGAGTCATTCCAAGGACTTTTATCATTTTCGAGCAAAATGGATCATTAGAGGTTTTGTGCTTTTATTCAAACTGCTGTAAATCATATAAAAATGGACGGATTAGGTTGGACATGGGGGAAATTGATGGGGTGGTATTGCTTAACCGATGTGCGAAATTGGGAGTCATTCCAAGGACTTTGAACATTTTCGAGCAAAATGGGTCATTAGAGGTTTTGTGCATTTATTCAAACTGCTGTAAATCATATAAAAATGGTCGGATTAGGTTGGACATGGGGGAAATTGATGGGGTGGTATTGCTTAACCGATGTGCGAAATTGGGAGTCATTCCAAGAACTGTTATCATTTTCGAGCAAAATGGGTCATTTGTGCATTTATTCAAACTGCTGTAAATGATATAAAAATTGTCGGATTAGGTTGAACATGAGGGAAATTGATGGGGTGGTATTGCTCAACCGATGTGCGAAATTGGTAGTCATTCCAAGGACTTTTATCATTTTCGAGAAAAATGGATCATTAGAGGTTTTGTGCTTTTATTCAAACTGCTGTAAATCATATAAAAATGGACGGATTAGGTTGGACATGGGGGAAATTGATGGGGTGGTATTGCTCAACCGATGTGCGAAATTGGGAGTCATTCCAAGTACTTTCATTATATTCGAGCAAAATGGGTCATTAGAGGTTTTGTGCATTTATTCAAACTGCTTTAAATCATATAAAAATGGTCGGATTAGGTTGGACATGGGGGAAATTGATGGGGTGGTATTGCTTAACCGATGTGCGAAATTGGGAGTCATTCCAAGGACTTTTATCATTTTCGAGCAAAATGGGTCATTAGAGGTTTTGTGCATTTATTCAAACTGCTGTAAATCATATAAAAATGGTCGGATTAGGTTGGACATGGGGGAAATTGATGGAGTGGTATTGCTTAACCGATGTGCGAAATTGGGAGTAATTCCAAGGACTTTTATCATTTTTGAGCAAAATGGATCATAAGAGGTTTTGTGCATTTATTCAAACTGCTGTAAATCATATAAAAATGGTCGGATTAGGTTGGACATGGGGGAAATTGATGGAGTGGTATTGCTTAACCGATGTGCGAAATTGGGAGTCATTCCAAGGACTTTTATCATTTTCGAGCAAAATGGGTCATTAGAGGTTTTGTGCATTTATTCAAACTGCTGTAAATCATATAAAAATGGTCGGATTAGGTTGGACATGGGGGAAATTGATGGGGTGGTATTGCTTAACCGATGTGCGAAATTGGGAGTCATTCCAAGGACTTTTATCATTTTCGAGCAAAATGGGTCATTAGAAGTTTTGTGCATTTATTCAAAATGCTGTAAATAATATAAAATTGGAAAAGTATAACGGGTAATTCCGCAAAAGGAGCAGAGATAATCATTCTGCTGGTACCTGCCGACACGTGTTTCTGCTAGTTGGCTTCTTCAGGACAGGGCAACCATCTCTGCTCCTTTTGCGGAATTACCCGTTATACTTTTCCATTTTAATAAAATTATCCGCGTTATCCTATTTTTTTATTCATATAAAATTGTTCGGATTAGGTTGGACATGGGGGAAATTGATGGGGTGGTATTGCTTAACCGATGTGCGAAATTTGGAGTCATTCCAAGGACTTTTATCATTTTCGAGCAAAATGGGTCATTAGAGGTTTTGTGCATTTATTCAAACTGCTGTAAATCATATAAAAATGGTCGGATTAGGTTGGACATTAGGAAAATTGATGGGGTGGTATTGCTTAACCGATGTGCGAAATTGGGAGTCATTCCAAGAACTTTTATCATTTTCGAGCAAAATGGGTCATTAGAGGTTTTGTGCATTTATTCAGACTTCTGTAAATCATATAAAAATGGTCGGATTAGGTTGGACATGGGGGAAATTGATGGAGTGGTATCGCTTAACCGATTTGCGAAATTGGGATTCATTCCAAGAACTTTTATCATTTTCGAGCAAAATGGGTCATTAGAGGTTTTGTGCATTTATTCAAAATGCTGTAAATCATATTAAAATGGTCGGATTAGGTTGGACATGGGGGAAATTGATGGGGTGGTATTGCTTAGCGAATGTGCGAAATTGGGAGTCATTCCAAGGACTTTTATCATTTTCGAGCAAAATGGGTCATTAGAGGTTTTGTGCATTTATTCAAAATGCTGTAAATCATATAAAAATGGTCGGATTAGGTTGGACATGGGGGAAATTGATGGAGTGGTATTGCTTAACCGATGTGCGAAATTGGGATTCATTTCAAGAACTTTATCATTTTCGAGCAAAATGGGTCATTAGAGGTTTTGTGCATTTATTCAAACTGCTGTTAATCATATAAAATGGTTGGATAAGTTTAAACATGGGGAAAATTGATGGGGTGGTATTGCTTAACCGATGTGCGAAATTGGGAGTCATTCCAAGAACTTTTATCATTTTCGAGCAAAATGGGTCATTAGAGGTTTTGTGCATTTATTCAGACTTCTGTAAAGCATATAAAAATGGTCGGATTAGGTTGGACATGAGGGAAATTGATGGGGTGGTATTGCTTAACCGATGTGCGAAATTTGGAGTCATTCCAAGGACTTTTATCATTTTCGAGCAAAATGGGTCATTAGAGGTTTTGTGTTGTGCATTTATTCAAACTGCTGTAAATCATATAAAAATGGTCGGATTAGGTTGGACATGGGGGAAATTGATGGAGTGGTATTGCTTAACCGATGTGCGAAATTGGGAGTAATTCCAAGGACTTTTATCATTTTTGAGCAAAATGGATCATAAGAGGTTTTGTGCTTTTATTCAAACTGCTGTAAATCATATAAAAATGGACGGATTAGGTTGGACATGGGGGAAATTGATGGGGTGGTATTGCTTAACCGATGTGCGAAATTGGGAGTCATTCCAAGGACTTTGAACATTTTCGAGCAAAATGGGTCATTAGAGGTTTTGTGCATTTATTCAAACTGCTGTAAATCATATAAAAATGGTCGGATTAGGTTGGACATGGGGGAAATTGATGGGGTGGTATTGCTTAACCGATGTGCGAAATTGGGAGTCATTCCAAGAACTGTTATCATTTTCGAGCAAAATGGGTCATTTGTGCATTTATTCAAACTGCTGTAAATGATATAAAAATTGTCGGATTAGGTTGAACATGAGGGAAATTGATGGGGTGGTATTGCTCAACCGATGTGCGAAATTGGTAGTCATTCCAAGGACTTTTATCATTTTCGAGAAAAATGGATCATTAGAGGTTTTGTGCTTTTATTCAAACTGCTGTAAATCATATAAAAATGGACGGATTAGGTTGGACATGGGGGAAATTGATGGGGTGGTATTGCTCAACCGATGTGCGAAATTGGGAGTCATTCCAAGTACTTTCATTATATTCGAGCAAAATGGGTCATTAGAGGTTTTGTGCATTTATTCAAACTGCTTTAAATCATATAAAAATGGTCGGATTAGGTTGGACATGGGGGAAATTGATGGGGTGGTATTGCTTAACCGATGTGCGAAATTGGGAGTCATTCCAAGGACTTTTATCATTTTCGAGCAAAATGGGTCATTAGAGGTTTTGTGCATTTATTCAAACTGCTGTAAATCATATAAAAATGATCGGATTAGGTTGGACATGGGGGAAATTGATGGGGTGGTATTGCTTAACCGATGTGCGAAATTGGGAGTCATTCCAAGGACTTTGAACATTTTCGAGCAAAATGGGTCATTAGAGGTTTTGTGCATTTATTCAAACTGCTGTAAATCATATAAAAATGGTCGGATTAGGTTGGACATGGGGGAAATTGATGGGGTGGTATTGCTTAACCGATGTGCGAAATTGGGAGTCATTCCAAGAACTGTTATCATTTTCGAGCAAAATGGGTCATTTGTGCATTTATTCAAACTGCTGTAAATGATATAAAAATTGTCGGATTAGGTTGAACATGAGGGAAATTGATGGGGTGGTATTGCTCAACCGATGTGCGAAATTGGTAGTCATTCCAAGGACTTTTATCATTTTCGAGAAAAATGGATCATTAGAGGTTTTGTGCTTTTATTCAAACTGCTGTAAATCATATAAAAATGGACGGATTAGGTTGGACATGGGGGAAATTGATGGGGTGGTATTGCTCAACCGATGTGCGAAATTGGGAGTCATTCCAAGTACTTTCATTATATTCGAGCAAAATGGGTCATTAGAGGTTTTGTGCATTTATTCAAACTGCTTTAAATCATATAAAAATGGTCGGATTAGGTTGGACATGGGGGAAATTGATGGGGTGGTATTGCTTAACCGATGTGCGAAATTGGGAGTCATTCCAAGGACTTTTATCATTTTCGAGCAAAATGGGTCATTAGAGGTTTTGTGCATTTATTCAAACTGCTGTAAATCATATAAAAATGGTCGGATTAGGTTGGACATGGGGGAAATTGATGGAGTGGTATTGCTTAACCGATGTGCGAAATTGGGAGTAATTCCAAGGACTTTTATCATTTTTGAGCAAAATGGATCATAAGAGGTTTTGTGCATTTATTCAAACTGCTGTAAATCATATAAAAATGGTCGGATTAGGTTGGACATGGGGGAAATTGATGGAGTGGTATTGCTTAACCGATGTGCGAAATTGGGAGTCATTCCAAGGACTTTTATCATTTTCGAGCAAAATGGGTCATTAGAGGTTTTGTGCATTTATTCAAACTGCTGTAAATCATATAAAAATGGTCGGATTAGGTTGGACATGGGGGAAATTGATGGGGTGGTATTGCTTAACCGATGTGCGAAATTGGGAGTCATTCCAAGGACTTTTATCATTTTCGAGCAAAATGGGTCATTAGAAGTTTTGTGCATTTATTCAAAATGCTGTAAATAATATAAAATTGGAAAAGTATAACGGGTAATTCCGCAAAAGGAGCAGAGATAATCATTCTGCTGGTACCTGCCGACACGTGTTTCTGCTAGTTGGCTTCTTCAGGACAGGGCAACCATCTCTGCTCCTTTTGCGGAATTACCCGTTATACTTTTCCATTTTAATAAAATTATCCGCGTTATCCTATTTTTTTATTCATATAAAATTGTTCGGATTAGGTTGGACATGGGGGAAATTGATGGGGTGGTATTGCTTAACCGATGTGCGAAATTTGGAGTCATTCCAAGGACTTTTATCATTTTCGAGCAAAATGGGTCATTAGAGGTTTTGTGCATTTATTCAAACTGCTGTAAATCATATAAAAATGGTCGGATTAGGTTGGACATTAGGAAAATTGATGGGGTGGTATTGCTTAACCGATGTGCGAAATTGGGAGTCATTCCAAGAACTTTTATCATTTTCGAGCAAAATGATTAGAGGTTTTGTGCATTTATTCAGACTTCTGTAAATCATATAAAAATGGTCGGATTAGGTTGGACATGGGGGAAATTGATGGAGTGGTATCGCTTAACCGATTTGCGAAATCGGGATTCATTCCAAGAACTTTTATCATTTTCGAGCAAAATGGGTCATTAGAGGTTTTGTGCATTTATTCAAAATGCTGTAAATCATATTAAAATGGTCGGATTAGGTTGGACATGGGGGAAATTGATGGGGTGGTATTGCTTAGCGAATGTGCGAAATTGGGAGTCATTCCAAGGACTTTTATCATTTTCGAGCAAAATGGGTCATTAGAGGTTTTGTGCATTTATTCAAAATGCTGTAAATCATATAAAAATGGTCGGATTAGGTTGGACATGGGGGAAATTGATGGAGTGGTATTGCTTAACCGATGTGCGAAATTGGGATTCATTTCAAGAACTTTATCATTTTCGAGCAAAATGGGTCATTAGAGGTTTTGTGCATTTATTCAAACTGCTGTTAATCATATAAAATGGTTGGATAAGTTTAAACATGGGGAAAATTGATGGGGTGGTATTGCTTAACCGATGTGCGAAATTGGGAGTCATTCCAAGAACTTTTATCATTTTCGAGCAAAATGGGTCATTAGAGGTTTTGTGCATTTATTCAGACTTCTGTAAAGCATATAAAAATGGTCGGATTAGGTTGGACATGAGGGAAATTGATGGGGTGGTATTGCTTAACCGATGTGCGAAATTTGGAGTCATTCCAAGGACTTTTATCATTTTCGAGCAAAATGGGTCATTAGAGGTTTTGTGTTGTGCATTTATTCAAAATGCTGTGAATCATATAAAAATGGTCGGATTAGGTTGGACATGCAGGAAATTGATGGGGTGGTATTGCTTAACCGATGTGCGAAATTGGGAGTCATTCCAAGGACTTTTATCATTTTCGAGCAAAATGGGTCATTAGAGGTTTTGTGCATTTATTCAGACTTCTGTAAAGCATATAAAAATGGTCGGATTAGGTTGGACATGAGGGAAATTGATGGGGTGGTATTGCTTAACCGATGTGCGAAATTTGGAGTCATTCCAAGGACTTTTATCATTTTCGAGCAAAATGGGTCATTAGAGGTTTTGTGTTGTGCATTTATTCAAAATGCTGTAAATCATATAAAAATGGTCGGATTAGGTTGGACATGGGGGAAATTGATGGGGTGGTATTGCTTAACCGATGTGCGAAATTGGAAGTCATTCCAAGGACTTTTATCATTTTCGAGCAAAATGGGTCATTAGAGGTTTTGTGCATTTATTCAAACTGCTGTAAAGCATATAAAAATGGTCGGATTAGGTTGGACATGGGGGAAATTGATGGGGTGGTATTGCTTAGCCAATGTGCGAAATTGGGAGTCATTCCAAGGACTTTTATCATTTTCGAGCAAAATGGGTCATTAGAGGTTTTGTGTTGTGCATTTATTCAAAATGCTGTAAATCATATAAAAATGGTCGGATTAGGTTGGACATGGGGGAAATTGATGGGGTGGTATTGCTTAACCGATGTGCGAAATTGGGAGTCATTCCAAGGACTTTTATCATTTTCGAGCAAAATGGGTCATTAGAGGTTTTGTGCATTTATTCAAACTGCTGTAAATCATATAAAAATGGTCGGATAAGGTTGGACATGGATGAAATTGATGGGGTGGTATTGCTTAACCGATGTGCGAAATTGGAAGTCATTCCAAGGACTTTTATCATTTTCGAGCAAAATGGGTCATTAGAGGTTTTGTGCATTCATTCAAACTGCTGTAAATCATATAAAAATGGTCGGATTAGGTTGGTCATGGGGAAAATTGATATGGTGGTATTGCTTAACCGATGCGCGTAATTGGGAGTCATTCCAAGAACTTTTATTTTTTCGAGCAAAATGGGTCATTAGAGGTTTTGTGCATTTATTCAAACTGCTGTAAATCCTATAAAAATGGTCGAATTAGGTTGGACATGAGGGAAATTGATGGGGTGGTATTGCTCAACCGATGCGCGAAATTGGGAGTCATTCCAAGAACTTTTATCATTTTCGAGCAAAATGGGTCATTAGAGGTTTTGTGCATTTATTCAAACTGCTGTAAATCATATAAAAATGGTCGGATTAGGTTGGAAATGGGGGAAATTGATGGGGTGGTATTGCTTAACCGATGCGCGAAATTGGGAGTCATTTCAAGAACTTTTATCATTTTCGAGCAAAATGGGTCATTAGAGGTTTTGTGCATTTATTCAAACTGCTGTAAATCATATAAAAATGGTCGAATAAGGTTGGACATGGGGGAAATTGATGGGGTGGTATTGCTTAACCGGTCCGCGAAATTGGGAGTCATTTCAAGAACTTTTATCATTTTCGAGCAAAATGGGTCATTAGAGGTTTTGTGCATTTATTCAAACTGCTGTAAATCATATAAAAATGGTCGGATTAGGTTGGACATGGAGGAAATTTATGGGGTGGTATTGCTTATTCGATGCGCGAAATTGGGAGTCATTCCAAGAACTTTTATCAATTTCGAGCAAAATGGGTCATTAGAGGTTTTGTGCATTTATTCAAACTGCTGTAAATCATATAAAAATGGTCGGATTAGGTTGGAAATGGGGGAAATTGATGGGGTGGTATTGTTTAACCGATGCGCGAAATTGGGAGTCATTCCAAGAACTTTTATCATTTTTGAGCAAAATGGGTCATTAGAGGTTTGTGCATTTATTCAAACTCCTGTAAATCATATAAAAATGGTCGGATTAGGTTGGAAATGAGGGAAATTGATGGGGTGGTATTGTTTAACCGATGTGCGAAATTGGGAGTCATTCCAAGAACTTTTATCATTTTCGAGCAATATGGGTCATTAGAGGTTTTGTGCATTAATTCAAACTCCTGTAAATCATAAAAAAATGGTCGGATTAGGTTGCACATGGGAGAAATTGATGGGGTGGTATTGCTTAACCGATGTGCGAAATTGGGGGTCATTCCAAGGACTTTTATCACTTTCGAGTAAAATGGGCCATTAGAGGTTTTGTGCATTTATTCAAACTGCTGTAAATCATATAAAAATGGTCGGATTAGGTTGGACATGAGGGAAATTGATGGGGTGGTATTGCTCAACCGATGCGCGAAATTGGAAGTCATTCCAAGAACTTTTATCATTTTCGAGCAAAATGCGTCATTAGAGGTTTTGTGCATTTATTCAAACTGCTGTAAATCATATAAAAATGGTCGGATTAGGTTGGACATGGGGGAAATTTATGGGGTGGTATTGCTTAACCGATGCGCGAAATTGGGAGTCATTTCAAGGATTTTTATCATTTTCGAGCAAAATGGGTCATTAGAGGTTTTGTGCATTTATTCAAACTGCTGTAAATCATATAAAAATGGTCGGATTAGGTTGGACATGGAGGAAATTGATGGGGTGGTATTGCTTAACCGATGCGCGAAATTGGGAGTCATTCCAAGAACTTTTATCATTTTCGAACAAAATGGGTCATTAGAGGATTTGTGCATTTATTCAAACTGCTGTAAATCATATAAAAATGGTCGGATTAGGTTGGACATAGGGGAAATTGATGGGGTCGTATTGCTTAACCGATGCGCGAAATTAGGAGTCATTCCAAGAACTTTTATCATTTTCGAGCAAAATGGGTCATTAGAGGTTTTGTGCATTTATTCAAACTGCTGTAAATCATATAAAAATGGTCGAATTAGGTTGGACATGGGGGAAATTGATGGGGTGGTATTGCTTAACCGATGCGTGAAATCGGGAGTCATTCCAAGAACTTTTATCATTTTCGAGCAAAATGGGACATTAGAGGTTTTGTACATTTATTCAAACTGCTGTAAATCATATAAAAATGGTCGGATTAGGTTGGACATGGAGGAAATTGATGGGGTGGTATTGCTTAACCGATGCGCGAAATTGGGAGTCATTTCAAGAACTTTTATCATTTTCGAGCAGAATGGGTCATTAGAGGTTTTGTGCATTTATTCAAACTGCTGTAAATCATATAAAAATGGTCGGATTAGGTTGGACATGGGGGAAATTGATGGGGTGGTATTGCTTAACCGATGCGCGAAATTGGGAGTCATTCCAAGAACTTTTATCATTTTCGAGCAAAATGGGTCATTAGAGGTTTTGTGCATTTATTCAAACTGCTGTAAATCATATAAAAATGGTCGGATTAGGTTGGACATGGAGGAAATTGATGGGGTGGTATTGCTTAACCGATGCGCAAAATTGGGAGTCATTCCAAGAACTTTCATTATTTTCGAGCAAAATGGGTCATTAGAGGTTTTGTGCATTTATTCAAACTGCTGTAAATCATATAAAAAAGGTCGGTTTAGGTTGGAAATGGTGGAAACTGATGGGGTGGTATTGCTTAACCGATGCGCGAAATTGGGAGTCATTCCAAGAACTTTTATCATTTTCGAGCAAAATGGGTCATTAGAGGTTTTGTGCATTTATTCAAACTGCTGTAAATCATATAAAAATGGTCGGATTAGGTTGGACATGGGGGAAATCGATAAGGTGGTATTGCTTAACCGATGTGCGAAATTGGGAGTCATTCCAAGAACTTTTATCATTTTCTAGCAAAATGGTTCATTAGAGGTTTTGTGCATTTATTCAAACTGCTGTAAATAATATAAAAATGGTCTGATTAGGTTGGAAATGGGGGACATTGATGGGGTGGTATTGCTTAACCGATACGCGAAATTGGGAGTCATTCCAAGGACTTTTATCATTTTCGAGCAAAATGGGTCATTAGAGGTTTTGTGCATTTATTCAAACTGCTGTAAATCATATAAAAATGGTCGAATTAGGTTGGACATGGGGGAATTTGATGGATTGGTATTGCTTAACCGATGTGCGAAATTGGGGGTCATTCCAAGGACTTTTATCACTTTCGAGTAAAATGGGCCATTAGAGGTTTTGTGCATTCATTCAAACTGCTGTAAATCATATAAAAATGGTCGGATTAGGTTGGAAATGGGGGAAATTGATGGGGTGGTATTGTTTAACCGATGCGCGAAATTGGGAGTAATTCCAAGAACTTTTATCATTTTCGAGCAATATGGGTCATTAGAGGTTTTGTGCATTAATTCAAACTCCTGTAAATCATAAAAAAATGGTCGGATTAGGTTGCACATGGGGGAAATTGATGGGGTGGTATTGCTTAACCGATGCGCGAAATTGGGAGTCATTCCAAGAACTTTTATCATTTTCGAGCAAAATGGGTCATTAGAGGTTTTGTGCATTTATTCAAACTGCTGTAAATCATATAAAAGTGGTCGGATTAGGTTGGACATGGAGGAAATTGATGGGGTGGTATTGCTTAACCGATGCGCAAAATTGGGAGTCATTCCAAGAACTTTTATCATTTTCGAGCAAAATGGGTCATTAGAGGTTTTGTGCATTTATTCAAACTGCTGTAAATCAAATAAAAATGGTCGGATTAGGTTGGAAATGGGGGAAATTTATGGGGTGGTATTGCTTAACCGATGCGCGAAATTGGGAGTCATTCCAAGAACTTTTATCATTTTCGAGCAAAATGGGTCATTAGAGGTTTTGTGCATTTATTCAAACTGCTGTAAATCATATCAAAATGGTCGGATTAGGTTGGACATGGGGGAAATTGATGGGGTGGTATTGCTTAACCGATGTGCGAAATTGGGAGTCATTCCAAGAACTTTTATCATTTTCTAGCAAAATGGGTCATTAGAGGTTTTGTGCATTTATTCAAACTGCTGTAAATCATATAAAAATGGTGGGATTAGGTTGGAAATGGGGGAAATTGATGGGGTGGTATTGCTTAACCGATGCGCGAAATTGGGAGTCATTTCAAGGACTTTTATCATTTTCGAGCAAAATGGGTCATTAGAGGTTTTGTGCATTTATTCAAACTGCTGTAAATCATATTAAAATGGTCGAATTAGGTTGGACATGGGGAAATTTGATGGATATTGCTTAACCGATGTGCGAAATTGGGGGTCATTCCAAGGAATTTTATCACTTTCGAGTAAAATGGGCCATTAGAGGTTTTGTGCATTTATTCAAACTGCTGTAAATCATATAAAAATGGTCGGATTAGGTTGGACATGAGGGAAATTGATGGAGTGGTATTGCTTAACCGATGCGCGAAATTGGAAGTCATTCCAAGAACTTTTATCATTTTCGAGCAAAATGCGTCATTAGAGGTTTTGTGCATTTATTCAAACTGCTGTAAATCATATAAATATGGTCGGATTAGGTTGGACATGGATGAAATTTATGGGGTGGTATTGCTTAACCGATGCGCGAAATTGGGAGTCATTCCAAGGATTTTTATCATTTTCGAGCAAAATGGGTCATTAGAGGTTTTGTGCATTTATTCAAACTGCTGTAAATCATATAAAAATGGTCGGATTAGGTTGGACATGGAGGAAATTAATGGGGTGGTATTGCTTAACCGATGTGCGAAATTGGGAGTCATTCCAAGGACTTTAATCACTTTCCAGCAAAATGGGCCATTAGAGGTTTTGTGCATTTATTCAAACTGCTGTAAATCATATAAAAATGGTCGGATTAGGTTGGACATGGGGGAAATTGATGGGGTGGCATTGCTTAACCGATGCGGGTAATTGGGAGTCATTCCCAGAACTTTAATCATTTTCGAGCAAAATGGGTCATTAGAGGTTTTTTGCATTTATTCAAACTGCTGTTAATCATATAAAAATGGTCGGATTAGGTTGGACATGAGGGAAATTGATGGAGTGGTATTGCTTAACCGATGCGCGAAATTGGGAGTCATTCCAAGAACTTTTATCATTTTCGAGCAAAATGGGTCATTAGAGGTTTTGTGCATTTATTCAAACTGCTGTAAATCATATAAAAATGGTCGAATTACGTTGAACATGGAGGAAATTGATGGGGTGGTATTGCTTAACCGATGCGTGAAATCGGGAGTCATTCCAAGAACTTTTATCATTTTCGAGCAAAATGGGTCATTAGAGGTTTTGTACATTTATTCAAACTGCTGTAAATCATATAAAAATGGTCGGATTAGGTTGGACATGGAGGAAATTGATGGGGTGGTATTGCTTAACCGATGCGCGAAATTGGGAGTCATTTCAAGAACTTTTATCATTTTCGAGCAGAATGGGTCATTAGAGGTTTTGTGCATTTATTCAAACTGCTGTAAATCATATAAAAATGGTCGGATTAGGTTGGACATGGGGGAAATTGATGGGGTGGTATTGCTTAACCGATGCGCGAAATTGGGAGTCATTCCAAGAAATTTTATCATTTTCGAGCAAAATGGGTCATTAGAGGTTTTGTGCATTTATTCAAACTGCTGTAAATCATATAAAAATGGTCGGTTTAGGTTGGAAATGGGGGAAATTGATGGGGTGGTATTGCTTAACCGATGCGCGAAATTGGGAGTCATTCCAAGAACTTTTATCATTTTCGAGCAAAATGGGTCATTAGAGGTTTTGTGCATTTATTCAAACTGCTGTAAATCATATAAAAATGGTCGGATTAGGTTGGACATGGGGGAAATTGATGGGGTGGTATTGCTTAACCGATGTGCGAAATTGGGAGTCATTCCAAGAACTTTTATCATTTTCTAGCAAAATGGTTCATTAGAGGTTTTGTGCATTTATTCAAACTGCTGTAAATAATATAAAAATGGTCTGATTAGGTTGGAAATGGGGGACATTGATGGGGTGGTATTGCTTAACCGATACGTGAAATTGGGAGTCATTCCAAGAAGTTTTATCATTTTCGAGCAAAATGGGTCATTAGAGGTTTTGTGCATTTATTCAAACTGCTGTAAATCATATAAAAATGGTCGGATTAGGTTGGACATGGAGGAAATTGATGGGGTGGTATTGCTTAACCGATGCGCAAAATTGGGAGTCATTCCAAGAACTTTCAACATTTTCGAGCAAAATGGGTCATTAGAGGTTTTGTGCATTTATTCAAACTGCTGTAAATCATATAAAAATGGTCGGTTTAGGTTGGAAATGGGGGAAATTGATGGGGTGGTATTGCTTAACCGATGCGCGAGATTGGGAGTCATTCCAAGAACTTTTATCATTTTCGAGCAAAATGGGTCATTAGAGGTTTTGTGCATTTATTCAAACTGCTGTAAATCATATAAAAATGGTCGGATTAGGTTGGACATGGGGGAAATTTATGGGGTGGTATTGCTTAACCGATGCGCGAAATTGGGAGTCATTCCAAGGATTTTCATCATTTTCGAGCAAAATGGGTCATTAGAGGTTTTGTGCATTTATTCAAACTGCTGTAAATCATATAAAAATGGTCGGATTGAGTTGGACATGGAGGAAATGGATGGGGTGGTATTGCTCAACCGATGTGCGAAATTGGGAGTCATTCCAAGGACTTTTATCACTTTCCAGCAAAATGGGCCATTAGAGGTTTTGTGCATTTATTCAAACTGCTGTAAATCATATAAAAATGGTCGGATTAGGTTGGACATGAGAGAAATTGATGGGGTGGTATTGCTTAACCGATGCGCGAAATTGGGAGTCATTCCCAGAACTTTTATCATTTTCGAGCAAAATGGGTCATTAGAGGTTTTTTGCATTTATTCAAACTGCTGTTAATCATATAAAAATGGTCGGATTAGGTTGGACATGAGAGAAATTGATGGGGTGGTATTGCTTAACCGATGCGCGAAATTGGGAGTCATTCCAAGAACTTTAATCATTTTCGAACAAAATGGGTCATTAGAGGATTTGTGCATTTATTCAAACTGCTGTAAATCATATAAAAATGGTCGGATTAGGTTGGACATGGGGGAAATTGATGGGGTGGTATTGCTTAACCGATGCACGAAATTGGGAGTCATTCCAAGAATTTTTATCATTTTCGAGTAAAATGGGTCATTAGAGTGAAGAGATTCGTATAATTTTCACTATAATTCTAATCTAACAACTGCATAGAAGGGAATTCACCCTCACTCAACTGACACTCTCCATAGAACATACGGAAATTGTGACAGGGAGGATCTGTGATTATTTACAAGAAAAGGACAACAAGCAAGCCAGGCACTTGAAAACCGACGCCTCTTAAGATTGGGACTGGGAGATTATAAAAGAAAAAGCTTGATTGGATTCGCTCTCTTAGCTCTTCGGTTCCTGAACGTTCAACATTCAACAATTCCTTAAGTCCAAATATTATTAGTGTTCAACAAGTTACAAGTTAAACAGTTATTAGTGTTATGAGCCAAAGGGGTGAGAAAAAGCCTATAGGGTGTTTTACATTATTAATACCTGATCATTGTGCCCTGACGACTTCGGTCCAAGTTAACTATATCCTTTTGAATGCATCTAATGGCGTACCTTTTATTGTGTAATTAATCTACTGGTATTAGGATCTGAATTATTAAGGAATCTCTGTATTTCATCTTCATAATTATTGATGTGATTAATTTGATACCATCAATGTTCATGTACGTGAGGATTATTATGTTATTTTGATTGCTTTTTGTGTCTGAGCTTTGCGGAGATATTGTAGAGCATTTATGGTGGGTTGGATAACATATAAGCAGGTAACTTCTTAATATTGTTGGAAATGGAAACTCCGTAGCATCAGTAAGCAGGAATGTTAATACGGTAGAGTATGAATGAGTAATATGTCTTCCCAGGTGTAGCGAGAGTGAACCCAGAGTTAGTTTTATAATGCCACGAACGTTTTCCTGCATTTTCATCACCTTTGGCCACACAGATGAAGCAGGAACACGGTTTCGTTATTCAGAGCTTAGATCTCTGTGAGTTTGCTCAAATACGATGATTCCTTCTGGCGAAGCTAAACGACACCGAACACCTCTGCGGTTAGCGCATCCCCTGTACATATCCTGTGCCTCCCGATAGCTGTAGGTCAGGCACTGGCTTGAGGAAGAAAGGGTGTAGGTCAGGCACTGCTCTTTAATCATCTCCTGAGTGTATGAATAAGGTAGAAAGAGTGTAGGTCTGGCACTGCTCCTTACTCACCTCCGGGGAATGTCAATGTGGTATAAACACTAATGCTTACTGACCTCCGATCCGGTGAATATTCCAATTTCATATAACAAAGAATGTACGATCCACCAGGTGCTCTCTTTATCGTTCTTAATTATTGTAGAAATGTGAATGTACCAGTTGGTTGATATAACTTTGTCTGATCACGATGATCACAATACTGGGGGTTTTTCTAAGCGTTCTTTTCCCCTAGTTATACACAATGTGTCAAATTGGGAGTCATTCCAAGGACTTTTATCATTTTCGAGCAAAACGTGTCATTAGAGGTTTTGTGCATTTATTCAAACTGCTGTAAATCATATAAAAATGGTCGGATTAGGTTGGACATTGGGGAAATTGATGGGGTGGTATTGCTTAACCGATGCGCGAAATTGGGAGTCATTCCAAGAACTTTGATCTTTTTCGAGCAAAATGGGTCATTAGAGGTTTTGTGCATTTATTCAAACTGCTGTAAATCGTATAAAAATGGTTGGATTAGGTTGGACATGAGGAAAATTGATGGGGTGGTATTGCTTAACCGATTCGCGAAATTGTGAGTCATTCCAAGGACTTTTATCATTTTCGAGCAAAACGGGTCATTAGAGGTTTTGTGCATTTATTCAAACTGCTGTAAATCACACAAAAATGGTCGGATTAGGTTGGACATGGGGAAAATTGATGGGTTGGTATTGCTTAACCTATGTGCGAAATTGGGAGTCATTCCAAGGACGTTTATCATTTTCGAGCAAAATGGGTCATTAGAGGTTTTGTGCATTTATTCAAACGGCTGTAAATCATACAAAAATGGTCGAATTAGGTTGGACATGGGGGAAATTGATGGGGTGGTAGTGCTCAACCGATGCGTGAAATTGGGAGTCATTCCAAGAACTTTTATCATTTTCGAGCAAAATGGGTCATTAGAGGTTTTGTGCATTTATTCAAACTGCTGTAAATCATATAAAAATGGTCGGATTAGGTTGGACATGGGGGAAATTGATGGGGTGGTATTGCTCAACCGATGCGCGAAATTGGGAGTCATTCCAAGAACTTTTATCATTTTCGAGCAAAATGGGTCATTAGAGGTTTTGTGCATTTATTCAAACTGCTGTAAATCATATAAAAATGGTCGGATTAGGTTGGACATGGAGGAAATTGATGGGGTGGTATTGCTTATTCGATGCGCGAAATTGGGAGTCATTCCAAGAATTTTTATCATTTTCGAGCAAAATGGGTCATTAGAGGTTTTGTGCATTTATTCAAACTGCTGTAAATCATATAAAAATGATCGGATTAGGTTGGAAATGGGGGAAATTGATGGGGTGGTATTGCTTAACCGATGCGCGAAATTGAGAGTCATTCCAAGAACTTTTATCATTTTCGAGCAAAATGGGTCATTTATTTATTTATTTAGAATCGGAATACAAACAGGTATGAAACCCACAATAGCATTCACAGAATAAAATGAAAAGAAACTGTATCGCACATTTCATATAAAATTAATCTCTTACTATTGAAATAATAACAATAATAAAATAACAACAATTATAAGTAAAAAAAAATAAATATTTAACTCTTCAGCGATACTCACAAATGCAACCTGATCAATATATAAACAACAATCGCAAATATACAGCAAAACTAGAGAAGTTGACGGAATGCATTCTTAAGAGTTCGCTTTAAAGAGGGTAAAGAAACAACAAATAAATCGACGTCGCATGAGCGCAAGAATTCATTACTGACGGACATTAATCTACAAAGCCCCACATTCTTTGATGTATTAGTTCTTCTGAATGGGATATAAAACAAGTCATGATATCTAAGTTTAACATTCGGCACATTAATTTGAATTTCATGCAGTAGTGAGGAAGCTTGTAAATAATTATTATTATTGATGATTTTATAACGAAATATGATGTCAGACATCCTTCTACGGTTAACCAGAGTAATAAGTCCAATCTTTCTTCGAGCGTGTGAATAATCGTGATCTGAGATAATTAAATTATTTCTATAGGCTAAATATCTAATAAATCTATTTTGAACACTCTCCAACCTATTAATATAGCAAAGATACTGCGGGTTCCAAACTACAGAGGCAAAATTCACTCTACTGAAAACAAACGAAAAATATAAAGATAGAAAGGTGCTATTATCTTTGAATGAACGAGTGTGTCGGAAGATATATCCCAGCAGCTTATTGCCTCATTAGAGGTTTTGTGCATTTATTTAAGGTTGGACATGGGGGAAATTGATGGGGTGGTATTGCTTAACCGATGCGTGAAATTGGGAGTCATTCCAAGAACTTTTATCATTTTCGAGCAAAATGGGTCATTAGAGGTTTTGTGCATTTATTCAAACTGCTGTAAATCATATAAAAATGGTCGGATTAGGTTGGACATGGGGGAAATTGATGGGGTGGTATTGCTTAACCGATGCGCGAAATTGGGAGTCATTCCAAGAACTTTTATCATTTTTGAGCAAAATGGGTCATTAGAGGTTTTGTGCATTTATTCAAACGGCTGTAAATCATATAAAAATGGTCGGATTAGGTTGGACATGGAGGAAATTGATGGGGTGGTATTGCTTAACCGATGCGCGAAATTATGAGTCATTCCAAGAACTTTTATCATTTTCGAGCAAAATGGGTCATTAGAGGTTTTGTGCATTTATTCAAACTGCTGTAAATCATATAAAAATGGTCGGATTAGGTTGGAAATGGGGGAAATTGATGGGGTGGTATTGCTTAACCGATGTGCGAAATTGAGAGTCATTCCAAGAACTTTTATCATTTTCGAGCAAAATGGGTCATTAGAGGTTTTGTGCATTTATTCAAACTGCTGTAAATCATATAAAAATGGTCGGATTAGGTTGGACATGAGGAAAATTGATGGGGTGGTATTGCTTAACCGATTTGCGAAATTGGGAGTCATTCCAAGAACTTTTATCATTTTCTAGCAAAATGGGTCATGAGAGGTTTTGTGCATTTATTCAAACTGCTGTAAATCATATTAAAATGGTCGGATTAGGTTGGAAATGGGGGAAATTGATGGGGTGGTATTGCTTAACCGATGCGCGAAATTGGGAGTCATTCCAAGGACTTTTATCATTTTCGAGCAAAATGGGTCATTAGAGGTTTTGTGCATTTATTCAAACTGCTGTAAATCATATAAAAAAGGTCGAAATAGGTTGGACATGCGGGAATTTGATGGGGTGGTATTGCTTAACCGATGTGCGAAATTGGGGGTCATTACAAGGACTTTTATCACTTTCGAGTAAAATGGGCCATTAGAGGTTTTGTGCATTTATTCAAACTGCTGTAAATCATATAAAAATGGTCGGATTAGGTTGGACATGGGGGAAATTGATGGGATGGTATTGCTTAACCGATGCGCGAAATTAGGAGTCATTCCAAGGATTTTTATCATTTTCGAGCAAAATGGGTCATTAGAGGTTTTGTGCATTTATTCAAACTGCTGTATCATATAAAAATGGTCGGATTAGGTTGGACATGGAGGAAATTGATGGGGTGGTATTGCTTAACCGATGTGCGAAATTGGGAGTCATTCCAAGGACTTTTATCACTTTCCAGCAAAATGGGCCCTCAGAGGTTTTGTGCATTTATTCAAACTGCTGTAAATCATATAAAAATGGTTGGATTAGGTTGGATTAGGTTGGACGTGGGGGAAATTGATGGGGTGGTATTGCTTAACCGATGCGCGAAATTGGGAGTCATTCCAAGAACTTTTATCATTTTCGAGCAAAATTGGTCATTAGAGGTTTTGTGCATTTATTCAAACTGCTGTAAATCATATAAAAATGGTCGGATTAGGTTGGACATTGGGGAAATTGATGGAGTGGTATTGCTCAACCGATGCGCGAAATTGGGAGTCATTCCAAGGATTTTTATCATTTTCGAGCAAAATGGGTCATTAGAGGTTTTGTGCATTTATTCAAACTGCTGTATCATATAAAAATGGTCGGATTAGGTTGGACATGGAGGAAATTGATGGGGTGGTATTGCTTAACCGATGTGCGAAATTGGGAGTCATTCCAAGGACTTTTATCACTTTCCAGCAAAATGGGCCATCAGAGGTTTTGTGCATTTATTCAAACTGCTGTAAATCATATAAAAATGGTTGGATTAGGTTGGACGTGGGGGAAATTGATGGGGTGGTATTGCTTAACCGATGCGCGAAATTGGGAGTCATTCCAAGAACTTTTATCATTTTCGAGCAAAATTGGTCATTAGAGGTTTTGTGCATTTATTCAAACTGCTGTAAATCATATAAAAATGGTCGGATTAGGTTGGACATGGGGGAAATTGATGGAGTGGTATTGCTCAACCGATGCGCGAAATTGGGAGTCATTCCAAGGACTTTTATCATTTTCGAGCAAAATGGGTCATTAGAGGTTTTGTGCATTTATTCAGACTTCTGTAAATCATATAAAAATGGTCGGATTAGGTTGGACATGGGGGAAATAGATGGGGTCGTATTGTTAAACCGATGTGCGAAATTTGGAGTAATTCCAAGGACTTTTATCATTTTCGAGCAAAATGGGTCATTAGAGGTTTTGTGCATTTATTCAAAATGCTGTAAATCATATAAAAATGGTCGGATTAGGTTGGACATGGGGGAAATTGATGGGGTGGTCTTGCTTAGCCGATGTGCGAAATTGGGAGTCATTCCAAGGACTTTTATCACTTTCCAGCAAAATGGGCCCTCAGAGGTTTTGTGCATTTATTCAAACTGCTGTAAATCATATAAAAATGGTCGGATTAGGTTGGAAATGGGAGAAATTGATGGGGTGGTATTGCTTAACCGATGTGCGAAATTGAGAGTCATTCCAAGAACTTTTATCATTTTCGAGAAAATGGGTCATTAGAGGTTTTGTGCATTTATTCAAACTGCTGTAAATCATATAAAAATGGTCGGATTAGGTTGGACATGAGGAAAACTGATGGGGTGGTATTGTTTAACCGATTTGCGAAATTGGGAGTCATTCCAAGAACTTTTATCATTTTCTAGCAAAATGGGTCATGAGAGGTTTTGTGCATTTATTCAAACTGCTGTAAATCATATAAAAATGGTCGGATTAGGTTGGAAATGGGGGAAATTGATAGGGTGGTATTGCTTAACCGATGCGCGAAATTGGGAGTCATTCCAAGGACTTTTATCATTTTCGAGCAAAATGGGTCATTAGAGGTTTTGTGCATTTATTCAAACTGCTGTAAATCATATAAAAAAGGTCGAAATAGGTTGGACATGCGGGAATTTGATGGAGTGGTATTGCTTAACCGATGTGCGAAATTGGGGGTCATTCCAAGGACTTTTATCACTTTCGAGTAAAATGGGCCATTAGAGGTTTTGTGCATTTATTCAAACTGCTGTAAATCATATAAAAATGGTCGGATTAGGTTGGACATGGGGGAAATTGATGGGATGGTATTGCTTAACCGATGCGCGAAATTGGGAGTCATTCCAAGGATTTTTATCATTTTCGAGCAAAATGGGTCATTAGAGGTTTTGTGCATTTATTCAAACTGCTGTATCATATAAAAATGGTCGGATTAGGTTGGACATGGAGGAAATTGATGGGGTGGTATTGCTTAACCGATGTGCGAAATTGGGAGTCATTCCAAGGACTTTTATCACTTTCCAGCAAAATGGGCCCTCAGAGGTTTTGTGCATTTATTCAAACTGCTGTAAATCATATAAAAATGGTTGGATTAGGTTGGACGTGGGGGAAATCGATGGGGTGGTCTTGCTTAGCCGATGTGCGAAATTGGGAGTCATTCCAAGGACTTTTATCACTTTCCAGCAAAATGGGCCCTCAGAGGTTTTGTGCATTTATTCAAACTGCTGTAAATCATATAAAAATGGTTGGATTAGGTTGGACGTGGGGGAAATCGATGGGGTGGTCTTGCTTAGCCGATGTGCGAAATTGGGAGTCATTCCAAGGACTTTTATCATTTTCGAGCAAAATGGGTCATTAGAGGTTTTGTGCATTTATTCAAACTGCTGTAAATCATATAAAAATGGTCGGATTAGGTTGGACATGGGGGAAATAGATGGGGTCGTATTGCTTAACCGATGTGCGAAATTTGGAGTAATTCCAAGGACTTTTATCATTTTCGAGCAAAATGGGTCATTAGAGGTTTTGTGCATTTATTCAAAATGCTGTAAATCATATAAAAATGGTCGGATTAGGTTGGACATGGGGGAAATTGATGAGGTGGCCTTGCTTAGCCGATGTGCGAAATTGGGAGTCATTCCAAGGACTTTTATCATTTTCGAGCAAAATGGGTCATTAGAGGTTTTGTGCATTTATTCAAACTGCTGTAAATCATATAAAAATGGTCGGATTAGGTTGGACATGGGGGAAATGATGGGGTGGTATTGCTTAACCGATGTGTGAAATTGGGAGTCATTCCAAGAACTTTTATCATTTTCGAGCAAAATGGGTCATTAGAGGTTTTGTGCATTTATTCAAACTGCTGGTAATCATATAAAAATGGTCGGATTAGGTTGGACATGGGGGAAATTGATGGGGTGGTATTGCTTAACCGATGCGCGAAATTGGGAGTCATTCCAAGAACTTTTATCATTTTCGAACAAAATGGGTCATTAGAGGATTTGTGCATTTATTCAAACTGCTGTAAATCATATAAAAATGGTCGGATTGGGTTGGACATGGGGGAAATTGATGGGGTGGTATTGCTTAACCGATGCGCGAAATTGGGAGTCATTCCAAGAATTTTATAATATTCGAGTAAAATGGGTCATTAGAGTGAAGAGATTCGTATATTTTTCACTATAATTCTAATCTAACAACTGCATAGAAGGGAATTCACCCTCACTCAACTGACACTCTCCATAGAACATACGGAAATTGTGACAGGGAGGATCTGTGATTGTTTACAAGAAAAGGACAACAAGCAAGCCAGGCACTTGAAAACCGACGCTTCTTAAGATTGGGACTGGGAGATTATAAAAGAAAAAGCTTGATTGGATTCGCTCTCTTAGCTCTTCGGTTCCTGAACGTTCAACATTCAACAATACCTTAAGTCCAAATATTATTAGTGTTCAACAAGTTACAAGTTAGTCAGTTATTAGTGTTATGAGCCAAAGGGGTGAGAAAAAGCCTATAGGGTGTTTTACATTATTAATACCTGATCATTGTGCCCTTACGACTTCGGTCCAAGTTAACTATATCCTTTTGAATGCATCTAATGGCGTACCTTATATTGTGTAATTAATCTACTGGTATTAGGATCTGAATTATTAAGGAATCTCTGTATTTCATCTTCATAATTATTGATGTGATTAATTTGATACCATCGATGTTCATGTACGTAAGGATTATTATGTTATTTTGATTGCTTTTTGTGTCTGAGCTTTGCGGAGATATTGTAGAGCATTTATGGTGGGTTGGATAACATATAAGCAGGTAACTTCTTAATATTGTTGGAAATGGAAACTCCGTAGCATCAGTAAGCAGGAATGTTAATACGGTAGAGTATGAATGAGTAATATGTCTTCCCAGGTGTAACGAGAGTGAACCCAGAGTTAGTTTTATAATGTCACGAACGTTTTCTTGCATTTTCATCAGCTTTGACCACACAGATGAAGCAGGAACACGATTTCGTTATTCAGAGCTTAGATCTCTGTGAGTTTGTTCAAATACGATGATTCCTTCTGGCGAAGCTAAACGACACCGAACACCTCTGCGGTTAGCGCATCCCCTGTACATATCCTGTGCCTCCCGATAGCTGTAGGTCAGGCACTGGCTTGAGGAAGAAAGGGTGTAGGTCAGGCACTGCTCTTTAATCATCTCCTGAGTGTATGAATAAGGTAGAAAGAGTGTAGGTCTGGCACTGCTCCTTACTCACCTCCGGGGAATGTCAATGTGGTATAAACACTAATGCTTACTGACCTCCGATCCGGTGAATATTCCAATGTCATATAACAAAGAATGTACGATCCACCAGGTGCTCTCTTTATCGTTCTTAATTATTGTAGAATTGTGAATGTACCAGTTTGTTGATATAACTTTGTCTGATCACGATGATCACAATACTGGGGGTTTTTCTAAGCGTTCTTTTCCCCCAGTTATACACAATGTGCGAAATTGGGAGTCATTCCAAGGACTTTTATCATTTTCGAGCAAAACGTGTCATTAGAGGTTTTGTGCATTTATTCAAACTGCTGTAAATCATATAAAAATGGTCGGATTAGGTTGGACATGGGGGAAATTGAAGGGGTGGTATTGCTTAACCGATTTGCGAAATTGGGAGTCATTCCAAGGACTTTTATCATTTTCGAGCAAAACGGGTCATTAGAGGTTTTGTGCATTTATTCAAACTGCTGTAAATCATATAAAAATGGTCGGATTAGGTTGGACATGGGGCAAATTCAGTCTTGGGGGAATCGTTGCGAAGGAAAGGACTTCCCCCAGAAGTTGCGCATCTGGTCGAGGAAGCATACAAGGATGTGCACACGCAAATATCCTCCGCGGAAGGGATATGCGAGATTAATCTCCTGTGTGGGGTCAGACAAGGTGACCCCTTTAGCCCATACCAGTTTAATGCGGTGTAGAGCCCATTTTGCTGGAGCTGGAGCGTCGGCCCGGGTATAAAATCTCAAATACCCAGATCGCAACATTGGCTTTCGCCGATGACTTAGTCATCGTGAGCGAAGATGTGCAACAGGCCAATCGTCAACTACGCAGAGTGGAAGGGTACCTACAGAGGTTAGGTATGAGCATAACACCCAGCAAATGTACTTCCTTCCGCATAAAGCCGCAGCATAAGACCTGGAGCGTAGTTGACCCTGGGCTGACACTGATGAGTGGAGAGCGGATCCCGTTCTGGGGAGCGGGTGGCCGTTTCGTCTACTTTGGTGTGGAAATATCTCCCTGGGCGGGAATTGAATTCGAGAGCATAGAGTCCGACCTTGTATCAGCGCTAGCAAGAATCAAAAAGCTGGTGCTGAAACCACACCAGAAGGTAGACCTCATCTCCACCTACCTAGTCCCCCACTACCTGAATCAGTTAGGGTTGGCAGCACCCGCAATATCGCAGATAAGAAAGCTGGACCAGGCCGTACGGGTAGTTATCAAAGAAGTTTTGCACTTGCCACAGTCCGTAACAGATAGCCTTTTATACTGTGGCAAACGAGACGGGGGGCTAGGTTTCCCACGACTAGAGACTCAGGTCGTGGGCGCCACTCTAAGGGCGGGATTGAAATTTCTAACACAGAGCGCCGATCCCGTCATGCAAGCTCTAGCAACCGGGGCCAGTTGGGTGCGACGTCTCGACAAACTGGCTCGAGGCGCACGGTTGCGATGGCCCGTAACACTAGAGGATTTAAAGGCATACAAACTACGGGCAAAGAAACAAGAGCTTGCACACTGGGCCAGCCTTGGTTCGCAAGGTAAACCGGTCGCGTTCCTCACCGATGATACAATAGGAAATGCATGGCTTTACAGACCTTCACTCCTGAAGCCATGCAGATACATTACAGCTCTCAAAATGCGAACCAATACGTGTCCGAACAAAGTGGCGTTAAACCGAGCTGGCCCACAACCGGATCTTCTCTGCCGCCAGTGTGGTACCAAGCTTGAGACACTTGGCCACATACTGGGTGAATGTACTGGCACTAAGGCACGAAGGATCCGAAGACACAACGAGATTTGCGACCTCGTTGTGGACAGATTAAGAAAGCAGGGCAACCAGGTAGCTATAATAGATGAACCGAGGCTAACTCACCCAGTAGCAGGGAATCTCAAACCGGACTTAGTGGTAAAGTACCGAGAACGGGTCGTTGTGGTCGACGTAACAGTCCTCCACGAGGATGGGGATGCTCTTGCGAGGGGACGTACCGATAAGTTACAAAAATGCGGTTCATTGCTACCTGGCCTCCAGCGAAGGTTAGGAGTGACCGCTGGGGATGTCCTGCCAGTAGTGGTAGGAACGAGGGGAGCGATGCCCAGGGAGACGGTGTCTTCACTAGCCAGTCTAGGCATTCGAGACAAATCGACTCTTAAGACGATTTCGATGATAGCTCTACGTTGCTCAGTAGAGTTATTCCATGAGTTCATGGACTATGACGCTCCCCTCCGCCGTCACAGACACCGACGGCGCGGGCAGGAAGACCCCCGGAATCTTCCTGGTCCCTAAAGCCTCATTCAAAGCACGAAAGTTAGCGGCTGGATAAGTGGTTCGTCCTTGTGAGATGTTCTATACAGTGTTGATGTTATTTATTTAACTTATTTTGTGGTGTCCGATACACAATGTATGTAAAGGTATTACCCTTTTGGTTTTACCTATTTTATATATACATTCAATGTGCCTTACTCCGAGGAGTATGGCTCTGTCTGTAAGCCACTTTCCAGTACGCGAGTCGTGTCATCAGGAGGGGGCCTGCGACACGGCGGCGGACTGGTAGTCCATATGGGCTACTGGGCGGCAAACCTCCGCGTGGTTTTCCCCGGTAACGAATCTTCGGATTCGGCCAATATGCCGTTTTCTTCGGAATACCGCTTAGCCTAATTTTTACTCCCGTTCACAGACCAACTTGGTGGTAACACTGTTTCACGAATGAGGTGTTAGATGGTAGGAGCAAGAGAATAAGGTACATTGGCGAAGCCAAACGTGGATCTTAGGGGGGTCTCCGGGGTCCGCGTTAGCCGTGTACTGAATAGTAAGGGACGGTCTTGTTTGTGGTCTGCCCAGCGCCATGCGAGTGTATGCCTCCGTGGGTGGTAGGGCAGCCATCGTGATAAACGATCATGGTGGTGACGTCGTGCCGGTCCCGGAGCTGACGGATGAATAGGGGGTCTGCATGTGGTTCCGGAATGGGTGTATGGTGGGTTATCTGGTGTCTGTGTATTGTATGTATGCTGACGAATTGGAGCCATATTTTGGGTACCTGGAGCGAGTGGTTGCAGCGATTGGGGACAGTCCGATGTTGATCGGACTGGATGCCTACGCGGTGTCCTCCTTGTGGTATAGCAAGGGGATTGGAATATATGGGGATAGCATGGAAAGAGGTGTCCGGATGGAAGAGTTTATCGCTGAGAAAAGACTGCGTGTGGTTAATGAATGGTCTGAGTGGTACACTTTTAGTGGTAGCCAGGGGGAGTCGGATATAGACGTAACCCTTATGAATGAAAGAATGAAATGCCAGTATGTCGTCGGTTGGTGTGTGAAGCCGGAATGGAGAATAAGTGACCATAACAGTATACTTATCATGCTGGTTCGGAGGCAGCAAATGGGTGCAGAGAGTGTGCATGGAGAAAAATGGAATGTAAGGGGTGTGAACTGGATGGAGTACGGCCGGAGATTGAAAATGGAGGCTGAAAGTATTGGACTAGACCAATACGACAGACTCGGCGCTATTGAGAAGGTGAGAGTGTTCTACGGGTGGTTAGTGAGTGTAAATGAGCTTGTGCTGGGGAGACCAAAGCCCCCGCCAGACAAAGCCGTCTGGTGGCCGCCCAGGCTCCAAAAGTATAAGAAGGATGTGAGAAAGGCTCGAGTGAACTACCAGAGAGCAAGGAAGAGAGACAGATCGTGTGATAGGGAAAATTTGGAGTACTCTCGCCTGCGGAGACTCTATAAGCAAGAAATTGTTAACTCAATGAAAAATTATATACGATTTACACTTATTTATTCAATATTGTGACGCGTTTCGTCGACACAGCGACTTCATCAGACTACATCATACTAAATTCTTAACAAGTTATTATCTCCCTATACCTAGATGACATGGACACAGAATCATTTAAAACTAATTCCATGAGAAACTTATTTAAAACAAATTACATAATAGACTTATTTAAAACTAATTACATGAGATTTCACTGCTGGTTTCTTTGTACACATTAACAATAATAAATATATAATAAATAATACACATTAACATTAAAAATAAAATATTCAATAGTTTAACATATTTTGGTACAACGAGTCAACAACTTAAAAGGTTTCTTCAAAACCAACAGGTGAATATCTCATTCCGGACAAATAATAACCTTGCCAAATTCATAAAAAACAATAAATCGAAAAGGAATAAAGAAGGGAGTTGTGACAAATCATATATAGGAAAAACTGGTAAAAATTTTGGCATAAGAATAAAGGAACATCATCACAGCTTCAAAAACAACAAAATTAATTCAAATTATTCGAATCATTTATTAGCAGAAGGACATAAGTTTAACCCGGATTTCAAAATTCTACAGAATTTGAATAAAGGTGCGCATCTTAATTACTGGGAAATGGTCGAAATAAATAGGGAAAAACATACGGATAATTTAGTAAATGAACAATTAGATCTAAATTTTTCACCGTTACTCAATCTATTCAAATAGAGAATCAATTTATAAATAAAAGCATTAGGAATGAATTATTTTTAATGTGTACAAAGAAACCAGCAGTGAAATCTCATGTAATTAGTTTTAAATAAGTCTATTATGTAATTTGTTTTAAATAAGTTTCTCATGTAATTAGTTTTAAATGATTCTGTGTCCATGTCATCTAGGTATAGGGAGATAATAACTTGTTAAGAATTTAGTATGATGTAGTCTGATGAAGTCGCTGTGTCGACGAAACGCGTCACAATATTGAATAAATAAGTGTAAATCGTATATAATTTTTCATTGAGTTAATATGGATTTGCATCAAGTAAAAGCCACAAGCATTAAAAAAGAAATTGTTAATTGCAAGAGGGATGTATGGAGAAAGTTCGTGAGTGTGGAGGGAATCGCTAACCCCTGGGGGAAAGTGTTTAAGATATGCATGGGGAAGAAGCGAAAGGCGGAGTTATCCGGGGTGAAAATAGGTGGGACTGTGACACGAACTTGGAATGAGACGGTAAGTGCGTTAATGGATGGGTTCTTTCCGTGCGAAGATGAAGAAGAAAGTGGAATAAATGGGGGTGACCTGAGAATGAGTGCTTTTAAAGCATTCTCAATGGACGAAGTGAGTGCGGCTGTAAGAATGATGAAGAATGGTAAGTCTCCGGGTTTGGATGGTGTGTACCCTGAGATGGCTAAGTGTGCGTGGAGAAGCGTGCCTGA